>JAVSCE010007124.1:0-141403 GCA_032199065.1 Smutsia gigantea
CAGATTGGTAAAGAAGAAGTTAAATTGTCACTATTTGCAGATGACATGATACTGTACAAAAACCCTAAAGATTCCATTCCAAAACTAATAGAACTAATATCTGAATTCAGCAAAGTTGCAGGATACAAAATTAACACACAGATATCTGTTGCTTTCCTATACACTAACAATTAACTAGCAGAAAGAGAAATCAGGAAAACAATTCCATTCACAATTGCATCAAAAGAATAAAATACCTAGGAATAAACCTAACAAAGGAAGTGAAAGACCTATACTCTGAAAACTACAAGACACTCCTAAGAGAAATTAAAGAGGACACTAACAAATGGAAAAGCATCCCATGCTCTTGGCTAGGAAGAATCAATATTGTCAAAATGGCTATACTACCTAAAGCAATCTACAGATTCAATGCAATCCCTATCAAACTACCAACAGCTTTCTTCAATGAACTGGAACAAATAATTCTAAAATTCATATGGAACCACAAAAGACCCCGAATAGCCAAAGCAATCCTGAGAAGGAGGAATAAAACAGGGGGAATTACACTCCCTGACTTCAAGCTCTACTACAAAGCCACAGTAATCAAGACAATTTGGTATTGGCACAAAAACAGACCCACAGACCAGTGGAACAGAATAGAAAATCCAAACATTAACCCAAACATATACAGTCAATTAATATTTGATAAAAGTGCCTTGGATATACAATGGGGAGATGACAGCCTGTTCAGCAGCTGGTGCTGGAAAAACTGGACAGCTACATGTAAGAGAATGAAACTGGACTACTGTCTATCCCCATACACAAAGGTAAACTCAAGGTGGATCAAAGACTTGAATGTAAGTCATGAAACCATAAAACTCTTAGAAAAAAACATAGGCAAAAATCTCTTGGACATAAACATGAGCAACTTCTTCATGAACATATCTCCCGGGCAAGGGAAACAAAAGCAAAAATGAACAAGTGGGACTATATCAAGCTGAAAAGCTTCTGTACAGCAAAGGACACCATCAGTAGAACAAAAAGACATCCTACAGTATGGGAGAATATATTCATAAAAAATGTATCTGATAAAGGGTTGACATCCAAAATATATAAAGAACTCATGCACCTTAACAAACAGAAAGCAAATAATCCAATTAAGAAATGGGCAGAGGACATGAATAGACACTTCTCCAAAGAAGAAATTCAGATGGCCAACAGGCACATGAAAAGATGCTCCACATCGCTAATCATCAGAGAAATGCAGATTAAAACCACAATGAGATATCACCTCACACCAGTGAGGATGGCCAACATCCAAAACGCAAACAACAACAAATGTTGGCGAGGATGTGGAGAAAAGGGAACCCTCCTACACTGCTGGTGGGACTGCAAATTAGTTCAACCATTGTGGAAAGCAGTATGGAGGTTCCTCAAAAAACTCAAAATAGAAATACCATTTGACCCAGGAATTCCACTCCTAGGAATTTACCCTAAGAATGCAGCAGCCCAATTTGAAAAGGACAGATGCACCCCTATGTTTATTGCAGCACTATTTACAATAGCCAAGAAATGGAAGCAACCTAAGTGTCCATCAGTAGATGAATGGATAAAGAAGATGTGGTACATATACACAATGGAATATTATTCAGCCATAAGAAGAAAACAAATCCTACCATTTGCAACAACATGGATGGAGCTAGAGGGTATTATGCTCAGTGAAATAAGCCAAGCCGAAAAAGACAAGTATCAAATGATTTCACTCATATGTGGAGTATAAGAACAAAGAAAAAAACTGAAGGAACAAAACAGCAGCAGACTCACAGAACCCAAGAACGGACTAATAGTTACCAAAGGGAAAGGGACTGGGGAAGATGGGCGGAAAGGGAGGGATAAGAGGGAAAAAGGGGCATTACGATTAGCAAATGTAATGTTGGGGGGGCACGGGGAGGGCAGTACAGCTCAGAGAGGACAAGTGGTGATTCTGTAGCATCTCACTACGCTGATGGACAGTGACTGTAATGGGGTTGGTGGGGGGGACCTGATGAAGGGGTAGTTTAATAATTGTAATATTGCACATGTAATTGTAAATTAATGATAATAAAATAAATTATATTAAAATAAAATAAAATTAAAATTAAAAAAAAAAAAAAGAAAAAAAAAGACTCCCTATACTCAAGGTGTCTGCAGCATATTGGGAAGATTGATATTAAGAAAGCAATTACAGAAAGTAGTAAGTATTGTGATGAGGAAAGTACAGCACACTCTTGAAACTTATGGCAGCAGGACTTGACATAAGGGCCTCAAGAAAGGCTTCACTAAGGAACTGACATCTAAAGCAAAACCTGAAGAACGGAGAGAGAGAAGCTGGGCAGATGAGAGAGTAAGTGGAGTATAGGAAGGACAGGAGTAGATATGAAAATATTTTAGGTAATGGAAACCATATTTGCAAAGGCCCATAGGTGAGAAAGCAAAGAAAGATTGAGGAATTTTTTTTAAGTATCAAATTCTAGTTCTGGCAGTGTTAGAGTTGTTTGTATCAGACTAACTTACCTGAAAATAAAAATCGTAAGCTGAAAAAATACAAAAAGGAACTATTTAAAGGTCTGGTGAATGGCCAAAAGAAACAGAACCAGAGAAAACGGCCCTTAATAAATCGGAACCACATTACGTGAGATCCATATTTAACATGGATTTCCTCCTGAAGGGGCACACCCCTGTGTATACAGTTATGGGATAGCTAGAACTCATATCAAATGCTTAAGTCTTGCTGGCTTGAGGTAAGTAACAGAGTTCTGGGGTATAAGAGCAGCAGCTAGAAACTAAGGGGGAATATCCCCAAAAGAGAGAGCCACAGAGAGTGGAACCTGAAAATCTGAGCATAAAGGCCCTCAAATCTCTAGCTGACCTTGAAAATATACATACACAGTAAAGAATACAAAGAGCCCAAATGGAAAACAAAGTTGGAAGGCTGAAAGAACTGAAAAGATGTCTCAGCAGCTCCCCACTGTAATGGAGACCACGTTTGGAATTGAATGATATCAAGTTAGAAGGTCTGGATAAACCACTTGAGCCTTCCATTATGCCTTAAGAGTAAAGACTGTCTCGGACTAAAAGATTTACCGAGATTAAGGGCAACTCTAAAACAGACCCATCCAAACAGTGTCAAACCAAGCCTCCACAAAGTCCCAATGATCTGCCAATAATTTAACTCCCTGTTAAAATAAAACTCAGATTCTTCAGAGGATGATAACAGAATCCAGTCTTTACACTGTACCACTGTACCTCTGTACAATGTCCACAAGAAATGTCTAGACTTGTGACAAAAGAGGAACATGCGATGCATAGACAAGAGAAAAGGAAGCCAACCCCATGATGGCCCAGATGTGGAAATCAGCAAGTGAGGACTTTACCACTACTGTTATAAATACGTTCAAGGACATAAAGAAAAAGATGGTAATGGATATGGCCTCTCAAGAGAGAAATGGAAACTATAAAAAAATATAAAATTTTCTAGAATGGAAATTTATAGAACTGAGAACTATTTAATATCTGAAATGAAGAATTCACTGAATGGATTTAACAGCAGACTGCACATGATAAAACAAAGGTCAGTGAACATGGAGATAGAGCTATAGAAATTACAGCCTCTGTAAGCCATGGGATAATTTCAGGAGCCTAACATATCTAACTGGAGTCCAAGGAGGGTTAATGCTGTTACCTCTTTTTGTTATAAGGGTCTGATCTTCTGTACGAAGAGGGTTGCTCTTTTCCCACTGTATGTACTTCTTCCACATATCCACCTGCTGAGCTTCTTGAGGGGTATTCTGAGGAGGCACTGATGGAGCATTGCGGTCCAAACCCTTCATTACTGTCTCATATTCCTAGACAACAAGCATACAGAATTCTGTGGTGAGCCTAGGAACAACTCAGACATATGGAATGGAGTTTTTTTTTTAACCTATGTTCAAAATGCCATTGTTTCCAAATACCATTTTGCTAATATAATCTAAAAACTATTTAAGAGCAGGAAGAAAGATAACAGAGGATTTCCTAATTCAAGAACAGGTTCCCAGGAATGGGTAAACAGAACACCTTTTGGTCCTCTCTGCAGGTGATCCAGGAGGTCACTCTCCAGGACAGAGGACTTGACAGACCAATATGACTGATGATCTGGTGGCACTATCACGGCCATCTTTGGAGAAAATGTCTTTTTAAATTTCAGTAGTTTACATTACTAAGCTATTTTCCCTAACTTCTAACAGTCTCAATGAATGGAAATGTATGTACACAAGATATAACTCTGTCCCTGAAAGCTGTACCTAGACCAGAGAGTAGTACAGTACTCATATATGTATGAGCAGATTGGAGAGAAGGATAGAACTACTTCATCAATTCTAGATAGAACCTTGTCTCTATGACCTGTTTCTGTATTTAAAAAAATAATTTCTTCCAAACTCAATTTACTTTATTTTGTACTTTAACATGTCTATAAAGAGGTATTTCATTTCATTTATCATCTTCTCAGACAATGCAATTAATTGTTATTAGTTAAGATTGATAATGATTGAAAAATCAAGGGTAATACAAACAGGGAGAGTTCTTGTGTAAACATATTCATAAAAATGATTAAAATAAGTGGCCTGATAGAATTCCATACCTTTGCTACACGCCTGGCATTCATGTAATCTCTGCTCCGATCTTCAATCATTTTTTTAGCTAAATGAATATTGATACCCTAAGAAAAAAAGAAACATGTTATTTGAAAATTAAATATATTTTAATATTAGCACAATACAGTTAACTTATTTACTCACTAAATTACTTTAAATTATTTTTAAAAATGTTTTTGATTAGTAAAATAAAGGCTCAATTACATTCTGTGCTTCAGAGATTAAGGAGGATTTGTTAATGTCTGTTATGAGCTGACAGTATGTTTCTAAATATTAGGTATTTCTAAAGATAAATGATTTAAAAAGGGTCAATTATTTCATATAAAGTTCTAATTAAGAGTGATATAGAAGGGAGGAGGCGCTCAAGATGGCAGTGTGAGTAGGGTGGCAGAAATGTTCTCCAAAAACCATATATATTTTGAAAATACAGCAAATACAACTATTCCTAAAAGAGAGACCAGAAGATACAGTACAACAGCCAGGCTACATCTACATCTGTGAGAACTTAAGCATCTCACAAAAAGGGTAAGATACAAAGCCGTGACCCGGTGGGGCCCGAGTACTCACCCTATCCCAGCTCACCACTGGGAGGAAAAGAATCACAGCGGGGAGGGAGTGGAAGCACAGGACTGCTAAATAACCAGCCCTAGTAATCTGCACCAGGAGCACAGACACACATTGCATGGTGTACTGGATGTCAGAGAAACAGAAAAGTAAAATCCGAGACAGAGACCGTGAGTGGGTCCCCACAGCCAGCTCACCTGGGACAAAAGAAAACTGGGCACATTAAAATTCTTACAGGGACAAGGGTTTAAGAGGTGGACAAATCGTCCTGGCACACTCAGCCCAGCAAGCTGGAATCTTAAGGAACTAACACTCTGGGTGGCAATGCAGCTCTGAAGTCCCTCAGAGCAATAAGCAGCGTGCCGTTCATTCCCCCCCAACCGGCACTGCAAGCAAACCGCTGACCCATCATTGCTGCAGACCAGGTGGGGAGCAGCCCCGCCCACAGCAATCACAGAGAGTTTTCTCCCAGCAAGCAAATAAACGGACCAGACAGAGAGGCTGCTGCCTATGCACAGCTAACTGGCACAGGCAGAGGAAGCCGGCGCAAGGTCTGGAAGGCATGAAGGGGTGCCATTCTCACAGGAGAACACACACCGCTCCACTGCAATGCCTGCCAGTGCTCTAGGCTATCCCGAGAGCCAAGGCACCATGGCAGCTCAGGGGATATTCATGTGTGGGTAACTGGCACAGGCAGCGGAGAAGGGCAAGGCAACCAGCAAGCAGGAAAGGAATTTGTTCTCCCAGCTGACACATGCACCACTTCCTGAAGATCACTTCTATAACAATGAAAAGGCAGAAGAACCAGGTGCAGTCCAAAATCACTCAAACACCAAAGAGAGGGACTGGTGAGACAGATATAATCAATTTTCCTGAAAGAGAATGCAAAATAAAAGTCAACCTTGCTGATGGAGCTGCAGAGAAATATGCAAGAGCTAAGGGATGAAGTCCGGAGGAAGATTACAAAAATGAACAATTGATAGAAGGTCTTAAGAGCAGACTGGACGAGGTGCAAGAGACTGTTAATGGAATAGAAATCAGAGAAGAGGAATACACAGACGCTCAGGCAGACAGAGATAAAAGGATCTCAAGGAATGAAAGACTATTAAGAGAACTGTGTGACCAATCAAAACGGAAGAATATTCACATTATAGGGGTACAAGAAGAAGTAGAGAGGGAAAAAGGGATAGAAAGTGTCTTTGAAGAAATAATTGCTGAAAACTTCCCCAAGCTTGGGAAGGAAAGAGTCTCTCAGACCATGGAAGCCCACATATCTCGCAACACAAGGGATCCAATGAGGACAACACCAAAACATATAATAATTAAAATGTCAAAGATCAAAGACAAGGAAAGGGTATTAAAGGCAGCCAGAGAGAGAAAAAAGATCACCTACAAAGGAAAACCCATCAAGCTATCATCAGACTTCTCAACAGAAACCTTACAGGCCAGAAGAGAATGGCACGATATATTTAACACAATGAAACAGAAGGGCCTTGAACAAAGAATACTGTATCCAGCAAGACTATCATTTAAATTTGAAGGAGGGATTAAACAATTTCCAGATAAGCAAAAGTTGAGGGAATTGGCCTCCCACAAACCACCTCTACAGGGTATTTTAAAGGGACTGCTCTAGATAGAAGTACTCCTAAGGCTAAATAGATGTCACAAGAGAAAATAAAATCACAGAAAAGAAAGTAGAACAACCAAATACTAAGTAAAGGCAAAAAATAAGCTATCCACAAAAGCAGTCTAGGGAAACGCAAAAGAGTACAGAATAAAACACCTAACATATAAAGAATGGAGGAGGAAGAATAAGAACGGAGAGAAATAAAGAATCATCAGACTGTGTTTATAATAGCATAATAAGTGAGTTAAAGTTAGACAGTTAGAGAGTAAAGAAGCTACCCTTGAACGTTTGGTAACCACGAATCCAAAGCATGCAATGGCAATAAGTACATATCTATCGATAATCACCCTAAATGTAAATGTACTGCATGCACCAAACAAAAGACACAGAGTAATAGAATGGATAAAAAAGCAAGACCCATCTATATGCTGCTTACAAGAGACTCACCTCAAACCCAAAGACATACACAGACTAAAAGTGAAGGGATGGAAAAAGATATTTCATGCAAACAATAGGGAGAAAAAAGCAGGTGTTGCAGTAGTTGTATCAGACAAAATAGACTTCAAAACAAAGAAAGTAACAAGAGATAAAGAAGGACATTACATAATGATAAAGGGGGCAGACCAACTAGAGGATATAACCATTATAAATATCTATGTGCCCAACACAGGAGCACCTACATATGTGAAACAAATACTAACAGAATTAAAGGAGGAAATAGAATGCAATGCATTCATTTTAGGACACTTCAACACACCACTCACTCCAAAGGACAGATCAACCAGACAGAAAATAAGTAAAGACACAGAGGCACTGAACAGCACACTAGAACAGATGGACCTAACAGACATCTATAGAACTCTACACCCAAAAGCAGAAGGATACACATTCTTCTCAAGTGCACATGGAACATTTCCAGAATAGACCACATACTAGGCCACAAAAAGAGCCTCAGGAAATGCAAAAGATTGAAATTCTACCAACCAACTTCTCAGATCGCAAAGTTACAAAACTAGAAATAAATTGTACAAGAAAACAAAAACCCTCACAAACAGGTGGAGGCTTAACAACATGCTCCTAAATAATCAATGGATCAATGACCGAATTAAAACACAGATCAACCAATATATGGTGACAAATGAAAACAACAGCACAAAGCACCAACTTCTGTGGGAAGCAGCAAAGGCAGTTCTAAGAGGAAAGTATAGAAATCCAGGCATAATTAAAGAAGAAAGAACAATCCCAAATGAATAGTCTAAAGTCACAATTACTGAAACTGGAAAAAGAAGAACAAATGAGGCCCAAAGTCACCAGAAGGAGGGACATAATAAAGATTAGACAATAAATAAATAAAATTGAGAAGAATAAAACAATAGAAAAAAATCAATGAAACGAAGAGCTGGTGCTTTGAAAAAATAAACAAAACAGAAAAACTGCTAGCCAGACTTATTGAGAGAAAAAGACAATCTACACACATAAACAGAATCAGAAATGAGAAGGGAAAAATCATGACAGACCCACAGATATACAAGGAATTATTAGAGAATACTATGAAAATATATATGCTAACAAGCTGGAAAACCTAGAAGAAATGGACAACTTTCTAGAAAAATACAACATTCCAAGACTGACCAAGGAAGAAACAGAAAATCTAAACAGACCAATTACCAGCAATGAAATTAAATTGGTAATCTAAAAACTACCCAAGAACAAAACCTCTGGGCCATATGGATTCACTGCTGAACTTTTTCAGACATTTAGAGAAGACATAATACCCATTCTCCTTAAAGTTTTCCAAAAATAGAAGAGGAGGGAAATCTTCCAAACTCATTCTATGAGGCCAGCATCACTCTAATACCAAAACCAGGCAAAGACCCCCCCCACACACAAAAATTACACACCAATATCCTTGGTGAACACAGATGCAAAAATACTCAATAAAATATTAGCAAACTGAATTCAAAAATACATCAAAAGGATCATACACCATGATCAAGTGGGATTCATCTCAGGGATGCAAGGATGGTACAACATTCGAAATCCATCAACATCATCCACCACATCAACAAAAAGATGGACAAAAACCACATGATCATCTCCATAGAAGCAGAAAAAGCATCAAAATTCAACATCTATTCACAATGAAAACTCTCAACATAATGGGTATAAAGGGCAACTACCTCAACATAATAAAGGCCATATATGACAAACCCACAGCCAACAGTATACTTAACAGCGAGAAGCTGAAAGCTTGTCAGCTAAGATCCGGAAGAAGACAGGGATGCCCACTCTCCCCACTGTTATTCAACATAGTACTGGAGGTCCTAGCCATGGCAATCTGACAAAACAAAGAAATAAAAGGCATCCTCATTGGTAAGGAAGAAGTCAAACTGTCACTGTTTGCATATGACATGATACTGTACATAGAAAACCCTAAAGACTCTACTCCAAAACTACTAGAACTAATATCTGAATTCAGCAAAGTTGCAGGATAAAAATTAATACACAGAAATCTGTTGCTTTCCTATACACTAATGATGAACTAACAACAGAAATTAGGAAAACAATTCCATTCACAATCGCATCCAAAAGAATAAAATACCTAGGAATAAACCTAACCAAGGAAGTGAAAGACCTATACCCTGAAAACTACAAGACACTATTAAGAGAAATTAAAGAGGACACTAACAAACAGATTCATCCCATGCTCTTGGGTAGGAAGAATTAATATTGTCAAAATGGCCATTCTGCCGAAATCAACCTACAGATTCAATGCAATTCCTATCAAAATACCAACAGCATTCTTCAACAAACTGGAACAAATAGTTCTAAAATTCATATGGTACCACAAAAGACTCCGAATAGCTAAAGCAATCCTGAGAAGGAAGAATAAGGCAGGAGGGATCTCACTTCCCAACTTCAAGCTCTACTACAAAGCCACAGTAATCAAGACAATTTGGTACTGGCACAAGAACAAACCCACACACAAGTGGAATACAATAGAGATTCCAGATATTAACCCAAACATATATGGTCAATTAATATACAATAAAGGAACCATGGACATACAATGACAGCCTCTTCAACAACTGGTGTTGGCTAAACTGGACAGCGACATGTAACAGAATGAAACTGGATCATTGTCTAACCCCATACACAATAGTAAATTCGAAATGGATCAAAGACCTGAATGTAAGTCATGAAATCATAAAACACTTAGAGAAAACATAGGCAAAAATCTCTTGGACATAAACATGAGCAACTTCTTCATTAATATATTTCTCCAGGCAAAGGGAAAAAAAAGCAAAAATGAACTGGGACTATATCAAGCTGAAAAGCTTCTGTACAGCAAGACACCATCAGCAGAACAAAAAGACATCCTCCAGTATGGGAGAATATATTCATAAATGACATATCTGATAAGGGGTTGACATCCAAAATATATAGAGAGCTCACACACCTCAACAAACAAAAAGCAAATAATCCAATAAAAAATGGGCAGAGGACATGAACAGACACTTCTCTAAAGAAGAAATTCAGATGGCCAACAGGCACATGAAAAGATGCTCCACATCGCTAATCATCAGAGAAATGCAGATTAAAACCACAATGAGACATCACCTCACCCCAGTAAGGATGGCCAACATCCAAAAGACAACAAATGTTGGCAAGGATGTGGAGAAAGGGGAACCCTCCTACACTACTGGTGGGAATGTAAACTAGTTCAACCATGGTGGAAAGCAATTTGGAGGTTCCTCAAAAAACTAAAAATAGAAATACTATTTGACTCAGGAATTCCACTCCTAGGAATTTACCCTAAGAATGCAGCAGCCCAGTTTGAAAAAGACAGATGCACCCCTATGTTTATCGCAGCACTATTTACAATAGCAAAGAAATGGAAGCAACCTAAGTGTCCATCAGTACATGAATGGATAAAGAAGACGCAGTACATATACACAATGGAATATTATTGAGCCATAAGAAGAAAAAAATCCTACCATTTACTACAACATGGATGGAGCTAGAAATGATTTCAGTCATTTGTGGAGTATAAGAACAAAAAAAAAAACTGAAAGAACAAAACACTAGCAGATTCACAGAACCCAAGAGTGCAAGAACAGTTACCAAAGGGAAAGGGACTGGGGAGTGTGGGTGGGGAGGAAGGGATAAGGGGAAAAATGGGGCATTACGATTAGCACACATAATTTGGGGGGTGGTGCATGGGGAAGACAGTACAACAGAGAGAAGACAAGTAGTGATTCTATAGCATCTTACTACGCTGATGGACAGTGACTCTAATGTGGTATGTGGTGGGGACTTGATAATGGGGGGAGTCTAGTAACCATAATGTTGCTCACGTTATTGTACATTAATGATACTGAAACAAATTAAAAAAAAAGAGTGATATACTGATTCATCTGTGTGAACAGCCATAGTTTAGCTCTAAAAGCACTTTTCTAACTAGTTCTGCAGAAGTTTAAAATAAATGCAGAAGTAGCAAGGAGCTATAAACATTATCATTCATACCTGGCAGTTCTCAAAGAGTAGTCCATGGATTCCTGGTCCCCAAGACTCTTTCAGGGGTCCATGAGACCAAAACAAGCTTCCTACAATGCTAAGACATTATTTGCCTCTTTCATAAACATACAGGGTTTCAGAGATTACATGATGTTCAATATCATAACAGATTGAATTTGGAAGCATATATGAAAATCTAGTCTTCTGTTAAGTTAGATATCAAAAAGATTTGCAAAAATAAATAATATATCTGCTCTTCTAAAGTTTTTCTTGTTTTTAAAACTAGTTGGTTTTAATGCTATTTATGTTAAAATGTATGCAGTTCATTACTGTAAACTTTAAATGAATAAATATCTAGAAAATTTCTGTTTTAACCCTAATATGCTAAATATTGATAGATAAAAGCCACATTAAAATTAAAAGTTCTTTGTAGTCTTCAGCAACTTTAAAATGCCAAGACCTGAAAGTTTGAGAACCAGTGCTCATGCCTATGAAAGAACAGTTTCCATACCATATGTAATTCTTCAAAACCCAGTGGAATATATTAGAAACTTTCTTTTAATGACAGAGCTTATTTGTCATATATGTTTACATATATAGGCTGATAAGCTCAATTGGTAAAAAAAATATGGCAATGGAACAAAGAACTTGGACCGTAGTCCCACATCTCAGAAATGTAAGCCAATAATCACATCACGGTAACTATGTGAAAGAGGTACATTGCAAAAGATATTCCTACTAGAAAAACTATTCTAAAAAGGTACCATTTCACAACTGCATCAAAAAGAATAAAATATGCAGGAATAAAGCTAACCAAGGAAGTGAAAGACCTATACCCTGAAAACTACAAGACACTTGTGAGAGAAATTAGAGAAGACACCAATAAATGGAAACACATCCCATGCTCATGCATAGGAAGAATGTGGTCAAAATGGCCGTTCTGCCTAAAGCAATCTACAGATTCAATGCAATCCCTATCAAAATATTGACAGCATTCTTCAACAAACTAGAGCAAATGGTTCTAAAATTCATATGGAACCACAAAAGACCCCGAATAGCCAAAGCAATCCTGAGAAGGAAGAATAAAACGGGGAATTACGCTCCCAGACATCAAGCTCTACTACAAAGCTACAGTAATCAAGACAATTTGGTACTAGCACAAGAACAGACCCACAGACCAGTGGAACAGAATAGACAGTCAAGATATAAACCCAAGCATATATGGTCAATTAATATACGATAAAGGAGCCATGGATATACAATGGGGAAATGACAGCCTCTTCAACAACTGGTGTTGGCAAAACTGAACAGCTACATGCAAGAGAATGAAACTGGATTACTGTCTATCCCCATACACAAAAGTGGACTCGAAATGGATCAAAGAACTGAATGTAAGTCATGAAACCATAAAACTCTTGGAAGACAACATAGGCAAAAATCTCCTGAATATATACACGAGCAACTTTTTCCTGAACACATCTTCTCGAGCAAGGGAAAAAAAAGCAAAAATGAACAAATGGCACTGCATCAAACTAAAAAGCTTCTGTACAGCAAAGGACACCATCAGTAGAACACAAAGGCATCCTACAGTATGGGAGAACATATTCATAAATGACATATCCAACAAGGGGTTATCATTCAAAATATATAAAGAGCTCACGAGCCTCAACACCCAAAAAGCAAATAACCCTATTAAGAAATGGGTGGAGGATATGAAGAGACAATTCTCCAAAGAAGAAATTCAGATGGCCAATAGGCACATGAAAAGATGCTCCACATCACTAATTATCTGGGAAATGCAAATAAAAAATCATAATGAGGTATCACCTCACACCAGTTAGGATGGCCAGTATTGAAAAGACTAAAAACAACAAATGCTGGTGAGGATGAGGAGAAAAGGGAATGCTCCTACACTGCTGGTGGGAATGTAAGCTAGTTCAACCATGTGGAAAGCAATAAGGAGGTTCCTCAAAAAACTAAAAACAGAAATACTATTTGATCCAGGAATTCCACTCCTAGGAATTTACCCAAAGAATATATTTTCTCAGAATCAAAAAGACATATGCACACCTATGTTTATTGCAGCACTATTTACAACAGTCAAGATATGGAAGCAACCTAAGTGTCCATCAGGAGATGAATGGATAAAGAAGATGTGGTACATATACACAATGGAATACTATTCAACCATAAGAAAGAAACAAATTCTACCATTTGTAACATGGATGGAGCTGGAGTATATTATTCTCAGTGAAATAAGCCAGGAATAGAAAGACAAGTACCAAATGATTCCCTCATTTGTGGAGAATAACAACGAAGCAAAACTGAAGAAACAAAGCAGCAATAGACTCACAGACTCCAAGAAGGGACTAGCAGTTATGAAAGGGGAGTGGTGGGGGAGGGCAGGTGGGAGGGAGGGAGAAGGGTATTGAGGGGTATTATAATTGGCACACATGGTGTGGGGCGGGTCGTGGGGAAGACAGTGTAGCACAGAGAAGGCAAATAGTGACTCTGTGGCATCTTACTACACTGATGGGCAGTGACTGCAATGGGTGATGGGGGGACACAATAATATGGGTGAATGTAATAATCACATTGTTTTTTTCATGTGAAAACTTTGTAAGAGTGTATATCAATAATACCTTAATAAAAAAAACTAAAAAGATACTGTTTCATAAGATATCAAGGGCAATTTGTGTGGTATGACTGTGTGGATATGGTTTAGCAGTCCATAAAAATGGTTCTGTAAGAATTATAATTCTCCCAGGGTATTCTCTAAAAAGTAAATGTACTGAGACTAAAAACCTTGCAAAAACATTAGGAGTGGTTCTTGTATTACAATCAATATGAAAACAGACATGTGCAGCACTAATATCTAGGTACCCGATACTAGAAGGGCTAGAAACCACAGATCCACAATGCATACAGATTAAAATGGCTGGATTATAATAATAAAGTACTCTGGCCTTATTTACCTCTTCATACTTGTTATAGTCTCTCCAGAGCTGTTCAATGTTGATCATTGGATTAACACAACCTCGCTGATAAACTCTTCGAACAGCTGTTATTCTCTGATTTTCTGCATAAGATCCAACAGCTTCTCTGGTATTGGATAAGAAATGCCATCAATTACACTATAGCTAAATCAAATGCTCACACAGAAACAAACTATAAAAATACTTACACGCCTTTTAAGAAATTGATGTAATCCACCCAAATCTAAGAAATAAAATAAAGTATTAGTATCTTTCTTGATACTTATTTCAAATTTTGTTATTTACTGTATATTAAAAAATGTTAGCTCTACCTGATAAGACATAATTTCCATTCCAATTTTATCCAGTGCAAAGTCATATGCTTGAGCCATTTTTTCTCTGAAATAAATGTGAAGGACATATTTTAAAAAAATAATTGTACCTGTTATTAAAATATCCAACTGAAACATCTTTTTTGTATAAACAAAAATATAGACATCTTTGAAAGTATATAAAGTAGTTACATTGTTTAGCTTTTTAATGTCATTAATTTATATGCCTTGTTTCCTTTGATTGTGATCTTATCAAAGATAAAGTCTATATTTCATTTATCTCTATATAACTATTTAATCTTCCATGCAGCACATTAAAATGTGGAAATATCTAGTTCTCTAATTAAGAGGTAAGTTATATCTGAAGATCTACTAGCTCTGAAGTAAAATTTAGGGAGAAAGAACTTCCTCTTCAATATAAGACAATAAAGGATAATGAGGAAAAGAAAATATAGAATTCTAGTCACAGAAATAATGGTCTGTTCAGTAATACAAAAGTAGCATTTGAGGAGGTCCTTCATTTAGACTCATTGAAGATGGATAGGTGAGTATAAGTCATAGCCGGGAGGTCATACACAACAATAGAACAGCCAAAGATGCCTTGGAGTACTTAAGTAGCTCAATGCATCGTAACCTCACAAGAATGATGCCATGACAACTAATAAAATGCTTTGTTATTAGTTCTGACAACAAGCCTGTCAACAAAGTGATTTGGTGTTGCAAATGCACAGTGTATTTCAATATAGAAGAAGGGCATGGATGAGTCAATTTTCCAGAATAAGACTAATGCCAGTGGCTTTCTTTGAAGCACTTTTTCCAAGATGTAATGACTTCTCAGAGAACCATGACTTCTCAAATTCTTAAGCCTTTTCCTTCATGAAATTAAGAGAAGGTGTGAATTTATGTGGGACTGACTGTGTCCCTGGAGATTATCTGGATTCTTAAAATCCTGACTGAACTTACTTGTAACTTGGTAGTTTACCCTTGGTTTCTCGTACATATGAAAGATAACACTTCCATAAATCAATGTGCAAAACCTTCATAAGGCATCTCTGAAATAGCTGTAAATACAATAAAATATTATCAGAATGCAGTTAATTTCACATACACGTGGGTGAAATGGAACATTAAAAAAATAACATATTTTCAGTTTATTTTTTAAGTGTATTTTTTAATTGAAGTATAGTTGATACGTAATATTATATTGGTTTCAAGTGGTTCAACAGTTACCCATATCATTAAATCCTCACCCCCACTACTGCAGTTACTGCTGTCAACATAGGAAGATGTTACAGAACCATTGACTATATTCTCCATGCTGTACTTCTATTCCCATGACTAACTAATATTATGACTGAGATTTTTGTGCCTCTTTACTCCCCTCACCTACCCCTCCAACAACCCCTATTTTCAGTTTAATCAAAATCATTCTCATGATTTTGGTCAGTACAGTGTAATTTTTTCTTTTTCAAAATTTTTATTATGAACATTTTCAAGCACACAAAAAGTTAAACAAGTACAATGAACCCCTATATAATCACTACCTAGATTCAACAATTGTTAACATTTTAGTTTGCTTTATCTATGGTAAGTCCTAAGTTAAACTTTAGCATAAGATTCAAAGTATGCTTAAGAGAACTCACCTTCTCAACCTTGTCATAATTTTTAGCTTTAATCTGAAGAGAAACAGAAAAATACAGGATTAATATCACTCTTTTTAGAGTATTAAAACACTACCTGAGTTTTTTAACTAATCGGGCAAACTTTCCTACTGCTCTGCTTTCACAAACAACAAATATAAGTTTGAACCCAACATGGGTATATGCATTGTAAATATGCCCTATGTAAATTGATTCTACATGGATAGATTTTCAGTTATACAGGAATTTTGTGAATATAAAATTGTGTTAGTCACGAGACAAACACAGAAATATATACATGGCATACTTGATTAGGACAAGTATCTACTGAAGACAAACTTTACTTAAAGCATTCTTTCCTTGATAGTTACTACTAGAACAATCTGAATAGGGCAACAAAAAAAGATTTGCTGACTTTGACTGCACGTAAATTTTAATCCCTCCAGTCAACTTCCAATCTTTCAGGCACTGTGCTAGGCACCAGGGCTACCACAGTGCAGTCTTCCCATGTCCTTATGAGTACTTACAGTAAAATGGCGAAAGGACAGGGTGCTATGGGAGCATTTAGGATGAGCAAAAAACTCAGACTTGGATATGAAGACTTCTTGGAAAAAGTTAAGATGTTAAAGATAAGGTGTTAGGTGGTAAAGGAAGAGGGGAGTTACTCCATGCAAGAGGAATAGTATGTGCAAAGACCAAGGTTAAGTATTATTAGATTTCCCTTTCTTTTCTTTGAGTGTTTTCATCAGATGGTAGTGGAATTAGTTGCTCAATTGTTATATATCAGCAAGTCTGTTTCACCCTGAGAGGTGTATTTGATTGGTTAAAGAAATCTTTAATTTCCCCAATTTTCTGGCTTACGATCCTGCAGCTGAGAACTTTGATGACAGTTTTTTTCTTCTGTTGATAACTTGCTTTTTCTCTATGGAACTTGGAAGATTTCTCCCTGATCCTCAGAGTTCATAAATTTTAACAGGATATGCCTAAATATAGGTCTGTGCTCTTTGAAGCAGTTTACTCAAGGCTCTGGAATCAGACATTTTGGGTTCTCTGACTATCCACTTAACCTCTTCCCTCATTTGAATAAGGGGGATAATTGTACCTGTTTTGTAGGGCCGTTAAGGACCCAATAAGTTAATAAATAAATGTGAAGCCATCAGAACACTGCCTGACAAAGTGAGCAGTTATTGTAATTTGTTACTATTACCACAAATTTGGCCTGGAACTCAGCGTTCCCTTTGAAGCTACAGACTCAGGTCCTTTTCAGCTCAAGAATTTTTGAAGTTACTGCCTCTCTCCCATCTGTTCTTTTTTTTCACTTAGAGATCCTATTATGCATATTAGTTCTCCTTGTTTTATTTTCAAAATCTGTTTTTACTTTCTTCCAGTTTTTGCTCTAAGTTTAAAATATTTCTTCCACTAGATTCTCCAAGCTGCTCATTTGTCTCCATATTCCTGCTCTCCTCCATCTGACCCATTGATGTAGTTGATTAATAATGGTTTTTGACTCCAGAGTTTTTTTTAATACTATGCTTTCAATCTTGCTGTGCTCCTATTATTTTGTTCAAGTTGTTACTCTCCTCCAGCAGCTGTTTTGTTGGGGGCCTGTCCTGAGAGTTTTAGTTCACATTCCTTTCTTACCTGGATCCCTACATGTGCAGCTATTTTTTCTATCTATTCACTGAAGGTCAGTGCTGGCAGTCTTGGAGTAGTAGTAGACCCCTTCCCTACCATGACAGCTGTGTTTTCAGAAAATAGGCTGTTGGTAGTCTTCTGACAAAGAACTGGAAAGAAATCTTTGCTCAAAAGTAGGCAGGACTCAGCCTGACTATTCTGCTCCTTTTTTATTTCCTGGAAGTCAAGATGATACCAACATTCCTCTGGGGCAGAAAGTCAGGTGAAGGGTTCCAAGTATTTCCATAGGTCAGTTTCTTACTCTTTGCCCTATGCTTTCCAGCAGCCTTCTTTGAGTCTGCCATAGAACCTGGTTTCCTTGCATCCAGCTGCTTGGCTCAAAAGAGGTAAATATGTTGAGTTGAGAGTGGGAGTGAAGTAAGATGATTTCAAGTCACCAGCTTCCCAAATGCAGATGATAGATATATATAGGTTTTACAACTGGCCGGGAAAACCAAAAACTACTCAATGGGAAAATGGGCAAATATGAATAGACAATTTCCAGAAGAGAAAAAAAATAGTTAAAATATGGCAACACGTACAATTTTAAAATGGGAAAACAAAATAAGATATCACTTACACCAATCAGAATTGTAAAAACTTAAAAGGTATTAACACTACTGAAGATGAAGAAAAGGGATTTCATAACATTGCTGGAGGAAATATGAACTGTTACAGCCTTTAAGGAAAAACCACTGACAAGAGCTATTTAAATAAAAAAATAACACCTTCTGACCCAGCAATTTCATTCCAAGGATCTACCCTACAGAAATAAAAACACCTGGATATAAAGCTATTTGTGTAAAGTTATTTACTGCAAACTTCAGAGCAGCAAAAACAGTTAACAAAGCAAATGTCCACCAACAGAGAAATGGTTTAATAAATTATGATGCATGTAAGACTATATACCCATATACAGCAAATCAGGGCTCTAACAGTAATTTGTGGGAATTTCCTCAAGATTTTATTGAATGAAAAAGATTTTTTAAATGTGTATAATATAATCCATTTCTATAGAATGATAGTCAAAAATAAATTTTATTTGTATATATGTATGGTTTGTATATTATTTTTATGAGCAGGGAGAAAATATGGAATACATACAAAGTTGTTAATATTGTCATGGTGGACGAGTTCTATTTGTAGAGAAACAGAGAGACTGTACTTCATATATGTGATTTCATTTGTGCATTTCAGTAAAAATTATGTCTACACATGTGTAAAAAATATAGACCAAAAAAATTTTGTCTTTTATCCTAATTTGTCCAAGATATGAATCTTAGATTCATCAATTATTTACTGCTTCAATTAGTTTTAGTTCCATACATATATGTAAAGAAAGACACTTTTAACTAATACAGGAAGACTCTCTTGGCCTTGATACATGGCCATTGATTATCATTCATTAATTCAACCAATAGTTTGACAGCCCCTCTATGGAACCTATACTGGCAGTATTACAAAGCTGCTATAATCTCATTCTTAAACATCACTTAATTTTTAAAAACACAACTTGCTTTGGAGAAGCAGTATGATAAATAGAACACGATCACATTGTATCAACTACTAAATCTCTCTCCCAGCATCCAATGTTCCTACTTATAAAATGGGAATGGTAACATCTGCTACAAACGGTTTTCCAAGGGTTGAAAAGAAAATAAAGTATCTAGATATTCCAGGTGTTTACAAATCATACCAACTAACATAATTAAGAGCTGAAGGTGTATAAACTTTTTGACATCTTTACAAACCATGGGTATGTAAACAAAGTAGCCAGAAAGCAATGTTACTATCACTGGCCCCATTTTGAGAGAAATGCAAAGGTTAAACTGCAGGTCACATTCAAATTCCATTATTGGTGAAACTAGTACAACAACACATGACACCTTGCCTTTGGTCATCCTACTACTAGTCTATTTCTCTTCTCTAAAAGATTATTAGCTCAAGAATTATTCACTAGTATTTATATGAAAACATCTTACCTATAAGTTAAATATTCTTAAATATATTTAGCAAACTTATATATATTTGTATTTACCTGATAACAAAATATTGGCTTAACTTTTTAAAATAAAGTTGATACTGCTTTGAATTTTGACATCACAGATTCTCAGAGCTTTGTCATTAACCAATAGAAAGTACCCCTACTTAAAGCCCATTATACCAATAGAAAGTACCCGTAATTTTGCAAAGCTTACCAGAACTTGTTTATATCTTACCTATAAAAGTAATGTTATGTGTGGAAATGCAAATTAAAACCACAATGAGACATCACCTCACACCAGTAAGGATGGCCAGCTTCCAAAAGACTAAGAACAAATGCTGGCGGGGATGCGAAGAAAGGGGAACCCTCCTACACTGCTTGTAGGAATGTAAACTAGTTCAACCATTGTGGAAAGCAATATGAAGGTTCCTAAAAAAAACTAAAAATAGAAATACCATTCGACCCAGGAATCCCACTCCTTGGAATTTACCCAAAGAATACAAGTTCTCAGATTCAAAAAGACATATTATGCACCCCTATGTTTATCGCACTTTTTACAATAGCCAAGATATGGAAGCAACCTAAGTGTCTATCAATAGATGAATGGATAAAGAAGATGTGGTACATATACACAATGGAATACTACTCAGCCCTAAGAAAGAAACAAATCCTGCCATTTGCAACAACATGGATGGAGCTGGAGGATATTATGCTCAGTGAAATAAGCCAGGTGGAGAGACATGTGCCAAATGATTTCCCTCATTTGTGGAGTATAACAACGAAGCAAAACTGAAGGAACAAAATAGCAGCAGACTCAGAGACTCCAAGAAGGAACTAGTGGTTACAAAAGGGGAGGGATGTGGGAAGATGGGTGGGGAGGGTAGGAGAAGGGGATTGAGGGGTATTATGTTTAGTACACATGGTGTGGGGAATCACAGGGAAAACAGTGTAGCACAGGGAAAGCAAATAGTGAATCTGTGGCATCTTACTACCCTGAAGGACAGTGACTGCACTGGGGTATGGCTGGGGACTTGATAATATGGGTAAATGTAGTAACCACCTTGTTTTTTCATGTGAAACCTTCATAAGAGTGTATATCAATAATACCTTTAAAAAAAGTAATGTTATGTAATTTTCATGACAAGGACTCTTTAAAAATTATCTTAGTCTTTGGTTCTCAAACTTTAATGTGCAATCATTTGAGGTTGACTGTTAAGTGTGGATTTCTGTTTTTTAATAGGAACTTCTGCTTTTTAATAAGAATGTGGTTATATTACTTTTGTAATTTAAAAAATGATTATAAAAAAACTTGATAATTTTTAGTATTTATCCTTCTTCTATCTTAATATGCTGTTTATAATAAAACTGTCATACAAATGCACTATTATTGATGATTCATATGAATCTTACCAAGATATGAAAAGTTGCTGTGGAGGGAAAGGAATAAAAATTTTTAAGTTGTCAACTTCCTAATAATTATTTTTGTTTTATAAAGAGGGAAGATAACTGGAATACTATCAAGATTACACTTTAAATTCAAATGAGTGGTTATCTAGGGCAGAGTAAAACAAATATAACATATTGAATAAACACAGATCTGTTTCTGATACTTCTGAACACTTCCTATTTCCAGTGCTTTGTTAACTTCCACAATTATACCCTAGCATTAACTCAACATTTTCTTTTGGAACTAAAACTATCCTCAGGGCAATTATTGGAACTAATGATCACTTACAGCAGATTATTTAATTTGTAAAATGTAAACCTTGCCAGAAGAAAAAAAGTCTAATTAATTAACAGACTGTGGTAACATCCATTAACAGTTCAGATTATCTATACCTTTTACCTGCAACTATGGAGATCTATAGAAGTCACACTATAAACTGTTCAAAATTAAATTAGCTTTCCCTGTTATGACTGTTTTTTGTATTTCACTGAACATTTTATAAAACATTGGTATAAATGTCTAACATTTTATTTATCAGAGAAATAAACCTCTACATGTCGACAGCATTTGGGCTGATTTCCTCGATTTTTTTTTTCTTATACCTCGGGGAAAAAGAAAGAAACCCCACAAAATCATAATTTTTTAAATATTTTTTAAATTGTCAATTATAAGAATATGTAACTGTACAATTAATTTTAAATGGTTCAAAAACACATTTGACAAGTGAACCCAACTGACATAACTCTATAGAGGAACGTAAACAAGTGAAATAATCTAAAGGAAAAAGTTTCTACCTATTTTTAGATTTTCATATAACCCATTTGGGACAGGTCAATGCATTTGTTTTCTGACACTGCTGGACTACACATCAGAGGCAGGGCTAGGCCTCATCTCAAGTAATTTTACATGGAAGTTACTTCCAATAAACATGATAAATTGCAAAACCCACATTCCTAATTTGTTCCCTACATATTTTCTAAAGTATAACATCATATGCACTTTGGTGGGTTTGAAGACAATACTTTGAGTTAGAGCTGCAGAAGCTGTTGGATTCTGCTTGTCTTAAGCTTAGCCCAAATTCTGAAACCTGAGAGCAAATGGAATCCTAAATATAAACCCCATCTTCTATAAATGTAGTCGTCTTTTCACCACTTTTTTCTGCTACTTTCCAATTTCTCATATCCTGAAAAATATGTCTTGGAAGATTACAGAGTGTAAGTAGTTTTAAAGAATTTGGGATATACTGAAGAATGGAACTTTAAGAATGTTAAGAATACCAGCCAATTTTTAAGTTGCTGGAGTAGCTGTCCTTTCCACCAACCAGCGCCAATTTTAAAGGTATCAGGAAAGAAGTGTCTGCAAATAAATTCACTTCTATTAAAAAAATAATGATGTACCTATGTGGCAGGCTCTTTTCTAGCCCTGGAAATACAGTGCTGGATTAAACTAAGTTTTGTAACTCAGAGTTATATTTCAGTAAGGGAATTACATAAATAAACTAGGTAGTTTTAAATGCTTATTTGTACTTCCTATTTTTTCCTAGAATATAGTGTACTACTTCTATAATTTATAATTTTCCTACTAAATGTAGTTACAAATGTATGCCTGTATATATACATGTACACAGACTTAGACTTGATGTCCCATAGTTTTAAGTTCTTCCAGAAACTTAAAATGAGTTACAGGAATAATATATTTGTTAAATAAAAGTACAGACTACTGTTATATTTCCACTATGATCGAAAATTAAAATGTGCTAAGCCAAAATACAACTATTTGCAGTTCTAGGTTAAGTTTACACTTATTTTGATTCTTTGTACTAACTAAATTAGGCATTAACTAATATTCTACTTTACCAAACCAATTAAAAACTGTTTGTAGTGTGTGCTTAGATTTACCAAGTGGATATGAGAATATGAATCTGAACTCTAATAAAGAGCTTAATATCTAGTAATAGCTATCCATAAATTATTGGAAAGAATACAGGACTAAAAGTATTCTATGTATGTTCCATGTACTATAAAATTTAGAGGAAGGGGAGTTCCATAAAAATTAGAATTACCAAGGAAAGTTGACTGAGCAGGTGGAATCCAGACCATTAATTAGAAAAAAGGTTTGTGTAAGTCAATTAAATAACACGAGTTTCTGAAGTTTTCTGTAGTGAAGACAACTACACAAGAAAAAACATGTATCAGAAAGATAGATTGGCTAATTGTGGTGGAGGTCCATTACATAGTGCCTAAAGAGCTAAGCAGGGTTTAAATCTGATACACAAAAAACTGAATGTCACCCAATAACAAAAACTATGGCTCATGTGGGGTGGCGGGGGAGGCGGGAAAGAGAAGTGGTTCGCAGTGCCACAGCAGGAGGCAAGCAGGCACTAGCTTCCAAGATAGACAAGAGGCTATTGCTTTCACCTTTCAGTAGGATGACAGTAGCCTGGGCTTGCAGGAGAGGGAACAGAGAGAAAAACAGTAATACAGAGGGGAAACAATGCAGGTATTTTTTCATGGGATCAAAAATGGAAAATGTATGGTAGCTGCAGTACAGTAAGTTTACTTTTTTATTAGGTTTAATGAGATGACCATACATAAGTCAGGTAAAAATTGCTTAAAGTTAAGAGATAAGGTATTGGTTTTCAAGTAAGACAATAAAGATGTTTACTTGAATCACTTGTTTAAAAAAGTTTTTTATATGTACCTAGTGTATATAATACCTAAGGAATTCTTTTCTCTGCTTCAGAGAATATACAGACAATACTAATTTCTCAAACATATCCATTACCAGGCAGACAAAGGGAAGAGAAGCCTAAAGAGTATGTGAAATTAAGAGAAAAAAAATAAAATCATGTGTAACAAGTCAAAGGACAACACTATAAGAAAGAGCTGTTGGATGATGGGGTATGCCACAGGTCAAAAGGAGTAAGATGTAGAAAAGATTAGTAGATCTGGCAGTAAGTTATTGTGTATCTATTATAAATTTAAATTTAGAAGTTTAAAACAATGACAAAATACTGCCCATATTAATAGCATTTGTTAAATGCTTAATATATATAAGCACTTCTCTAAGAATTTTATTGTAGTTGATATATATATAATCTTATATTGGTTTTAAGTATACAACACAGAAGTTCAAGTTATCCATCTAAGAATTTCTATGTGTTAACTCATTCAATCCTTAGAACACTAAGGTAATATTTTACTTTATTATAACATACTACATTATACTTTATCATACTACTATACTCAGAATACTGGGGCACAAGGAGGTTTATTAATTTGCTTAAAATTGCACAACTGAACTCTTAGGCACTACACTATACTGCTCTTTAGCAAGACAAGTGTATGATGATGTTCACTAAAGAGTGCTTGTAATACAGAACTGAAACCCTAAATGATTAAAGGCAGAATAACTAAATTATGCTTTTGTATAAACAATGGAATAGGTTATACATATATACATAAAACTTTATAAGCACTGATGTATAGTTATAATACAGAATGGAATATGTCTACTATATATTATTTTCAGAAGTGGAATTTTGATAATACATAATACATATTTGGTATGTTTACCTATCTATCTATACCTGTCTTCCCCACCCTGCCCCTTTCTCTCTTTAGTATCTATCTATCTATCTATATATCATGCGAGGGAAACAGCAGAAATGAGAAATACAATATTGTTAGCCAATCTGTTACCACTGGGAGAATTAAGATACTTTTTGTTTCAGTTGTGTATTTCCATAACACATTTCACTTCTAGAATGCAATTTCACCACAGTAAAGAGAGCTTTCTTGTTTTATAAGAGAGAAAAAAAAAGAAGACAAAGGCAATCACAGCTGAATTGAAGCAGTAAATTCTTCTGAGTAATTCATTGGGATTTTTCTCTGGCTATAAAAATCCCAATTTAAAATTCATTTTTAAATGCTCTCAAATTCTCAGCCAGCCCTACAAAGCTAAAAAGTTAAAATAATTGCTAGGTATCAAGTAAAACTGATCTCAAACAAGACTGTCAAGGAAGGTAAATTTTTTACATAAATTCGATTTTGTCCCAATTTTCAGGGCATCTGACAACAATAATCACTTGGTATCTATAGATTCAGCCTGTTTTACTTAAAATAAATGTCTAAACTCTTTGTTACCAAGTAAACTATCAACACCATGCCAGACATTACTGGAAATAAAACAGGGTATTTTACTTTTTAATAAAAGTGAGTAATTTGGTCTGAAATAGCAAAAGTTATGAATCAATCTTTGTGGCTTAATTGGTTTTACTACTCTAGCTCCACTATGTCACATCCATCACTCTCAAAATTGATGCATGGCATAGATTTTCAGCAATAAATCAAAATTAGAGTAAAAAATGTATACAATTTTTTGAAATTTTCAAGCTACCATGAATGTCAGAGAACCAAGTTTATAAGCCACTGATTGTAAAAATGGTTATCAGTTTCGTACCATGCAGCCAGAGTGGTGCTCAAGTAGATGTGTTGATTCACTTTCCTGAAAGGTCCAATACCAGTTTCTTTCACATTAATTTAGTATTTTCTATCCTGCTATCTTAATAGTCAGCTTTTATGAATTGTCTTCTTAGTAAAATGAAAAGCCTTCCAGGCAAACTTAAAATATTATTCAATAGAATTTATCTAGGATTACTACATGAACTTTATATATTGCCTTTGAAAATATCTCATGTGCTGAGTTAATCTCCCATTTGTATAGATACACAACTCTTCAAAGTGTGGATGGGGCAATATTGGAGTAAAAATCCATTTACTTAAAGCTCTCTACAATTTTCATCTCTCATTACTTCTCACTGCATACAAACTGAGAATTGCTACTTTCAAGAAATTAACAATTGAATTATCATTGGACAAAAGCCTTAGTCAGTCATACCTCTACTGTATGTATATCATTCTAGTTTCACTAATCAAGATAGTTTCCTTCCCACTTTGACAGATTCCTATCAGAATACCATTTGGTTGCCTAATTTTCAGTGGCATCAAATGACAAATTTTTCTATGCATTTCTTTGTAACTAATTCTAATTCTACACTTATACCCTGAATCAAGTATAACATTTATTCTAGAAACCTAGTATCATGGGTAATGTCATCTAGCTTTTCTTAAAACCACTTTTCAGAAGCCAGATTAAGCTTCTAAAATGAAGTGGATAAAATTCTGTGGCATACCCTTCTCTACTTTTTGAGCAACTTGTGTACTCTTCCAATATTTCTCCTACTCTTTAGATCGGAAATTACACTTACATCCAGCAACTCTGCAGGTATCAACCTTTTATCATTGTATCCAAGAAAATAAAATCAACCCAATCCTAGTTTTCTCAATCCTATGTGTATAATTAATTTGTTACTGAAATGACCTAATTTCCTTTCAAAAAAATGTCAAATCCTCTTCTAATCATCTTTTCTACTAAAACTGTACATTTGATTTTTTTCTCTCTACTCTTGGACAAACTACATTGGCCATTTTTACTAAAATTCTGAAGCAATTAAAAAAAATATTACCTGGTTCAATTTGAAAGATCATGCCAGCAACCTCTGATGGTGAAATACTAATTCTAAATAGTCAGTCTAAGGAAACAATTACAAATGTATAATGAGTACAAATGTATTTATGTTTCTTATAAAAACTGGAAACAATATGAATGTACAACAGTAAAGAACTGGTTAAATAGCATATACCTAGAATGCCACTATTATGGCACATTTAAGTGATTTTGTATAATAAATAATAATGTAAAAATATGATACCATGTGAAAAATTTAAGTTACAAGAAAGTTTTAAGACTTTATAGATAGCTGTATCTAAGAAAGCTAACAGTGGTGAAAGGTAGTAGGACTATGGGTTTTTTCCCCTTTCTGCTTATACTTCTCAAACTTTTCTATGATAAACACATATGACTTTTAAATAAGAAAAAGTTTTAACTTTTTAAACAATCATGACAAGTTCTGCTTTTCCTCCATCTTTTCTTTCCAATTTCCATTCATTTGCTACCACTTCATTATGCTTGCCTTCTAAAATTTAAACATTTAACTCCACAATTTTTATTCATCCACAGGTTTAACTTCAGTGGAAACTGCTTATGAAAGCCTACTATAAAAACTTTTTAGCACTCCACCTAGGTATTATTCCATTGACTCATTTGAAATCAAATTAATAAAAATATCCCACGAAGGAATTGACTTTTACTAGTTTCACAGCACCTAGAATAGTACCTAACATAGACATTTACTAGTTGCTAAATGAATGTGGATAAATATAAACTGACTGCATATTCATTCAAAATTAACACGTGGAATATTATACTATCTTGAGTATCCATAGAAATGCAAAAATGTGAACATTTAACTTTCATAGAAAACTCATTATATTCTGTAATTCCTATTAAAACACCTCACTTCAATAAAAAGGTTATTAGAAAGAGTGCCAAGTATTACACTGTCAGTCAATTCAGAATAAAGTAATTTTTAAACATGGATAAGAACTGATTAAAACTGATATGGATTTTGAAAGTAGATTTTCACATGGTTTAGACAATTCCATGTGAACTCCCAAATTAATTCTCTTGAATGAAAACACGGTTATTTCCCATGTTGCACTTCTTCGAAGAACCACCCAAGAGAAATTGGGATTTTGGAAATGAAGGTTTAAATAGGTGGGTGTAGCCAACAAATTACTTTTATAAAAACAAAAGAAAAATGGCAGGAAAAAAATATTAAATTGCAGAAGAACTAAGAAATAACATTGAGACATGAATCATCTTCCTCTATGATAGACATGTTCCAAAACTGAAATCTTGACAGTTTTAATGGGTTAAGTTCTACTTTGAAATTCCAAGTACTTATTACTTCCAGGATGTTTATAAAATAATCTAATAGGTACTTAAATTTTAAGTTTTCTTAAGTTCTTAAGTTCCTAAGTGTATTTCTCAAAACAGGCCATATTTAATCTTAACAAAAGCACTATTTTCTCTGGAATTTATAGTTGAAATGTTCAGTTTGTATTTCACATTTGTCTGCTACAAATATGTTTGTGATGACATTTTCCAAAGTGATACCATCAGAAGAATTAAGTTCAAATTCTATACGGAATGCTGCTATTAAGGTTATAGTAGACAAGAATGAAATAAATATTATACTGAAATTCCTACTGTAAAAAGAGGTCCCCACTGTGCTGCCACTGAAATGGAAAGAAAATGGGAAGGAGAAAAACGCTTAGCAAGCAGCTCTGAGTCAAGATGATACTAGAGCCTATAAATTAAGTCTGGTGAAAGGCCTGGAATCTAATAAACACATGACCATTCTTTCTAGTGGATTCTAATACATAGGTCTAATTTTGTCCAGTCTATGTAATAAGATTAGTGGAGCTGTCAGATTATCAAACTGTGACATGTAAAAAGTAACAGGAAAAAAACTGCTTCCTAATGCTGTTTCTCAAAGAAGCCAAGCTCCAGACAGCCCTTTCCCAATCACTACCTAAATCTGAGGGAGGACAGGAGGATGGGGACAAGACCATTATTCTGTTCACCTCCCACTTTCCCTCATCATCTCACCATATGTACACAAACAAGGCATAAAATAACCTATAGAGACCTCTCAAAATGCAAGCTGAGATACATGGTTGGATAAGAAGGTGTGCATGTTAGAAAACCACATTTTATTAAGTGTTTACTTCACCATTGGGAAAACTAGCTTAAAACTAATGTTAAGCACTACAAATATAATCTTTATCATAAAACTCACTTCCAAGGGATCTGATTCTTGAAGATGCCTTTATATTTTCTGATTTTGATACCTACTATTTTCAATGACCTTACTGAATAGCTCAAGAAAATCTGTACTGTGATTCAAGATTTTTCTTCACGTTTTATAGTCAAATCAACTTCAGGGAAGAAAATGCACAACCAACAACAGAAATATACCCTTATAAAATCTACTCAAATCTATTACCATAACATACAAATATCCAAGTCCTCATGTCTAATGTTGAGTTGCAAGAATATAAAAAGCTCAAGAAAAATAATTTGTAAACGTTAAGGTTTAAATGGAAAATTATAGATTGGCTAAGTGAAAATCTAAGCACAAAACATGTATTTGAAAGAAAAGAATTGATCTTTTATCTCAGGATATTTATCCTATTTGACATTGAGAAAAATGAAAGCAATAAAGGTAACATACTAGTCAAATGCTTTAGCAAAATTACTTGAACTTCTAAATAGCAAATCATGCTTATGTTTAAAGTTTCCCTTAATTATAGTGTTCTTGCAAATAAGGAAAAACAAAACAGAAAAATGGCATAAAGATATCAGAAAAAGAAATCCAAAAAGTCTTTAACATATGAAACCATGCTCAATCTCATTCATAAGAAAAATTCAAGTCAAAACCACACTGAGATTATAGTTTTTTAATCTATGGATACTGGTGAAAATTAAAGGGTGTTAATAGTATATTGCATTAAGAGGATGTAAAGTGGGCTCTTTTAAGGATTTTATCAATGGGATTTAAAATTGTTACAGCGTCTGTGGAAGGTAATTTGGATAGACAATTCAAAAAATCCCATTTACTCTTTGATGTAGCAAAATTCCTCATCTAGAAATTTAATCTATATATTCACACAAATAGAAATAACATGCATACAGATATTCAATGCAGTAATGACTGTAATAAGATTGTGGAAAAACCTAAATATCCTTCAGCAGGATACAGGTTAAATAAGATACTGGAATACTAAATACAAAAAAATCATAATAACAACCTCTTTAAAATTTAAGAAAAAAAATGCAAGGTGTAAAACAGAACATAAGAGGTTATTATTCACGTTCAGAGGTGAGGGAAGAAAATAAGCTGAGCATTTCCACTGGGGAAGGAAACTGGGTGGCTCAAGGATAGGTGGACAAGACTATTCACTGTAGGTCCTTTGTATCATGGTTTTTGAACCATATACATATATATATATATATATTTAAATACATGTATTTTAAAATCCTATTGGTCTTATATAACCTTTTTTTGGCTTCTGTTTAAACACATTTCTGTATTTCACCACCAATTCTCAAAATATTCCAAAAAACATACTCTAAAAATATACAAAAGAAACAGGATATTATGCACACAGAAATTAGATATATAATATTGTTAAAGTATTTAACTAACAATATTTTTAAGTGAAAGGATTACTTTTGCAACTTGTAAAACACCTACTAGAATTTAAGCATTTTAAAAAGACAATTAACCTTAACACAAACTTGTAAAATCCAGCAGTATGACCATAAAAATCTAACTCATTTAGTCAGGCAACTGTCAAACCTAAAAATAGGTATATAACTAATGGAACAAGACACTGGTGTCATTCAAAATTATTTAAAGTGTTTTTTTATAAAACATTTATACATTTAATGATAAGATTATTGAAATGACATACATAGGTAAAAATTTGAAAGTCAACATTTTCTTTGAGAAACTGTTGGATGTCACAAACTTCATAAAGTTCTGGCACTAAAGCAATCAAGTAAGGTTTACCAAACTTACTTATAAACAAAAATGAAATTCATAATCATTTTCTGCTTCAAAAAATAAAGCTAAAAGTATACCATTGATTACAATTTTAATACAAGTCCTTTCATAGAACAGAATGACTTTGGGGAAGAAAGCTTATTAAGGAACAAATATTAAGAGTAAACTAAGATACTAATTACATGAATATTCTTTAAAGATAACACACACAAATTATATAATTGGAAATGTCCAAAAATACATGTGCTTGACAATATTATTAATCTTGCCTAGCTCAAGTCTTTATTCATTCCCTTAAAGATTTCTTTCCTGGGTATAGAACTCTGACAGCTATTTTCTTTCAGCAAACTGGTGAGGCAATTCCATTGTCTTCTAACTTCTAATGTTGCTGGGAGTTGTCAAGCTGCTATTCCTTTGAAGGTCATTTGTCTTTTTGCATACAGCTTCCCCCCCACCCCTCCTTCAGTTCTCTATTTCATTCTTATGCCCCTAGGTGGGATAATTTTTAAATCCTGTTTGGGATTTATTGAGCATCTTGAAATCTGTTGAGTTCTTTAATCATTGTGGAAAATCCTTAGTATTTCTTCAAATTGTGCTTCTGCCCAATACCTCTCCTCTTTTGGAACTTAAGACACATAATTCACTCTATATATCATGGCTCTTTAATCTTTCATATTTTCTCATCCCCCTTTAAGCTCCAATATGAATTTCTTCAATTCTCAAATTCCCTCTTCACTTCTATTAACCTAATTAGATCTTTCTAGTTTTTGAGGTCTATTTCTCCATATGTGATTTCATTAAATGCTATTTTTAGCAACTCCTTTTCTTTGGAAAAATATCTGACATTTTGTTGCTTAGGATGAAGCTGCATTCCTCCAGAAAAGGCTTGAGTAAGTTTATCAGGCACCTACAAGCATACTTCAGGTTGAGTCCATTTTACATATTCATGGTCTGAATTTCTTTTGAACCACTAAAATGATGTTTATTTGGACCACAAATCCATGCAAAGGCCAACTCATTGAAACATATCAGACTTTCCCATTCCACTCTGCCCAGGATCACAGCAACTTTCCTAAGTCTCTTAAAGGTAAGAAAGTGACAGTTTTATTTCTGGTTCAGTCACCCTGAGTACTGTCTGTACACAGCTTCAAAGAGAATGTCTTGTTGGACAGGCTTGGGCTTTGACTTTTGCTGCCTGAGCTCCTAGAATCATTTAAAACTGCAGCTCAGTTTCTGTTTGGTAAAGCCTTTCAAGGTGCCAACAGTTTAGGTACTCTGCTTATCTCCGACTGTTCCTATTTTTGTTTTTGTGTTTGTTTTCCAATTAGGTTTTGACCTGCTAATTCCTTGCTATGCTGTCAGTTCTTCAATGCTTTTAAGAAGTTTTTAAAATCCTGTCCAGCAGCCTTAGTTTCTTTCAGTGAGAACTGATCTGAGTAACCAAGCTCACCATATTCTATGACACCTAGGCTGAAAACATTAGGAAAAAAACTGTATGCAAGCTATTTGTTGAAAATCAACCTAAAACTTTAAAAGCCATGTTCATTGAAACACTAAACTCCAAAGATTGAAAAAAGCTATAGTATTTAACCAAATATATTTCCTGTAATACATAATTCCCAAATTAGGTGTGATTCAGTTCTCTGAAACACTATGAATCCAGCCATTTGAGTTTACCTTTAATGTTTGCTATGCCTAACTAAATAAGTGAAGTTTGGGTGAAAGCCACAACAAAAAGTAAAATGATAAATAATACTTAACACAGAATTCTACTGCTTTTTTCAAAACAGACAACAGCTAGAGTAATTCATCTTTTATATTTGTTTTTAAAATTACCATCTATGTAAAGTTTATGGATAAATTAAAACAGGAATATATATATTTTTAAGTTTCTCGATGTCAATTTCTAATCATCAATCAGATTTTGGCACTGCACACGTATACCTTAGTCAAAATTGTGAAAAGGGATGGAGAAGGGTTAGGATGTTTATACTTTACAATTTGACAATAACCTGTGAAACATGTGAAAACTCAAGTTTTTATCTCATATAATATGCACACAAATGTCTCAGAAATTTTACTCCAATAAGCCTATAACTTTACTGCAACCAGATATTTATCCTCTAAGTCAGATTTTTAAGATTTATTCAAAAGCATTTAAATCAGAATCACAAGCAACTTATCTTTAAAAAAAAAGTACTTCAAAATGTTAATACCCTTTAAGTTTAGCAACTGTTTAAACACCTTTCTCATGTCATACATCATACAATTCTAAATGTCAATTAAACTTATTCTAAGATAAATATTAGGGGTTATTAGATTCAAAAGAACACTTTCTTTGTCTTAGAAACTTTAAATAAAAAGATTTTACGTATGTCAACAGGGAAGGTACTGGCCAGTTACACTTTTATTTCTCACTGTGGAGTTTTCATCCAACAAATATTTAGAGCACCACTATATGCCAAGTACTGTTCTAGGTTCCTGAAACATATCAGTATACAAAAGACAAACTATAAGAATTAAGTAAATTGCCCAGTGTATTATGTCAGGGTAGGTATTAGAGATGAAACAGAGGAAAAAATGAGTTCTGAAGTGCTGGGAATGGAGGTGGAAATTTTAAATATGGAGGCCACAGAATTCACTGATAAGAATTTTGCCAAGATTTGAAGAAAGAAAAGGATTTTCTCTGGCAGTTATCTGGATAAGTATCTTGAAAGCAGATAAAACAGCTAAAATAAAGAAAAGCCTTCAGGTGGGAATTTATCAAGAATGTTTAAGCAAGCCAGTGTGAATGAAGAGACTTAACTATGTGAATTAATATGCAGATATCAAGCACAAAATTTTATACTTAGTTGGTATCCCCGTTTACTCCTTACACAAATTTTGTTACTTAAAAATTTAACCAAACCTATCTGAATTTATGACTAAGAAATAACTACTTCTTAAACACAAAAATGTTGGTCTTTACATATATTAACTAAAAATATGAAATTTTCTTACTACATCCAATTCCTAATTGGACTACAACCCTGGTTAGTCTAATGCTTTTGAAGATTACAGAAAGTAGCCAAACCCAATCAACTCACTAATTCAGTGATCATTATAATCCTCTACTCTTATTGCTATAAAAATACCACTACCTTTCTAAAAATATACATTATCATCACATCAGTACAATCCTTAATACTTTCCTTCATATTAACATATTTTAATAAGTAAATAGTACTCCCTAATTGATTTTTAGATTTTATAAAAATTTGTGAAGTTTTAAGACTGAAATAGATTTTCCAACTACTTTGTCAAGTAGATATTTGGAAACCAGTTCTTCTGCTGTTTTAATTTCAGCCAGTCTCTGTATTCCAAAAACATTCACAAGACATTGGACATTTGTTTCAGGGTTTTATTCAAAACTAAGTTCAATCTATGACACAAAAATCAATAAAAGCGTAAGTAGCATTTTAAAATCTTGGTTGTTAATTTGTCCCCTTCAGTATAAACTGTTCCTGTCATAGAATGAGCAATCGTTTTCTTACTGTAAGTCAAGCTGGAAAGTATGCTATTGGATGAATTAGACATTGGCGACGTGGTATCCTAGGACATTTAGTAAAAAAACATTTTGCTCGGTGAAAATTTTTTTAGGACTCAAGCTGTTTGAAGCAACTGCTCAAGAAATAACTAATTTTCTTACTTAGAAAAGTCTGTTTTTCCTCCCCAAATATGAATAGTCTGGTCAATTAATATCACTTTTTCCTCAAATTATATGAAGATTATTAAAGGGAATAAAAGGTCTCATAGTTTCTTATTCCTAAAAGTGTCTTAAGACTCAAAAATAAAATCGAGAATTTCTAACATTTACTATTTTTGACAATAAAATGGGAACTTCCACACAGTTAACTTCTAAATTTATGCAGGCATGAGTTACAAGGGCCTAGAATCATGTTATCTCCATTTAAGGTTTTCCTAGAGCAGAATTACATTCACCATATTATTCTAGCCATTATCATTTCAGATATTCTTGTTTTTCCCCAGTTCAATTTCCTAACAGCTTACCTGCCAATTCCACATTAACTATCAAGCTTGTGTTTCTGTAATTTTAAGAAGTGTCATGTAATAGCCACAGGTCATTTGTTTCAAATATTGGGAGGTGTATTTTCCCAAAAATTTGTTAAGCAATATTCATCTTAGAAACTATCAACTTGTTTTATTTCCTCAAATAAAGCCTCTTTGACAGGGATTCTGAGCTAATTTCAAGCCTATATTTAAGTTTTGTGCTTTCAGAGAATTTCCTTAACTCACCCTTACATATCCCAGTATTTTCTCTATAAAAGCACTTACCACCCAGAATTCGAACGGTCTCCTATACCAAACTGTAAATTTGTTCACTGAGATGTCCATACCATCTAAGTGTCTAGCATGTGTTTACTCAGTAGGTACTTCTAAGTTAATATTCCCACCTCCCCATACTTAAAAATGAAGGCCAGAATGTGAAACAAAGACATTTTCATGTACTTTTTTTGCCTATAGCCACATAAAAACCTACAAAAATATGCAGGATATAGGGACTGAAAATGTACCAGACGACTTTGATAATATATTGAATAATTAACTACTGAAAAAAGTATAAAACTTTGGACAATTTTACCTGAATATAACCCAGGCAAATAGATTAACAGGCACCTATAGATTAAACACCTGGTTTTAGGGGACTTTTAAGGTCTTTACAAATAAAATTACTTGCTAAAAAGGTTTCCTAACAAAATTCTGCCTATTTTAATCTGCATAAAACCTCCTAATCTTTTACAGCTTATATTTTTCTTCCCATCCAAAACGTATCTTAGAATAAGCATCACTGAATAAATCTGCAGTTCTTCAGCTGCAGGACACAGAACCACAAAACCATCTTACATGTAAGAAATACAAATTTCGTCATACGGTTTATTTAAAATCAGTTGAGCAGTATCAGGAACTGACGTGAAATTTCAGTACTCAGTGATGTAAGATTGGAGATGTGCTCAAAAAATAGTTCTCAAATTTGTTTGATAAACCACAAATTACAAAAGTTTCAGTGAATACACGACTTTTCCTATTAGTCAAAATCCTTACAGAACCTTTTTTAAAAAAGGGCTAGGTATTCTGCTTGTGACTTCAACCTTTCATTTTACTTTTTTCAGTTTTGCTTCATAATTCCAAACATTTTAAAGAGCACCCCCACCCAAAAATCTTAATAGTCTGTCCTATCACAAAGCTTACTTTGCAAGACTTTTACATTTCTATAGAACAAAAAGTATGGAGGTTAACTATCTACTAAACAGATACTCTAAATTTTAGCCTTGATTTAAGAAACTTCTAATAAAGCTCCTAACTGCTAAATTGGAAATAGACGGTACATTTATTCTTCACATTTATTTTGGATGTAAATAAGTACTTGGAGCTATATCTTATAAACCTAAAAGTGCATAATTACTAAGACTTGCCACTGTTGCATGCAGAATTCTTCTCTATTTGAAATTAAACTGAAGTACACATGGCTAAAAATTTTTTAAACTGTGAAGAGTAAAAATACACAAAACAGCAAAGAATAATTTCAGGGGTTAAGATTTTATACAAACCATAAGATGAGGTTGCATGGAAGTTACTGTATCATGCCATCTTCTAAGATTTATAGCAATTTTACATGGCTGTAAGTAGCTACACATAATCATTTTTTTCAGCTACACCCTATACCCCAAAATCCTAATAGCTAAATAAGAATGCAAGAAACTCTTGAGCAAAGAAGTTATGAACCTACTCTATAGCTATTTTTACAACTATACTGTTTTTTAGACTCCTTACCTTAGTATAGTGGTTAAGTGACTAGGAACACAGACCCAGGAATGAGAAAACCCAAGAATAAGCCCCTAGATTTCCCACTTAATTCCCAGTAGCTTAAAACTTTAATTTTGTTGATCTTAGGAAAGCTGTTTAAGTCCTCTAAACCTCAGAAAAGCTGAACATCCAAAAGCAAACAAAAAATATATGGGACAATACTTACCTCAAATGGTAAAATGTGACCAATCACATATCCCATATAAAGTACTAAATATATTAAAGGACTAATAAATTTAGCAATTATAGTTGAGACAAGTAATCAGAATAAAGGTTAGTCATTATCAATAGGATACAACTATGTCAACAATGGTTTAAATGTTGACTTTATTTGTAAAAATCTGAGCATTTCACCTCCAAAAATACCTCCCTCACATACTTTTCATTATATAATGTCCATATGGAATATTGTTTTACGTAAGATTTAGTGGTTTTGTAGAGCAAAACTTAAAATGTAATGTAACTGAAGGCGACCAAGAATTCCAATACAATTCCATGCATATTTTCATTAGGATCAACAAAACTTTTATTACATATTTAAATTCAGAATAAAGTTGCCTGTTAGTAGTAAAAACATAAAAAATTCCCACCCACACTGTGGAAAGCAATATGGAGGTTCCTCAAAAAACTCAAAATAGAAATACCATTTGACCCAGGAATCCCACTCCTAGGAATTTACCCTAAGAATGCAGCAGCCTAGTTTGAAAAAGATATATGCACCCCTATGTTTATCGCAGCACTATTTACAATAGCCAAGAAATGGAAGCAACCTATGTGTCCATCAGTAGATGAATGGATAAAGATGTGGTACATATACACAATAGAATATTATTCAGCCATAAGAAAACAAATCCTACCATTTGCAACAACATGCATGGACCTTGAGGGTATTATGCTCAGTGAAATAAGCCAGGCGGAGGAAGACAAGTACCAAATGATTTCACTCATATGTGGAGTATAAGAACAAAGAAAAAAACGAAGGAAGAAAACAGCAGCAGATTCACAGAACCCAAGAATGGACTAACAGTTACCAAAGGGAAAGGGACTGGGGAAGATGGGTGGGAAGGGAGGGATAAGGGGGAAAAAGGGCTATTACAATTAGCACACATAATGTAGCGGGCATGGGGATGGGGTAGGGGAAAAAGGGGTTAGGTAGTATAACACAGAGAAGACAAGTATTCATTCTATAGCATTCTTCTATGCTGATGGACAGTGACTGCAATGGGGGTGTGTGGTGGGGACTTGATAATAGGGGGAGTCTAGTGACCATAATGTTGCTCATGTAATTTTATATTAATAATAGCAAAAAAAAAAATTCCCACCCCACTCCTCAATATTCCAGCAGTTCTAAAGACAACTCTTATCTAGAACAGTTAATGGAAACTTTCCATTTATATCATAATTTATAATTGTTAAACAACTGAATTCACATTAGTTTTCCTATTCAAATGTGGAGGGGACAAGAATGAGCAATAGTATGAAATCTGTGTAAAATGATAAACACAGGGTTCAGCAGGAAAAGGACCATTATAAGAACATAAAATTCAAAATAATTTTATCCATTATAGAGAATTTTAGAAACAATCTGCAACAGTTGGAAAAATGTAAACATGAGCTGTATGTTAAATATTAGACCACTGTTCCTTTTCAGTGTGATAATATTGTGGTTATGGAGGACAATATTCCTTATAGAAACAAGTAAAATAAAGCATGCAAGGCAAAACTAACATTGGTCATGATGAAAGGCATATGAATATTTACTATAATATTCATATTACTTTTTCAACTTTTTAAAATTTTCATTAAAAATTGGGAAGGAGAGAGTAAATGTCTTGCCTAAGGTCACAGTAATTCAATCTAAGAGCTGAAGCAGAAAATCCTAGGTCACCAGATTCCAAATTTTGTCATTCCTATTCCCCTATACTACTGCAAATCCCCGCATTTCTTTAAATATAAACTAATTCTTTAAATCCATCTTTTCCACACTACCAAAACGATCTGGCCACTGTTTTTGTAATACAAGTAACAGGGAGAAATCTGACCCCGGAGTTCAGGCACATGGCAAATAAATAACCCACTAACTAAAAGATCAAATCACAGACACAAGTTCCTCTGAATTGGGACATCTATTCTTTAAACGTAAATCTCATTTAATCTCAGGAAAACAAATTTACAATGGGAACAGCTTGCTCTTTGGAAAATAACCACTTCCACTGTTTAAGCAATCTTTAATTGCTAACAAGTAAGTTATTTCTTTTAAAGTTTTTAACTTTCTAATTTGTGGCTCAATGAGATATTTAAATAAGTACATAAAAAATATAGCAATTGCAACACAAATACTTATCTAGATCTTTTTGACTCACTTTGTTTTAAAGCCAAAGCTCCCATGCTTCTTAAAAAATATAAAAATTCTTATATGAAATAATTTGACATTTGGTCAACTAAGTACATCAATACTTATTTCCTGTAGCCTCCAGTTATTTTCATGAAAACACAAAACTAGTTAAGTTTCTGTATAACCTAATGAATGGGGGAAATTTTATCTTCCCCGTTTGACAGGCTTTAAAAGCATTAGTAACAGTGTATATTCGGGAAACTTGCTACCATCATAAGCCACTCCAATCCTGAAAATTACCATCTTTTGTAATTACTTACTAGTAAGCTGTTTAAATAGAGAAGCTAGTACTTCCCAATGGTTTTCAAATCTGAATAAGCTTGAAGTTTGAGTCATTCATAAACAGTATGTATTTACACTCAATATACTGAAAAACACTAATTTGTGAGAAAAACATCACTGATTCGGGAAAGAATCGTTTCTAAAGTAGATTCAAAATAGAGTTGGTGGTTGTTGGACAAGAAAGTGTTTTTATAGTCTCAATGATCTCCCATTACTAGTTACAAAATAAAATTAACGCAGTGGAAGTAGTCAACATTGCCAGTAAGGGGTAAATGAACATGTGCCCCTAGATGAGATGCTGTGAGGACATGGGCATGGAGCTTTTCCGCTAATACATATGTAACCTGAATCCAATGAGAGATTATCAAAATGAAGGCGGAGGAACTGATGAGAACATCAAAGGTGACTGAAGAGTAATGACAATTATATATGATGATCTTGGATTAGATACCAATTGATATAAAGGGCATAATTAGAATAATGAAAGTAGAACATGGACTGCAGATTAAAATTCTATTTATGTTTTAAGTTTCCTTAACTTCCTAAGTGTTTATTTCTGTAGGAGAATATCTTTGTTATTAGGAAATACACTTAAGTATTATAGGTGGTGATGTATGCAACCCGATTTCCTCTGGTTCAGGAAAGACAGGAATTAATAAAACGTGTTGAATATTAAAAACTGGTCAATCAGGGTAAAGTGTGTATAGGAATTCTTTGCATCGTTCTTCCAACTTTAAAATATTTTCAAGTCAAAGATGCATTCAGAAACTGCTTAAATAATGAAACTAACAAGTTTATAACCAGCAAAAGCAATGCTGACTTGCTATTCAACCCATTAACAAAGCAGACTAAATCATGTGATCCCCAGTGATTGCCACACTCTCAACAATGGTAGTTATGTTTTAAGCATTTTTTCACCTACTAATGTATCTTTTTTTTTTACTAATATATCTTGATTAAAAGAACCACAAAACCTTAAGAATTGCACTTATTACACAATAGTGAAAATTGGTAATCAAAGGAATGGTGAATGAATTAAAGGTACAGATAATACAGAATACAAATGTTAAGGTAATTTTTAACACTTAAGTTTTATTATATTTATTATTTTAGATAATTTTACTTGAATACCTCTACAAATATCATTGGTACCAAAATTCTTGATTATAGCTGCAAAGAGCCAAGTCTCCTGAGGATAGACATTAATTGGAAATACAATGACCATTTTTAAAGTCACCTATGATTGTAAACTGCCCAAAGCCACCAAGGGGAAAAAAATGTCTTAAAATAAGGGGACATGACTTAAAAATGGTTGAGAAACACCACATTCATCTCTGTAGTGAAAAATTCAGAAATGGATTTAAATGACTACAAAAACAGCTAGAAATGATGTTCAGTGTGCAAACACTCCGATCCCATCCCTAAAGAAAAAGTAACTTTATAAAGTGTAATTCTAAAGACCCAAATACTAATACATGGATGCTAGTTAATAATCTGAAAATAAATATGAAGATGTGGTATTCATGTTTAAAAACTCACCCAGTTATTAGCTACCAAAAAAAAAAAAAGATGCAGTAATTCTTTAAAGCCACACCCTCCAGCTAGATTGTCCTCTCTTAACACATGGGGCTTCCTTAGAATCTATCAGTTTGGTACTTCAGTGATTATACTGTATTTAATTAGGGAAAAACAAAGTTTATGGAATGAGAAAATCAGGTTTCAAACCCAGGAATGAAATGAGCAAGTAAAAAACAAAGTTCAGTAATACAACCTTAACCCTGATTGCAGATCTGAGAAATAGTCACCACACTATCAATACTACCACCAAAGCACACACTGCATGCCTAACATTATTTCTTGATGGACTACATATTGATAAATCACATGGTGCTGTCAAAAAGAACAGGACATGAACTACTCATCTTATAGTCTAGGCAAGTATAGGGAGAATTCTGTGACATACAAAATATGTATCAACAGTACAATTCATTTACTGCTCCTTAATGCCTCAATTCCTGAAAACTGGCTGCTATGAACACTTAACAGATTCCGTGTGTCCATCTTTGGAGACTGAGTCAGCAATATTGATACTCTCATTGTGGCATGTTTTAAAAGCTTCCCAGGTGATATTATGCTTAGTGAAATAAGCCAAGTGGAAAAAGACAAATATCAAATGATCTCACTCATATATGGAGGATAAGAACAAAGAAAAAAACTGAAGAACAAAACAGCAGCAAACTTACAGAACCCAAGAACGGACTAATAGTTACCAAAGGGAAAGGAACTGAGAAGGATGGGTGGGAAGGGAGGGACAAGGGGGAAAAAGGGGCAGTACGATTAGCAGACGTAATGTTGAGGGGGCGCAGGGAGGGCTGTACAACTCAGAGAAGACAAGTAATGATTCTATAGCATCTCACTACGCTGATGGACAGTGACTGTAATGGGGTTGGTGGGGGAGGCCTGATGAAGGGGGTAGTTTAATAACCATAATATTGCACATGTAATTGTAGATTAATGATACCAAAATAAGTTATTTAAAAAAAATAAAAAACAAAAGCTTCCCAGGTGATCCTAAAGCAGTGTTGTTTTTAACTTTGGTTCTAGGGCAAAACTACCTCTTGATTTATCTTACTTGTGTGTAAAATAAGGGGGCTAAAGATACGGAAGCAACCTAAGTGTCCAGTAGATGGATAAAGATGTGGTACATATACACAATGGAATACTATTCAGCCTTAAGAAACAAACAAATCCTACCATTTGCCAACATTGATGGAGCTGGAGGATATTATGCTCAGTGAAATAAACCAGGCGGAGAAAGACAAGTGCCAAATGATTTCCCTCATTTGTGGAGTATAACAACGAAGCAAAACTGAAGGAACAAAACAGCAGCAGACTCATAGACTCCAAGAAGGGACTAGCGTTTACCAAACGGGAGGGAGAAAGAGACTGAGGGGTATGGGGTATTATGATTGGTACACATGATGTTGGGGTACTCACAGGGAAGATAGTGTAGCACAGAGAAGGTAAGTAGTGAATCTGGGGCATCTTAACTACACTGATGAACAGTGACTTCAATGAGGTATGGGAGGGACTTGATAATATGGGTGAGTGTAGTAACCACAATGTTTTTCATGTGAAACCTTCTTAAGAGTACATGTATATCAATACCTTAATAAGAAAAAAGGGGGTACTAATTTAATTCATGTCATCTTCCAACTCTAAATATCTGATTTAAACTTATGTCCACTTTGGCTTTAGAAATGTACACTCGTATATTCGTAATATGTTCAATAAAACTTCAAGAAAATAATCATGAAATAGTCTTTTTCTTCTTTGCACTCAGTATGAAAAAGTTAACTGAAAATGTCATCACAAAAGACAATTCCTTTTACTCTGTGAGGTGATGGATGTTAACACTGTGGTAATCATTACACAATATATACATTCATCACGTCATGTTGTACACCTTAAACTTACACAATGTCAATTAAATTTCAGTAAATCTAGAGAAGACCATTTCCTGTAATCTCCAGATTCCTATAATTGCTAGACTAAAACTTTGCATTCAAGAAGTTATGTTGAACTCAGATAAGACAAGTAGTGATTCTATAGCATCTCACTATGCTGATGGACAGTGACTGTAATGGAGTATGTGGGGGGGAACTTGATGAAGTTGGGAGTTTAGTAACCATAATGTTGCACATGTAATTGTAGATTAACAATACCAAAAAAGAAAAAAAAAGTTATGTTCATGTTTTCTCACATGAATATAACTATCAGAAAAATTAAAAATAGCTTTGGGATTTTGTTATCTTTGGAGCTTACTACATTTCAAGGTATTACTCAAAAACTATATTTCAATCCTGTCTTTAACATCAGATTCTTTGTTTTTAGAACTATCACTTAACATTTCCAAATAGAAAATTTTTCTTTGGAGGTCTCCTAGAATACAAAAATGGTAAAACTTACCCCAGAGGTTATGCTTCCCTGAGCCATTAGAAAAGCCATTTAGTTTCTCAACAAGTTGTACGCAAAGCAAATATTCACAATTTTGTTCAAATTGCTGTGGATCCTGAATATGTGGGGTAAAAAAATGTACAGACTTCAATTTTTATTACACGATCATAGTAGTCATTTGTTACCTCCTCCAAATTTGCTAAGAGCAACTGTTTAGTAATAAAATTTAACGTTTGAAAAGTAAATTTACAAGTTAATGCTTTCTTGTCCACATTAGTAAGTGTAGTTTTTATAGATATCACTAGTATTTCAGACATCTTCATTTCTTCGAAGTGCCTTGAACCGACTCATTCAGAAAGAACAGTTTGCAAGCTGAAAGCATACACTAATAAACAAAATAAAAACAAATCCATGAAAAATATTGCAGCCTTTAAGAGGTCTTTTTAAGGGAAAGTCAATCAATTGCTACCTAGTTTCCCTATGCTCAAGTTAGAAGTGAAAATGCAGAGCACAACCCCCCTACCCAAAAGAAAATGCAGAGCATTCTAAGAAAGGATTTCCTGTTAGGTTTAGTTCTCTCTCAAAATTTGGAGATGTCTAACTCTGTATGATGAAGAGCATTAAGTGTTTTTGTTCATTCACAGATGCCATGGTGAAGCATACCTTTAATACCTACCTCCTAGGACAGGGTAGGTGGGTGTATACTGAGATAATACCTTAAGATCTTAATGACTACAATGCCCAATTTTTAAAAACCTAATTATTGGTATTATATATTAAATATTGTTATTCCAAAATGCCCAAGAACTTTAGACAAAAACACTACTCACAGGGAAACTTCCAATTGCATGATCTAATAGCCCTTTTGTTTCACAAATTTTAGAATATATGTACTTTTCTGACGAGACACATTTTCCACATTTTCAGAATATACCGTAACTCTTATTTTACACACACACACACACACACACACACACACACAAAGAGAAGCTGGTTTTAAAACTTAAAAGTCTTTGCAGTAGTAAAATGACCATTTTTTTCAAAGTTTATCAGTGCCTGCAAAGATTTTAACTTTGCATTATGAAGTTGAGCAGTATAAATTAAGACTATCAGGCTGATTAGTACAAGGTTTTGCTTGAAAAGAAATGGCTACATTTCACATAATATAATAAATTACCTATAAGACAAAACAAATTAAAAAGAAACTTTGGAAGGAATTTTGTTATCTAGATTAACTGTCGTTTTGCAAACAGTTGTATTATGCCAAGCCTTGGGTGAAAAGCTCCCAGGCAAAAAAATGTAGACAATGTTAGAAGTGACAACACCTATGCTACAATAATGGAAGGGATACTTCAATAAACCCTAAAATATAACTTCACTATTTTCAATAGCAAACATGCAAATATTTTCTTAGTTTTTAAAATAGTATGTAATTATTCAAAGCACTTTCAGATATTTGATCAATTGGCTCTGTCTGCAAGTAATTCCTGTTTTAACACCCCTATACTGCATTTATACATGCATTTATGAAACTAGATTAAAAGGCATATTGCATTTTAGAATATAACCTGAATAATCACACAGACATGGACCAACATTTATTACAAACAGGAAAAGAGCAGATCTATAAGAAAATAGTACAGATTTTTTTTTTAAAAAGATTCCAAGTTGAAGAAATTATAATCTATATGTAATAATTCTATCTACATTTAAAAATCACATTGCCGAATATATACAAAACATCATAAATACAGTAGTTTAAACTGCTATTTAGAGGCACTGAAACAGTATGAACAGTGAAGTTTATTTCAACTTAGGTCACTCATGTTCGATTCTGAGTTCACTTCCATTTTCCAAGAAGAAAACTGTTTTTTAAAGTAATTTTCCCAAGTAGAAAGATTATTTTGATGTGTATTTCACAACCTGTTGTTTTAAGGATTCATATTTTCAACTTTTTAAATAAAAAGCAATCAATTCTCTATATACTTTTATTCAGTAATTACAGCTTTGACAGACAGCAAGATACAGTGTTGCTATTACCAGCAGCATTACCGTCTTCATTTCTCCTTCAGCTATCAATAAAAAAACATCATCCTTTCTTATGAATTTGTCCTGACTGAAAATAAATTACTTCTAACTGCAAGATATTGTAGCTTACATGCTGTCACATTACTTAATTACATGAAAAGCTACAGAAACGACCAGGGGATAGGAGATAACTTAAAAAAAAAGAATATGGCAAAGTGTAATGTGATAGTGACCCCTCTGACAACTCTAAAAGTGGGTTCTTTGAAGAGGATTGAGACTCTGGGTCTTCCACTTAACTCTAGTATTTAAAAACTCACATTTCTTAATTAAAAAATGTACTACACTACAGATTTAAGACACCTGTATATATCAATTTTTCCTTTAAAACTAAGCAGCAGCAGAAGTATTTCCATACTGTAACAATTCTGTTTAGATCCTATACTTGATAACTCTATCACTTTAAGAATAGTCATACAATTGTCTGCTCTTACGACAGTTAAATCATGTAGCATAGCAGTTCTGGAATTCAAGACTAAAGCAACACTTTTCACAAACAGGCAAAATTGTGATCTCCTATATAATACATGCAACACTAAAGTAATACGGCCTAGTTTTGAAATTATAATTATATTATAAATAGACAGATGTTGCCCTTTCATTAGAACAAGAGAAATTTACCTCTAACAATTCCTATGCTTTTGCAAAATATAAATAAATACATAAAAGCAAGTAATGGCTAAGGATTAAATTTGAAAGCTCAAATTTTATACAAGTAGCTAGGTATTGCTAAATGTTCATTAGTATGAGAAACGCTGATACACAGGCAAATACTTAAGATAGCAGATTAGTCCATTAACCTCCTTTCGCTCTCACTTGCAATTGATGTTTCAATAAATGCAAAACAAAAACAAAAACAATCCTCCCCAAAAAACCCAAGTCCTTTTTTGGGGGCTATTTTGTTAAGTAGGATATATAAGAAATTTCTCTGAGGAAGCAATCATCTTTTGGTATTAAAGATGTATGTATTCTCCGTTAGAAAAGAACTAACTGTATTCAGACTCACACATTGATTCAGCTTAACATAAATTAATGAAACAATTTTCCCACCATGAAGTATGGAGTTACAACAAATGTATTAACCAACCTTTATTTTCTTGAGAGTGCATACAGGGTGTTTTGTAAACGCTGTTAGTATTAACCTTTAATGTAAAGACATTCTTATTACTTTAATTTTTAATAGATTATAAATAGATTATATATGTCTACTCCAGATATATTAAAGGTCACACTGGGTGATATGACCAAAGATAACTAGCCTCTCAGGGGCCAAAAGTACAAAATGTGGGGAAAAAAAAAAAAAAAAGCAAATCAAGAAAGAAAAACACAGTTCAGGATAGGCACTTCCAAGATCAGCATTCAATTTAATTTAATTCCTAAACCAGAAATGTAAATTTCACAAAGTACAGAGACAGGTTTACCATTTTTTCTCAAGGTATGTTTTATACATATATTAATATTTTTATGTGATGTGTGTGTGAAATGACTGCAAACATTACCAACTAAATAAATCCGGTAACTGTGAGCAGCTCCAAAATTATTATATTAAGTGAGCCTGTTATTTAGATAACTTTCAGCCTGTTGAGTAACAAGCTGGTCTGTCTGAGAATTCTTTTTAGGACGCAGTTCGTATTTTTAGCTAGGAAATGGAAGAAACAGACCCATTGTGTTTATACTTACAGAATAGAGTATCTAATTGCTAATTTCAGTTTAACTTATGCTATGATGAAGTGCATGAATAATGGGTGAATGTTTGAGAAACTGAAAGAAATTCCTAAAAATCAAAAAGTATTACTTCATTATGAAAAAAATATATACCAACTATGTTCGTTTCTGCTGAGTTTGTATATAAGCTATTGTGTTTGTGAAGTCAAACTGGAATGCAGACCAAGTACAGGTGATCCAGGTTCCTTGCTTTAATGAGTATTACAAAGCAGCACTGGCTTCAGCATACTTCAGACAGGTCTAGTCACTCACCTGGTGCATTTCATGCCAGTCTACTCTGATAATTATATATATCAAAGAAAAATGGTTCCAAAGGAGAAGTGATGAAACCTTAAAGATATGGTCTTGGGCCAAAACCACAACCAGACTCCATATAAGGTACAGTCTCTCTCAGACATACAAACACACAAGCACACAAACCACACGCACTACCGTACACAAAAAATTTAACACACACACACACACACACAAAGTGTTCCTCCTGTTGTCCAGTAATCCAACCCTCCAAAAGTAAGGCAATATAAACTATAGCACAAAAACAAAAAGAGTACACTGTAGCCTCGATTTAAATCTGCTGTTGGCTGGGTCCATTCTGAGGGACACATCACAGGTGACACTGTGTTGTGTTGAAGTCTCTTCAGTACTGCTGATGACTAAAACCCTTTGAATAGGTCCAAAAGAGAACCACATATTATCAAATTTCAGCAACTGCAGAAACTGTTATGAAGAGGCTGCAGTGTACTTGATTATGTTGAGAATTTAATTACAAAATGAATATTCAAAATAAGAATACTTGACAACCATTATAAGTTATAAAAAGGATATCATTTTCAGCTTAATGTGGGTATCAAGTAGTCCCATTTCACTTTTTCATCACATTAATTTATAATCTGAATGATTACTTGGTGCAATGGTTACCAATACATTAATGCTTTAATATTATCTTGACTGCTAATTCCAGTCTTTAAAAATGGACATTTCCCTTCCAATCATAATCAAGAACGGGACCCTTACTCTTTAAAATAAACCTGCCCAACTTACTTCAAAATGGTTAGAACGAAAATAAAAATAAAAGTATCACTGGGTAAATTACGATTACATAGATTTGAGTCACATCAGCTTATTCCTGTGTAATGTAAACTTTATCCTACAGAAAAAAATTTCTTTAAATTATTGAAGTGCTTACATTTATTGGCAAACAATGCATTTTCACAAAGTTAAAATCTGAAATAATTATTCACCTAAATGTTTCGTTTCACCAGACACTCAAAATAGCCTATAAAACTATGTTAACATTTTTGTATTTTCTTATACCATTCATATTAGTTATGTAAGTAGGAATAAAAAGAAAAATGAGTTCTAAATAAATGACACAGGAGGCAATAAATTGACACATGACAAGTAAATAAAAGGCTAAAGCACTCCAATACCATTGAAACTGTTTTAATGTTGTTGCAATTCCAAAATGCAACAATCATCAGCTTGTAAAGACCCAAATTTCAAAAATTCATTTTAATTACTACTTCATACCTATTTTACAAAATAAAGGCAAGAAACATTTAAATCCTCCTTGTCCTAGTTGCACTATCTATGTTCCTAACTTGTTTGCTGTCATGATAGTGTAGGCTGCAATTCCCATTATATGCTATATTAAGAAAAAATAAAATAAAATATTAACCTCTGCTTCAATGTATAGTTTCCAGAATCTGCCAGAACTGGGGAACTGGGCAACAAGGCGTTCATAAGTCTTCCGTGCTTTGTCTATAGGTTGATTCTAAAATTGAAAACCAATAAACAGCATTTACAATGTTAGGATCATGAGAATATTTACTGCAGAACCAAGTAGTGTGATTGGACCCATAGAGAAGGAAATGTAATCCTATATCACTAAACCTGTGCCTCTCGAATGAGAATGCTCCAAGCGTCAAGGTCATATGGATTCTCTTCTAATTTCTTTTCAGCTTTCTTCACCTTCTCTGGGACATACTCAGCTGCCTGGGGAAAAAAAAATAACGAACTGATGTTACCATTTCAAAAATCTCATGCCTAATTTAAGTACATATATCAGTCCCCAGTGCAACATCACAATACAAAATACAAAATAAAATGTCCTCTTATTAAAGGCCTACATTTCCTGTAATCTATATACGCTGTAAGTGATTTGCTTAAAAACAAAATCAAGTGATCACATATTTTTGAAACATTTAAAATTTTAATAAACCTATCTTTTGTACTACATACAACAGAGCAGCAGTTCTCAAACTGTGATCTCAGGACCCCTTTTATGCTCTTAAAAGTTGAGTACACCAAAGAGCTTTTGTTTACGTTATTATATAAATATAGTGCCTACTATGTTAGGAATTAAAACAGAACAATGTTAAACATTCATGTACAAATAATAAAATTTACATGTTAATGTAACACTTTTATGAAAAAAACTTCAAATTCAGTGAGAAGATCCCTGTTTTACATATTTGCTTCACATCTGACTTAAAAACGTGTAGCTAGATTTTCTTATCTGCTTCTGCATTCAATCTGATGCATTACCACACCATGTAAAAATTCCACCATATAGTTTATGCAAGATTAAAACTGAAAAAGGCAATGTCTTAAATTAATTATGAAACAGTTTGGACTCACATATCCTCTGAAAGTCTTAGGAACCCCCAGGGTCCCTGGACCAACTTTGAGAAACACTGCTATAGAGCATTCATCCTGAGCTACAAAGAAAAAGCATGAAATGACATGGAAATTTTATTTTTGATGTAAAAGTGTTAAAAACATGATTCACAAACTGTATATATAGTATGATTCAAAAAAACTATGGAACATCTGCAATAAAAGATTTAAAAAGATTGTACTAAAATGTCGAACGGTTCTGTTTGGGTAATGAATGGTGTAAGTACAGGTGATTCCTCCCACTTTTTCCTAACTTCCAGTATTTCCCAAACCCTTTCATCAGGTAGTTTATTTTTATTACAGAAATAATCTTTAAAAAATACCTAAAATAGTAGCTAGCACCTGAGGCATAAATACAAACTATGCTTCTCAAAATTATTATTCAGAATACAACTACGTATCACAAAAAAAGTGGTAACTCAAATTAGTCAGATATTAATTTATATGAAGTTTTGTTCTGCCTTTTTGCAGGACTTCTTGAAATCTTTAATATGGTAATACACACTAATAATACTCAACAGGAGATAGAGAGGAAAGTTGCCCCTAACAGCTCTCTTTTTCTCTCTTTTTAGTGGCAATTTACATCTCACAGAACAATTCTGTCAAAACACCCCAGAGCTGGGAAAAAAAGTTTTAAGTCATCTGTTTAGAAAAAAAATTACCTGTGAGCAATACGCTCTTTTCTTTTGAAACAAATTAGCTTCCACCACTGATGATTACACATTTATTTAGAAAGAAAAACATCTTTTAAAAGACTAATACAATTTTGTATCAAAAATTATGTTTTACTAATAAAAGAGCTTTGTAAGTAGCTGGCTGAAGAAACTAAAACTAGAAAGTTTAATAAAGGAGGACTACTGACTCCACCCACATATTAAAGCATAAAATGACCAGAGTAAAACAGTTGGGTAATGGTGACAAATTAACCACTGGATCATGATGGCTCAGACAGAAAACAATATATGGAAAAATAGCAAATAATAAAGGTGGCATTTCCAATCAGAATGGTGGATTATTCAATGTATGGTGTTGGCGTAAATGTAGTGCTCTTAGAAAAACTGCAAAAAGTCAACTTTATAAAACAAAGTTGAATTCCTACTTTACCCTTTCTACCAAAGTAAATTTCAGGTAAGTCAAAGATTTAAACATTAAAAACAAAAACATAAAGAACTAGAGGAAAATAGTGAAATATCTTTGCAAGTCAAAGGTTCTTCAGAAGCATTTAAAAGAATAAACTTAATTCATAAAACTTAAATTATGAGAAAAGTATAATCAAAGTCAAAGGGCAAACTTAAAAAATATCTCCAACACATACAGAAAAATACCAATCTTATTAAAATTAAAATAAAATCCAGTCAATAATGACAACCAACTCAAAAAGACAGGGCAAAGTATTCAAACAATCCATAGAAAAAGCAGCAACAATGAACTTTAAATACTCTAAAGACAAACAAATGTGAACAATAAGACAGAAATCAAACATGTTTTATAATTAACATTGCCCTGGCAAGGGTACGGAGAAACAGACATTCTCCTATTGCTGGCAGGGGCAAGTATTAATAATCATCAAAATTTAGTATGTCTGACCCTGAGTTTCATGCCTGGCACCTTATCCTACTGCACATATGCAAAGATATATATATACTGAAGAATAGTCAGCTACAGGGCTGTTTATTTTGTTGCATAAGACCAGAAATTATTTAAATAATCATGTATAAAAGCACTGGCTATATTATGGAACTTGTAGTCACTAAAAAAACAAGGCAGGGTAGGTCTACAGATAGTTCTATACATGGACAATCTCCACAGTAACTGGGTTTTAAAAAAAAGGGATGGTCTGGGGAGACACACACACACACACACTCTTTAAACTGTATACAGTTCTGCTGTTTGAATTTTTACTGTTCACCTGAGAAGTATCTGCTCAGTGCCTGGTATGTGCCAAACATTTTTGAAGGGGTATTTGAAATACAACAAAATGAAGACTTCTTCCTTTAAAAAGTTAACTTCTTGAAAAAAACAAAAAAATTTTTTTAATAGACGAGGACCTTAGTTCATAAGATACAAACTATAAAATGTTAATGATAAAATAAGTTTATCTAATACAGGAACTTTAATCAGAAACTAAAGAACAGCTAATTATACTTGAGTAGCTTTAGTTAATGAACACTATGTGTTTCAAAGTAGTCTGATGCAAAGGCAAAAACACTCAAGATCCACTTGATGAAAATTAACCTACCAAATAGATAATGTACATCAGAATCTGTAAGAAAACAGAGAAAACTCACAAGACAGTACCTAGTATTTGGGATCATCAGAACCCAAGCAACAAGGAAGTATAAACATCTCCTTATTAATTAAAATAACCCATTCCTTCAGTGATTCTCTACCCTGGCAGCCCAGTATCACCCGGGGGAAAGGAGATTTTAAAAGAGATACTCAAAACCTTTCTAGGTAAGTAAGAATTTCTTGGGATGGGCCTAGACCATCACTATTTTTTTTTAAACTCTCCAGTTGGTTTTAACACGCCTCATTTGAAAACCATGGCTCTCCAGGGGTTCCAAAGAACCTTTTTGCAGTCTAGTGAAGCCTATGGGCTTTCTCAGAAAGTTCTTAAATAAACTATGAGGGATTTCAAAGAAAACCAATTATACTGAAATACAATTACTGACATATTTTTAAACAAAGTTTATATAGTAAGAGATACTTAACAAATTAAGTAACAAGACCTCGTGGCAAGTCTAGTGATGTGTGCAACAAATACTTGGATTTATGTCCCAGTTGTAGTTGTTGCTAACACTACTAAAAGGAAGGGTTCAATTTCAGTTAGAGATTAGTGAAAAACAAGAGTTAATTTTCTCATCCAAGTTCATGGAAGTCCTAAAGTTCTCTCCATAAACACCTGAGGAAAGGACCTAGGAATCTATGTGTGCCATGCTGGAGATCAGATGTAAAGAGTATTTGCTTAGCACCTGCTGTATCATGCATTAATTGTCACTCCCTGTTAAGTAATTAATAACCCCATTTCCTAATAAGAAATAAAATTAATTACATGAATCTGCCCCAAGTCCAGTTAGAATCTGGCAGAACCATGTCTAAGCTCTTTTAAAAATCTGTTGCATCCCTAAATTTTCCCCTGGACAAGAGTGTAGTTAAATGTTCACAGAACAATCTACACATAGATAATTCTCAATCACGTGCACTATTCAACAATGGAAGCTAAACAAAATGGCCAACCATATACTCTGGCAGTTACGACATTTAATGCCCATAATAATAAGTCATTCATTGTCATGGCTATGAACCAGTTGGATAGCCAACAGTTCAACATTTCTGATTTCTGGCCTGGTTACCATATTGCTATAAGGCAAAGGAAAACTGAACGGTGCTCTTGCCATCAAAAAGGAAACTGGGCCTCCATAAGGAATGGGAGTTATATTGTTATGCTGCCAGACCAGAGGAATAGGTCACTTTAAGAAAACTTTTATGGGATGTTTCCAATGCCCATTTGTACTGGAATGAGGTCGGAACTCTGATTAGTATAGTAAAACAACAGATGTCCCATACTTTTATGTCCCTAAAACATATTACTATCCGCAAAATGTATTACTGTAACAAACTATCAAAATCCAGCTTTTGCCTATGGAATAAACTCTAGTCCCATTATCAATCTTCAGGCAATGTTAATGGGCGGTAGGATGAGACCCCAAATCCAATGAGCAGAACAAAAGCTGGACTAATTCCCAAAGCTTGCATATTACTAATGACACTAGTAGGCCTTTAGGAACTTCTTTAATTTGTTTTAAAAACTAGCAAAATAACTGTACAGAGAATAGAGGTATACACCAATATAGAGTATTTCAAAAGCTCCAAAAACTTTAAAAAATGTTAACTAAATGATACATTTAAAAAGTGTAGGGAGAAAAGTTACTGAGAAACTATTGCTAACATCTCTTCTATGAATTGTTTTTCTAGTAGTATACTGCTAAAATACCAACTGATTTATTTTCTTATGAATAAAGGTACATGTCAATGATTAGAAGTATGGAGGTACTGTAAATCCATTATGTCTTGACTTTTTACATTTTTAATAATGGCTTTATTGAGATATAATCACATACCATACAAATGATGCGTATAATGCGTATATAACTCAGTGGTTTTTAGCAACAATCACAATACATTTTAAAACATTTTATCACTCCACAAAGAAACTGATATCCATTAATAGTTATTCCCACTTCCCACTCCCTAGCCCTAGGCAATCACCAATCTGTCTGTCTCCATCAAAGTACAGGTTATTTCATGTAAGTGACATCATACAGTAAGTGTTCTTTTGTTTCTGGCTTTCACTTTGCAGGTTTCCAAGGTTCATGTTTTATCATGTATCAGTACTTTCCTTTCTGCTGCCAAATATTCCATTGTATGGATATTCCACATTTTGCTGATTCATCAGTTGATGAGCATTTGAACTATTTCCAGTTTTTAGAGGAATTCATTTGTGTTCTTTTTTCTTATATACCTAGTAGTTAAATTGCTAGGTCATATGGTAATTCTGTTTAACACTTTGAAGAACTGCAAGACTTGTTTTCCAAAGCAACTGAAACATTTTACACTTCCACCAGCAGTGTATGAGGGTTCCAAATTCTCCTCATCCTCACCAAAACTTGTTATGTGTATTTTTGATGACTGTAATAACCATCCTAGTGGATAATGTCTCACTGTGATTTTTATCTACACTTTCCTGATGCACAATGATGTTCAGCATTTTTTATGTTCCTATTAGCCATTTGTATTATCTTTGAAGAAATGCCTATTCATATTCTTTGCCCACTTTTGTTATCTTTTTATTAATGAATTGCGAGTCTTATATTAACAGATACAAATCCTGTATCAGATATCTAATTTACAAAATTTTTCTCCCATTTGGTGGGTTGTCTTCATTTTACCATGTATGTTTGTTATGTGAAGCTAACTCAAGAGAAATAGTACTTATGACATTGGTGTCAAGCACCACACACTATTTCACCGTTCTCAAACTTTTTGTGAACAATTGTTGTACTCTTAAAAACTGAAGAACCAGAGATTTTTTTAAATGTGAGTTAAATCTGTCAATATTATGTTATAAATTAAAACAAAATCTTTTAAATTTAATTCCTTTTGAAATAAACTTCTCATCTTATTTTAAAATGTTTTCCAAAATAAAAAAAAAGTGAAAACAATGGCATTATTTTGCATTTTTGTGGTTCTTTTAATGTCTAGCTAAAAGTTATTGCAATACGTTGTTTTGGATGAAGTATTATGACTACAAAACTGCAATTGTGAAGTATAACATAACTAGTTACGTAGCTGGAAAGGGGAGAAACATTTTTAATAGCCTTTTCGTATAACTGTGGATATGGCACAATTATGAGAAACTCTTGAGTTAAGCTTTGTTGCAACTGCAAACCACTTTCTTTCATATGGCAGCTTCACATACATTAGGGGGCTGTTAATTGGGGGAGGGAGGTGAAGTGACAAACACTATTATATTAATGATTGAAAGAATAAAATAACCTAGTTTCTTAGTCTGTTTCTCCCATTCCCACCAGGGAAATAAAGCTTGATAAGGAAAAAAAAAGTAGTTATTTTTCTCCAAATAGCTGTATATCTGTGGTAAATGGAGAGGGTGTTATGCTAGGGGTCATACTGAAATTAAGTTAAAACAGAGATCAGCTGAAAGTTAATCCATGTGATAAATGTGAAAGTAAGGAGATAATAAGTTAAAGGATTTAAACCTATATAAGCCCTTGACCATGACCAATTGAACAAGTAGGTAAGCCTCAAAACTGACTTTGTAATGAATATTTTCTACTATTACGGGTAATGGCTGATTAAATATAGTAGGAGAGAGAATACCAGCAAAATATTGTCAAAAGCCCAGTCATCTTCAAATAATCTTCAATTTTTTTCTCCACTTAACTTTATCAAGAATGTATCAAAAACAACTTTTACAGTCCAGGTTATCTTCAACCCCTAAGTGGTTTGTAAGCTTGTTTATGTAACAATCCCCTGTGGTACTTGTTTGCAATGAAGATTCTCAGGCTCTTATAGAATCTGTTACACCATGTCTGAAATTGGGGTGTAGGTACCTATTCTAAGCACCTAAATGATTATGATGCAAGGGACCACTGACACCATTTTAAGAAACTATCTAATCTTTGTTCTGTAAATACGCTTTTTCCAAATGTTGTGTTTTCTTAAAAATAAAGTGGCCCAGACCTAAATTGTGTGTGTGTGTGTGTGTGTGTGTGTGTGTGTGTGTGTGTGTATAAGCAGTAAGAAAACTGCATATACTATACTACATATTTGAAGTCTTAAGTCTGTCTTGGTAGTTAACTTTTTTTCAAAATAAAATTAGACTAGGGTAGCACTCTGCAAGACCATCTCCAAGTAATAACTGAGCCAATTCATATGCCTGAAGAATAAAGCATTTTATGTGAAGGTGACATTAGGATTGGATGCCAGCTTAGTCCTGTGTTCCTTTACCAGTGCAAAAGAGTCTACTAGATTTTTTTGGTGAATTGGAATATGCATCCTGCATATAATCCCTTCAACCCTTCCAAAAACTAAAAATCTACAACTGAAAAATTAAAAAATAGACTAAAGGTTATTGGTCCAAATAATTATATTTATCACATTTGCTTATTAATTTATTCATGCCTTACAAAACAACAAAAATTATTTTTTAGAATTGAAAAATGTAGCTTCTTTACATCAAACATAGCCAAGATATTAATTCACTATACAAACTATGTGTAACATCAGAAAAACATCAATTAGGACATAGTTTTGCCCTTCTGGTTTTATTATTTACTGCTTTATAATAAACTATCCACTAATTGAAAAATAAACATTTGCTCAACTCAAAACCCTTTTTATGTCAATTCTCACACCATTACCAACTGTCCAGCAAAACAAAACAAAAAGACTTAAATTTCTAGCCATGTCTTGCTAAAGAAAAAGAAAGATTTACAGAAAATGGTAGAAAAGCTTAAAACTATAAGCTTTTTGGCAGTTTCCATTTAACAGGCACTAACATCTGAGTACAGATTTTGCCACTCTGGAATGTCTATCTAGGATGTGAAGTCCTGTTTTCCCTTGAAACACCTATATTCCTAATCCTGAAGGAATACAAGGTCTTCTAAGGAAAACCATTGTTTCTGCAAACACAGATCAATCTGTCTCAGGAACAATTACTGCCAAATAAGAGTATTCTATATATTTTTCAAGTTATTTTCAAAAAATATTGACAAGAACAAATCAAATTTACCTCCCCCAAACTGTTATACTAAGTATCATGTAAAATGAGAGAGAAATGTAGTTAACCCTATTACAGAAAGATTTTGTTAAAAATAGATATGAAAGTAACTGGGCCCAAAGAACACTTCACCTAACATCCATACTTAGCCCCCTCCCTCCCTCTTCCTAACCTCTCACACATCCACTTTGGCTTTAAATTGGTCCTGCTGTTCTCTTAACAGCTAGTGAGTACTAATGGTAACCCAACAAAATAAACCAGGTTTCAGGTTTAACATTGTAGATGTTTGATCTTTCCCTCATCAGTAAGTAAATAACAGAACACATTTTTCATATTTTGTGTGTCTTCCAAAACTTACTTTCCACCAAAAGCAAAGCATTTCTGGACCTGAACCCCACCCCCCTCTTTGTTAAGAACGATTGGCAATTAATTTGTGCTTCTTCAAGTCATGCAATTTTCCAAAGGATCATACTTTGACCTTCCTAATTCTTGGAGAGACTATAAATTGTTTAAAAAGTGGAGTAGTATTTATAAAGGCAAGACTGCAAAACAGAATTTTAAGGACTTAAAAGTTCATCTGAATTGACTTGGCTAACACATTCTTGCCATCCTTAAAAAAAAAAAACTAGAAACCACCCACTCTTTTAAGTCCAAAATATTTTACTTTGTATTATTTATGCACCTGTTTTTCCAAGATTAAGTTCCTTGAGAATCGACAACTTATTAGTAGAGCCGAGATGCAAAATTATTCCATTCATTTACTGAACACCTTTAAATATCAAAACAGTATTTCGTTTTTACCATGCAATGACAAATAAATAAGGCAGCCCTTTCAACTCAGCTCAAACCCAATGAAGGAACCCTACACAACAGCCTACCTACTAAACGCTGTAGGGGTAGTGCCCAAGGAAAAATGGAGTTAAAGAATGAGGTCAAAAGTTGAACCAAGCAGTAAAAAAAAAAGATGTGCAAGATAAAAACCATATTTCTGCAAAGGAACCAGATGTTTTCATTGTGGGGAAAAATTTACACACAAATAGTTTTGTCACCATTAAACTGGCAAAGACAGTAAACCTGGAATTCCAGAATAGCCACCAACACTGCAAAGTAATTTAAACAGCTCACTAGATGCAAATAAAACTTCCTTCAAGAGTTAAAAAACAACACAATAAGCCTCAGCAGTGATTTTGCTTGTCTACAATTATTTCCGTCTTTCAGGGGGCACAGGTACCAAAAAAGAAATGACCATACATATTTCTGAGTAACAAATTTACGATATTACTGGGTTTATAGGTAAATCACAGGGAAGGCAGTACAGCACGGTGAAGACAAGTAATGACTCTATAGCATCTTACAACGCTAACAGACTGCCTGCAAGGGGGTTGGGGGGGACTTGATAATATGGGTCAATGTTGAAACCACAATGTTGTTCATGTGAAACCTTCACAAGATTGTATATAAATGATACCTTAATTTTAAAAAATGAGTTACAGTTGGGAAAAAAAGCTATTACTGGGTTTATTCAACAAACTTTTTTTTTTTTAGCTTAAAGACTAAAAGAAACTATACTTCGTTTTTGTAGGATTCTCTGTCCATCTCATCCCTTGGCACCTTTTCAAAGCAAATCCATGATTAAGTGTGGTTTTAATATTTTTTCCTATTATTCTTCAGCTTTGTTTAGTTTTTGTCCATCATTTCAAGTCACTCTCTTTTCTCTTAAATGTTCAATGACTATTGTCTTACACATCAAGCTAGTTGATTCATATTTTTAATAATTTCATTACCATTTCAGTTAAATTTGGGTATCTGGGATTTGCTTCAAAGTAATGGTGGAGAGCAAGTGAAAATATGGGGAAAACAAGATTAGCCATGAGTTGAAGCTCTATGATAGCAATATCATATTTATTTTTTTCTGCATATTTGAAATGTATCACTTAAAAAATATGAAAGATTATATGAAGACGACTCTTGTTTGCAATCAAATGTCAAAAACTGTCTTTCAGGTTGATGGATAAAAGATATAGGAGCCACCATAAAGGTGGGGACAAGTTAGTTTATAGCTGACTTCAACATATTAAACCATGACACTCAATCTTAAAAAGGAGAAAGGAAAAAAAAGGAAATTTCTCTTACAGAAAAATATGAGCCAGCAAGATGAGAAAGAATAACAGATTAAAAAAAACCAAACTACCATGCGTCACCTCCAATGTAATAACTATATAAACTATTATTAATTGATGATAAACAGGTAAAAAGGTTACTGAGGAATGCAGTATCAGCCCACAGATTACTAACTGCAAAGGGGAAAATTTTTTTACAACGAAGACATCCAAGCCAAACAAATAACCAAACTTAACAATCACTAAAACAACTCTGCATGAAGTTCCTTTTGATGCAATGTTATAAAGTATTCTGTATGAAAATAGTTAACCCTAACATTATCAAAGCTGAGTTTAGACCTAACCATAAAGTTTTCAAGAACACCGAAGATGAAGAGACAAGTTAAATGACACCAAACACACAAAAATCAAATAACTTAGGAAATGGCAAGTTCTACTTGAAAACTGTCCTGAATTCTTCAGACAATATCCTAGGAGAGAAAAAATATGGGGTCTAATCAACGCAATGATGCAACGAGAACCCAGATTAGATTCTGGCTTAAGAAAAAAACAAACATCACATCTTGGGACAACTGGGAAAATTTGTATACATACTAGATTTTAGAAATGATACGGTTTACTATTAGTTTTCTTAGGTAGGAAAATGATATTATGGTTGGTTATATAACAGCATTAATGCCCTTTATATAAGGAAATGCTGAAATATGTTTCGACTTACTGTGAATATGTATGAGATAAATATGACAAAATGCTTAATAATTGTTGATTCCACGTAAAGAATCTTATTGTTGGTATTCACTGAACTTTTCTGTTTTAAACTTTGTACATTAAAACTTACAGGTGACTTTCTTTTCTGTAAATTGCCACCATCACTTCTATTTAAAACACCACAGTTCTAAAATATTTACGGTCATAGCAACATTTCAGCCTTTACAATTTTAGATAAATGTAAGAATTAACAAGGAACTCTGGAAACTTTCAATGAAACCTCAGTACATTACCCCTCCTCGGCTTTAAGATGACCAACCGTAAGGCCAGAAAAATGGTATACATCAACAGATTCGATATAATTTTAGACTTTGAGTTCTTGGGCATACTAACGGCATGTGAAATGTAAACCCTGCTAAGATTTCAGGTCTGAAATCAGTTGACGAGCAAAAACAAAATTCACGTTAGTCCAAGTGCCCCGAAATAATGAAATTTACAGTCACCTAGACTTTTCAATAGGAATGCTCCAGTTTTCCCTCATCTGTTAATCTCCAAAAACAGCCTCCACTTTGTAAACTGGGGACTTTGAAAACGAAAACCTAAGTATTTCGTTGCTATGGCAATGGGAAATTTCAGGAAATTGAGGCTCTGCAGGCTAACCAGCCTCCATTTTAAAAACTATTTACCCAAACATACCAGGACTTAAATCGAAAATAAAATTGAATGACGTCTTTCACAGAGTACCAGTTCTCTCTCCCAAACTAAGAAGTAAATACTATCCTACAAAATTCTGAAAAGCATAAGTAACGTTTAAAAGTCTTAATTTAAGAATATTTAATGTCAATGTCCAATACTACAACAGATGCTTTTATTTAGTGACCAAAACAGACTTTCGATTGAGCAAATCCTGCAATATTTGTGTCGCTGAAAAACGAAAAAGAAATGTGGATAAGATAAGAAGCGGGAAAAAGCCACAAAATCCCCAAATCTCGGCATAACCATGCTCTACTCATAGAATGCTGCTTTCTTCATTCGCTCTAGCGACAGTTCTTCTCCAGATTAGTTTCATCTCAAATTATTTCTCAAACTAGTAACCTATTTTCTGGGTACCGTACATACAGGAAAGGGAGCGGAGGAAACATTTTTTTTTCCCCATAAACAGCGAGCACACGTTATAATAATTCCTAACCACCCTAATATCAAAATGGTGTCAAAGAAAGGTTTCCCACTGGAATAAACCCTTGAACCTAAACGGGACGAAGAAGCTACCACTATTGTCTAAATCAAGTATTAGTTCTTAATAACGCCTAAAACGGAGAAGCCAAAAAAATAATTTTGAGTCTCAGTCAGATCTTGCTTCCCAACCTGTCTCTATTCTCCTGTACCCGGACCCCTGGGCTCATTAAACCCAATTTCTTTCTCAAGTGAACATAGCTGAGTACTCGGACGAACACAGACACGGAGAGAAGCGGTCGCCACGAGGCCCCACCACTCTCCTTCCTCACCTGCTCCGTGGCTCCGTCTCCTGACATGGCCTCAGCCGACTGGGACGTGCGAACTGACCCGCGATGCAAAGCTAGAAGAGAAAAACTAAACTAAAATCCTCCCCAAACCAGTAAAGTTATCCCCTGCCCAGCGGAGCCAGACCACCAACTCAAATCGCCACCGCCTACTCAGCTATGAATTAAAATGGCTGCGCCCCTGCCGGTCGAGGAGGGAGGTGTGACTTCTGCATTAACTTCCGGGGCGGCGGGTGGGGCCAAGGGCCGGTTACCCAGCGGCACAGGAGCCGCCAGGGCGCGAAGGCTGGCCCGAAGCCTGTGCTGACGTCACGACCCTGGGCTGGAGGGCTGGAAGGCTGTTGTTGCTGAGCTGGCTGCCAACCGACTGGGAGGCGGGAAACGGTTTTGCCTTGGGGCTCGCGCCCAGTTTTGTGAACTTAATTATCCAGCGGTGGAGCCCGGTTCGTCACTGTTGAAGCCTGAGTATTAAATCAGATCAATTCAGGCGCACTGGCCATTTTAGGGCGGCTAAGTGTTGAATGCTTCCTACATTTTGGAGATAAGGAATTCATCGAGGTTTTCAGGGGTCTTCAACTAATACTTTTTACGCTTCTTACGAAGGGGACGGATCGAGCCCATATTAATTTATACTGTCACCATCTATTGTGTTTAAGGCCTTGAAATCGGTAGGTCCTAGGTTTTCAGTTCAGCCGCTCACCACGTTCCTCGTCTGCAAAGTAAGGCTGACAGCAGTCAGGCTCTGGAGCCAGACTGCATTTGCTTGAATCCTGGCTTTATCTCTCATTAATATGGGTAACCTTTGGCAATTTAACTCCTTCGTGCCTGAGTTTCCTTGCCTATAGTTAGGCAAAACAACCGTACCTGCAATTTGAGTGAGTTATACATGAAAAAACAGTACCTGGCATACTCCAAGATTAAGTGAGATCAAGATCTTCTCAAACTCTTCCATTCAAGGATCATGGTAAGCTATCTCCTTCCATTCTCGTCTATACTGGCCTACACCCCAGAAAAAGTAAACTATTCAACCTTTCCCATATACACCTTACTCTTTTCAATCTGGGTGCTTTAACTCATATTTCGCCCTCTGTGCTTTACACATTCTGAATTTTTATGAATTTTTACCCTTCCAAGTAATCAAACACATGAGAAAAAATATGTTAACAGATACTTGTTTTACCATCCAATAATAGAGGACTAAATGAAATATATCACAAGATACCAGTACAATGGAATGTCATTGTGGGTAAAATTATAGTATTTCCAGAATATCTCACCTGGCTTTAGTACATCTGTATATCAATAGGCATTCAAAGGTGGAAAAAAGTATGGCTTTAGTGCATTTGCATCATTCCTCAGGGGTGGAGAGAAGTCATCATATCAGTGGGTAATTACCTGGGCAACAAAGGGCTTATCTGTACCTGAGAGGTGAGGGGGAGGGCTGGTTTTGCTTCTGCTGGAGCAAGAAAGAGAGAAGGCCCCGGACTGCAGTTTGTAAGCAATAAACGGATTTTAAACTTTATTTCTCCCTTTGATTGATTTTGGTTTTTAGAGGTATTTTGCCCTGGGATTTCCTTTCCCTGGTCTTACAGTCATTCAGCCGGTAAACTGATGCTAATATGCAATTACTAACAAAGATATTCATGATATTAAATAAAAATATAGAATACTAAAATAGCGCACATTACACAGGTTGTACAGTGTATACACACACACACACACACACACACACACACACACACACGCACATATAGTTGACCCTTGAACACAGGTTTTAACTGCACAGGCCCACTTATATACAGGTTTTTTTCAATACATGTGTTGGAAAAAATGTTTAAGATTTGTGACAATTTGAAAAAACTTGCAGATGAACCATATAGCCTAGAAATATTGAAAAAATAAAGGAAAAGTTAGGTATGTAATGAATGCATAAAATATATGTACATACCCATCTATTTTATCATTTACTACCATAAAATCAATAGTAGGCTATTTGTAGTTAAGTTTTTGAGGAGTCAAAGCTATATTGTTCAAGAGCCAAGTGTGTATACAGTACCTCAAAACATTAAAAGTAATTTCTAGATTGTCACATAATTTTTCTCCTTTTATCTGCTTCCTGAGTTTGTCTATGAAGAACTTTGTAAGAGCAACAGTCTTAAAGATAGTATTCACATTCTATTCTTCAAAGTTTGACTCAGGTACCATTTTTTTCCCAATATTTATTATGAAAAAGTCAAAGGAATAAAAGGTCAAAGAATAATAGAATAAATACCTGTATCCCCACCACATTCATCCAGTAACATTTCTGCATATTTGTTTTATATGTATGTATTTACGTATGAGACAGGGACTGTGGGTGTAGTCAGAGTAGGGTGAGGGCCTCCAGAAAAAAAGCAAGGCAGGATATTTACAGTCAAATCAATGTAACAATGTAAAGTCCCTATCGAAACCCTGTATTCAGCATTATGCAAAGTCAAGGTCACACTAACTCTCTAGGGTGAAGATACCAGACTAAGAATATAGACATCTTCAGTGAGATCAGTTAAAGGTCAAAAGGCCAGGAGCAACTTGGCCTGGAATGTTTGAGTGTTCTGCAAGGGTATCTCAGCATAACCCGTGACTTCACTGTAAACAGCCCTAGCAAACAGACAACAACTCAGCCCACCTTGAGGGCAGGACAAGTGGTACAATCCACACCCCTAAGCCTTTTTTTCATTTCCCCCCAAATCCTCAATTGCCTATAAATCCCATAGACCATGCACTACTTGGGCTCTCTTGTCCCCTCCTGGCATGAGCCAGGAGCTCTTTCCTCTCACTTTATTTCTGTGGGTCTCCTCTCTTGGGTGTTTGCTAAGTTCATTCTTCAACTCCACAAGCAAGAACCCTGGCATCACATACATAATTTGTTTTTTTTGCAAAACAATTTGGAAGTAAGTAACAGACATCATGACACTTCATCCCAAAATAAATCAGTTTGTATATTCTGAGAATGGCATTCTCCTTGGTATCTACAATATCATTTTCACACTGAAGAAAATGAATAATAATTTCTTATTCAGTCATATTCAAATTACCCAAAAAATGTCTTTTTGAAAGTTTTTACAAATCAGGATCCAAAGAAATTTAAATCATTACATTTAATTGTTATATCTCTTCAGTCTTTTTTAGTTCCAGAAATAGTGCACTCATCTTTTTTATTTTTTATGAATTTTTTATTTTTGCCTAGTTGTCTCTAGGAATAGTCCATATTCTGGATATTCCCCAAAGTGTGCTGTAAAGGAGTAATTAGATTCAGATTAAACATTTTGGCAAGAATATGTCATAGGTATAGCTATGTACTTCGTTTTGTATTATATCAGGAGGTACATCAAATTACTAGTTTGAGGCTGAGTTTGATTACTTCTCTAAGGTTATGACTATCAGATCTCTCCATTAGGTATGTTTCATCCTTTGTATTAAGAAATAATTGAAGAGTTAAGGCTTTGGTACAGTGCTAATTTCCTTTTCCCCAGCAAATTTTCACCAGGGTTTGGTCATCTATCAATAAATCTTTCCTGAATTAACAATGAAATATTTGGTGATTAAATAATAATTTTCAAATTTTATTATTCCTTCTACATTAACAGAAAGCTCTTCTGTGAAGAAGAACTCTTCCTCATTAATCTTTAAAAAAGCATGGTAAATGTCTAATTTTTTCCCTTTAATGACCAATTTTCAAAGTAAAGGGTTTGATTTCATATCTACAAGTAGTGGAAAATGATTTTTTTCCTGGCTTTCTCCTTTTGAGTATCATTGTGGATTCATAAGACTTGAGTTGTTTTAATCAGTTGTGATCATTGTTCTTTTGAGGCCAGTACAAGTCCCTTCATATTGGGTGAGTGGATCCTGGGTCTTTTTGACATGATGCCATTAGTCTTCAACAAATTCCTGGCCTTCTGGCCTAAGTTGTCTCAGGCTCACTTATGTACCTTCCCTATCACAGATCTGGACTCAGTCATTTCTCCAGTGTACCCTGGTGCTTTCAGTTGGGAAATAGTATTTAGAACCAAGATGTGGACAGTTGATGTTCTTTTTGCTAGTGAGTATCATTGCTTTCAAGCCTTTTAAGTATTCAGATATAGGAAATGTATTTTTTTTAGTTATGAGTAATATATTGATTTCCATTCAAATTTAATATACTGGTGTGGATAAAATTGTAACATTTCCAGAATAGGTCGCCTGGCTTTAGTGTAATATTTGCATATCCTCAGGGGTGGAGAGAAGTTCATCTCCATGTCAATGGGTAATTACCTGGACAACCTAGGGCATGTCTGAACCTGAGAGGTTAAGGGGAGGGGCTTGTTTGCTTGCTTACTTCTTCTGGAGCAGGGGAGAGAGATGGTGCTGGACTGCAGTTTGTAAGCAATAAATGGGTTTTAAACTTTATTTCTCCCTTTGACTGATTTCAGTTTTTAGAGGTATTTTGCCCCAAGATTTCCTCTCCCTGGACTTACAAGTGGTTTTTTATTTTGTTTATTTTACATTGGTATCTCTCTTCTCTTAATACTGAAAATCTTGCTTCCTACAAAATATATTTAAAAGTTTCAAAATTAAAATACGGACATTACATTTTCAATAACAATACATTTTCTGAATGAGACTTATGATTTCTTTAAAGTTTTTTGTCCTTAGATCATATCACATTAAGGATGTTCACTCAGAATGCTGTGTACAAAAGTTATTGAAATAATTCATATGTCTCTGAATTAATGTAACCAATTTGACATATAGTTAAGTTCAGCTGTTTCCATTTGTTTTCAATTTTAATGTTTGCCTTTTTTAGATGTAACTTTATTTTTAAATGTAAAAACCCCACTACATAGCTCAAGGATCAGAATTATACAAGGAGTTATTCACAGAGAGGTTTCACTTCAAGCTGTAGCCTTCCACCTACTTAATCCCATTCCCATCTTCTATAGATAACCTTTTCTATTAATATCCAGTTTAATCTGTCTAGTGTTTCTTTTTGTAAAAATAAGCAATACATATCTTTCACCTTATTTCTTACTCAAAAAGTATATTATTCTACACTTGCTTTTTTTCACTTAGTACATTGTAGAGGTCACTCCCTACAAGTAAAGTAAGTAATGAAAATATTTATTTTCATCATTCCTTTTCTCTTCACATGTGGATAGCACTCCACTGTGTGGATGTTCCATAAGCTTGCCCAACCCTATTCATGGATATCTGTGTTGTTTCCAAATTTTTGCTATACAAATAATTATTCAGCAAATAATCTTGTGCCTATGTTGTGTTTTGTTTGTGGATATATCTTCTGTGTATATTCCTAGCAGTGTGGGATTGTGGTGTCTGTGGATGTATGGCAGAATTTTCAGAATCTCCTTTGTTCTGAGTCCATTTACATATCAACAGGTGTTTACTGCTGCAGCCTCCCACAGCCTGTGGGGCAAGGGCTGGAGAGATAACAGGCATTCTCTTCTCTCCTCTGTTCCTGGTATGTAATTTGTCTGTGGTCTGCCAGTCACCAAGGGCCCGTCAATGGAGTTCCTCCCAGAAGTGGTGGGCAGGAAGTAGAGCGATGTGGGTGCAGAGCATGAGCCGCAGCAGGAGATAGACAGGCTGGGCCTAGCTAGCAAATTCGAGCAAGCTATGAGCAATAAAAAATAGTTTCTCCCAACCTATTATTTTTCTTGACTGATTTGCATTTCACTGGCTTTGCAGGGGCTTCGCCCCAGACTGGGAACATCCTTCCACCCTGGAGCAACAATGTCAAAAGATAAAAGACATGTGATTTTATCAGATCTTACGGAACTCCCTTCCATAGGAATTGTGCCATTTTGCACTTCCAAAAATCTGTGTTTTTATTTTTCCCACAGTACCTTCAATAATGTGCTGTCAAACTTGGATTTGTGCCAATCTGATAGGTAAGAAATTATATTTTGGTATAGTTTTATTCACATTTATTTTAAGTAAGGCTGTGTTCTTTTAATATGTATAAGAGTCATTTTCTTTTACTCTAAACTATCTTCATGTCTTTTCCCTATTTTCCTATTTATTTTTGGTCTTCATTGTCTTGATTCTTAAGATTGCTCTCTGTGTTATAGAGATTAACCCTTTGAGTATTACATAGTGTGGGTAAAATTGTAATATTTCCAGAATATCTTGCCTGGCTTTAGTGCATCTGCATATCAACAGGCATTCCTCAGGAGTGGAGAAGCGTATCTCATCTCCATATCAATGGGTAATTACCTGGGTAACAGAGGGCTTATCTGCACCTGAGAGGTTAGGGGGAGGTCTTGTTTACTTCTGCCTGAGCAGGAAAGAGACAGCCCCGGACTGCAGTTTGTAAACAATAAATGGGTTTTAAACTTTATTTCTCCCTTGACTGATTTCAGTTTTAGAGGTATTTTGCCCCAGGATTTCCTCTCTCTGGAGTTACACATAGATTGCAAATATTTTGTACCTATTTCTCATTTATCTTTTAATTGTGCTTATGGTTTTTTGTTTTTGATGGAGGGGACAGGGCATTGGCTATTTTTCCTCATATAAAATAGTATTAAAAAAATTGTTATGTAGTAGAATTTATCGACCTTTTATTGCTCTGAATTTTGAGATCAAGAAGGGCTTTCTCCATCTTCAGGTAAGAAAGTGATCTGTGATTTAATACTTCCATGATTTCATTTTTTTCCATTTATATAGTGCTGCCCAGCATTGACAAATAAAAATACAGCAAAACCAGTTAAAATTGAATTTATATAAACAACAAATAATTTTTGTATAATTATATAATTTTATGTATAAGTCCCAATGGGCGTATATAGGCAACACTACATTTTAATTGGCAAGTCTGCATTTGTATCTATGATCCATCTAGAGTTTATTCTGGTATATAATAGGCAGTATGAGTCCAATTTTATCTTCTAAGTACAAATTCCATTTTTTCAAGTATTGTTGATATACAATCTTGTATTGGTTTCAAGTGTACAACACATTGGTTCAACAGTTACCTATATTATTACATCCTCACCCCCACTAGTGTAGTTACTATCTGCCAACATAGGAAGATGTTGTAGAATTATTGACTGTGTTCTCCATGCTGTACTACTATCCCCATGACCAATTTATATTATGATTGAGAATTTTTGTGCCCCTTTATCCCCCTCACCTCTCCACCTACCACCCAAAACCCTCCCCACAGTAATCACCAGTCACTTCTCAGAGTCTATGAGTCTACTACTATTTTGTTCATTTTGTTTTTATATTCCACAAATAAGTGAAATCCTATGGTATTTGTCTTTCTCCACCTGGCTTATTTACTAAGCACAATGCCCTGTACGTCTATCCATGTTGTTGCAAATGTCAGGATATCTTTCCTTTTTTATGGCTGAATAATATTCTACTGTGTATTTGTACCACATCCCCTTTTTTAAATTGAAGTATCATTGATATGCAATCTTATGTTGATTTCAAATATACAACACAGTGGTTCAACAGTTACCCATATTATTAAACCTTCACCCCCACTAGTGTGGTTACTATCTGTCAACACAGAAAAGTGTTACAGAATCATTAACTATATTCTCTACGCTGTACTACTATCTCCATGAGCAGCTTATATTACGATTGAGAATTTTTGTACCCTTTTTATCCCCCTTACCCTCCTCACCTATCCACCACAACCTCTCCCCTCTGGTAACCACCAGTCACTTCTCAGTGTCTAAGAGGCTACTGCTATTTTGTTAATTGTTTTGTTTTGTTTTTAGATTCCACAAACAAATGAAATCATATGTTATTTGTATTTCTCTGCCTGGCTTATTTCACTGAACACAATACCGTCAAGATCCATCCGTGTTGTTGCAAATGGCAGCATGTCTTTTCTTTTTATGGCTGAATAATATTCCATTGTATATATGTACCACATCTTCTTTATCCACTCATCTATTGATGGACACTTAGGTTGCTTCCATATCTTGGCTGTTGTAAATAATGTGGTGATAAACATAGGGGTGCATATATCTTCCAAATGAGGGATTTTGTTTTCTTTGGTTAAATTCCTAGAAGTGGAATTACTGGGTCATATGGTATTTTGTATTTTTAGTTTTTTGAGGAACCTCCTTACAAATTCCATTTTCAAAAAGTTATTTTTAATGCAGTAGTAGTTAAAATAAATTTATGATAATATGACATTTCCCCCTGAATGCTGTGCATCTTTCAAAAATTAAAAACAGTTCCTACCTAGCCAACATGAAGCTATTACATCTGTTGAAAGACAGGCTCAAGATGGGATCACTTTTGTAGGCCAAGTCATATATAAAATAATCTATCACACATGCCCTCTCCATCCCCAAAGGAAGATGAGATAATCCACTTCATAATACTCTTTTAATAATACTCTTTTGTCCCCATATGAAGGTGACTTCACCTGAAGTAATCTTTTTTTTTTTTTGCTTGTGACTTCTTCTTTTTCCTGCCTTTAAAAAAAAAAACTCCCTTTCTGTAGCCCTTGGGAGGATATCTCTATTGCTATAGGGGATGCTCTAAGAGTCATAAATCACTACATAAAGCCAAATAGGTCTTCAAATTTATTTAGCTGACTTTTTAAAACAAATCTAATTAGATTAATAATTTCTTAACATCATCTAACATCCAGTACATTTTCAGTTTTCCAATTGTCCCGAAATTTCTTTCATACCTGGTTTGCTTAAACTGAGAGCCAGTTGAGGAATATACATTGTATTTAGCTTATTTGTTCCTCATGTCTCTTTTAATCTAGGACAGTTCCTTTTTTCACAAAATTGATTTGCTGAAGTGAACAAGCCAATTGTCTTTTAGAACATCCTACTTTCTGGATTTGTCTCATTGTTTCCTGATGAAGTGATTCTGTTGGACAGCTGTGTCTGGGGCGGTCTCTCCCTGTGCACTAGGTGAAACCTCACCTGGACAGGGGAGGATTCTTGACTCTGATTGAGAAAAAATTCTCAAACAGGTCTGACTAGTGTAGATAGGGAAGGAATTCATTAAAGCAAGAGTAGCAGTTAATGGCAGCAGCCATGCAGGCAGCAGAGAGCAAGGAAGAACAGAGAGAGGAAGGGAAGCTCACTGAACTCCTGCTCAGCATAGGGCAAATCCCTTGCCAACTCCTGAAGCTAGGGTCACCTGGTGTCCAGTGTCCACTTGAATCTGCACAGTGTGGGAAGTAAGACCCTACCACTCCAGAATTTGAGGAGCCACAGAGCACTTGGATGGAGTTAGATTATAAGAACTTCCCAAAGGCAAAGAAAGGAGATTTTCAGGCAGGCTACTAAAGAGCATGATCATATAGCTGCAGTCCTCTCTGGGTCACCCAGGTGACAGGAACCTGCAAGCCCAAATCAAAGATCTTAATAGCCCTTACCTACTTGTCTGAAGTAGAACAGAGAGAGTGATGACTTGTGCTTAAGTCTAGAAAATAGAATAAAATAGCAAAGTAACAAAGCCACTTAAGACTGGAAGAGAACAGAGACTAGACGCAGAAAGTTGAGCAGTGAGAAGTCTTTATTTAAGGCAAAAAGTACACACTCAGAGAAAGGGTAGTGTGGGCAACCTTAGACAGAAGGACACTTAAGGGCTTAGGATTCTGTCTTTTAAGGCTTTCAAGAATGGGGCAAAGAGTTGGGGGGGTATAGGCTTGGTGTGTGGTCTCATGATGTCTGTTGCTCTGGGAGGAGGAGGTCCCCCACCTCTGGGCAAGTTCGCTGTGAATTCAGTGAGACCAAATAAGGACAAGGGCAAGTTGGGGGTGTTAAAAGGGGTTCACAGCACGGTTATTGCCATGGCAGTCACCCAGCAATGTACAAGCAGCAAAGACAGCTCAGGCTCTCTTGGCTCCAGCACTGCTCCCTCCTGTTCCCAGTGTGGGCTTAATCGTCTCCTAGCACCAGGACTCCATGGCTTCCCTCCGCCAGCTTCCATTCTCTCCCGTTCTCCCTCTAGGCTTCCCTTCTACACTCTTTTCCATTCTCTCAGCTTCCCTCCCCCTAGTACTGGGAGGAACTCTGTGGGTGGGTTTCTATGGTGACTGGCAGGCTACCGGCCAATTACATATCAGGAACTGAGGAGAGGAGAGAATGGCTGTTTGCTCTCTACCTCTCCCCTGGCCCAGTACTCCCGTGACTGACCATCCACTCTGTCCCCTATAAACATCCCACAGATACTCAAACAGGCTCTCTATGCACACAACAGGCGATATCAAGGCCAGATGAGTATCCTGGCCAAAAATTTCCATTTTCTCTACAATGTCTATCGCTGTTGAGAGACGTTATGTCACCATCCATAGTTAGTCCCCTAGGTATTCTGTAAGATAAACTTAGCACAAGGAATTTATTGATTCTGTCTTCAAGATAGTAGTTAACCTCAAGCCGTGGGGACATATCATTTAGGACTACTTGTCCTGCCTTAAGATAGGGTCAGTTATTAGCTGATTACCATAAAATATGGTAAGAATCTTACCTCCTAACTCCATAATTCCAGAAAAATGGAATATTAGCCTTAAGATGGAGTCCCTCCTGTTCTCATTATACCATTTATAGCTCAGCATTTTTCACCATAGGCAGGAAAAATTAATTATGATTCTTCTCCTATGTCCCGGCAGTACCTCAATCCCATAAGTTTCCTGTAAATGTGTGGTTAGAGTCCATCAAGTAAGAAAACTTAATACCGGATTAAAGTAGAGAGAGTCTGATCCCAACAGTTGTACTGTTAAATTATTTTCTTTTTGCAACCAAAAAGTAATTTGTATGATTTTCTTTGGAATCACAAACATGTTAAGTTCTCCATCAATTATTTACCTCAGGGTTCTTATACCAACTGATAGCCTGTGACTTGTTAATTTAATTAGATGTTATTTTATTATCATTTTATAATTATAAAATTGCTTTCACATTTATTTACTAGCTTTATTTTAAAAAGTTTTCCATGAACTGGAGCTAGTTGGTTTATTAGCAGGTTAAAGGCTTAATTCTTCTTTAATTACCAAATTTTAAGTAAGAAAGTGAGTTAGTATTTGTTTCAAATGGTGATGAATTTTTCCTTGATTTTTCTTTTTTGGATATCATTTTGGAGTTCACAGGCTTTCATAAATTCTGTTTCAATAAATTACAACCCTAGACAGTGTATTGTTCTAGAAGCCACATAAGAAGGTTTATCAAGGAAAAGGAAGTGATCAACTATGTCAATACAGCTGCTAGGTCAAGTAAGAAGACTGACAATTAGTCATTGGATTTAAGAATATAGAAGTTATTGGTAACCTTGACCATAGCAGTTTTGTAGGAGTATGAGGGCAAGTAACCTGATTGAAGTGAGGTTAACAAACATGGGGAGAAGAATTACAGTGAATCTTTGCAGGGATTTTCCTGAAAAATAAATCAAGAAAAGGAAGAGGGAACAGTAGTTAACTAGGGCAGTGAGTCAAGAGAATTTTGCTTGTTTTTTATAGACAGATTTTAGTAAATAGCCTTAATTTGCTGTGGGAGAAAAGATCTCCTTGTATCTTGCTTTGTTGGTACATTCTGGCTTGTGAAGGACAAGCACTCAGAAGAATTAAAAAAAAAATCAATTTCTGTCATCGGTCTCATCAGGCTAGGCCCCCTATAGACTGTGCTTCTGTCCACATTATTTTTTTTATCCTTACTACCACTCCATTAGTAACCACTTCCCCTGTCCGAAAAGCCCAAGCAAAAGCATATTTGTTGCAGATGCTTCTTTTGTTTTATTTATTGAAATATAATTGATGTATAACATTATCTTAGTTTTAGGTGTACAATATGATTGATTCCATATTTGTATATATTGCAAAATGATCACCCAGTAAGTCTAGTTAACATCTGTAAGTCCGGGGAGAGGAAATCCTGGGGCAAAATACCTCTAAAGTTGAAATCAGTCAAAGGGAGAAATAAAATTTTAAACCCGTTTATTGCTTACAAACTGCGGTCCTGGGTCATCTCTTTCCTGCCCTGGCAGAAGCAAGGGAAACTTCCCCTATCCTCTCAGGTTCAGATAAGTGTTTGGTCACCCAGGTAGTTACCCACTGATATGGAGATGAACTACTTCTTTCCACCCCTTAGGAGAGCCTGTTGCTATGGAGATGTACTAAAGCCAGGTGAGACATTCTGGACATTGTGCAATTTTACCCACAGACCAACCCTCCAGAAATCTCACCTTACAATCTACTCATTCCCCCTCTTTGGCAACAGACCCTGGGCGAGAAAAGTGGAGCATTGTAACCAGACTAATGACATACTTTAGCAACAGCAATAAAATCATGATAATCCTCAAGCTGGAGGATTCAGCTAGGTTCAAAGTTCATAGCTCTCCCATTCCACAGGCAGGCAGTAGCAATCATCACGCAGCAGCTGCAGCCAGTGGGCACATCCAGGCCACATGGACTGTAGAAGAAAATAACCTTAAGGGCAATAAGATACATATTTTAATAACACCAGCATAGGCAAATCTTGTCAATCAGCTAGGATGCATGCAAAAGAGTGGTCCTGTGATAGGATAGTGGCAGGAATGGGACCTTGTCCTGCTCTAGTATACCAGACTTTCACCCCCCTCCCTGTGAGAGTTACAGATAGGTCAATATATAGGGTTATGGGAGGTACATGCACTGGCCAAAAGATAAACAAAATTTTCCTGTAAGATGGTCTTAACTCCCAGATGTTTTAGGTAAACTACCATGATCTTTGGGGGCCACTCTGCTGTTACTCCAGAAACACACACTAGGCCACCTTCCAGGCCTTTCTCCCAAAGTGACAGAAGGGCCAGCCACCACTGGTCCATGTGTAGAAATGTCCAGGGCCACATCCATTCAACGATGTTTCCAGGGTATAATGCAGTAGGGGCTGGCAGTAGGATGTTGCTCTACTGGCTTTAATAACTCTTCTTGGTTTGCACATACAGTTGTGTAGAAGAGGCAGTGAGGTGTGTTAGCATATCCACAGGGCTCAAGATTCCTTTTCGGGGCTTCTCATTCAAATGCTGTAGAACTGTCCATAGATGAACTGACCAGCCCCGTAAACTATTGGTGTCTGACTTCAGGCCAGATTTCAACAAACCATTGTACCTCTCTATCATGCTTGCCCTGGTAAGGTTATATGGTACATGAAACTTCCACTTTATTCCTAATTGCTGTACCCACCCTTGTAACGTATGTCCAGTAAAGTGGGTGCCTTGATTTCTCTCAATCACCTGCGGCGAGCCATAGGCTGCAAAGAGATGCTCTAGGACCCTCTTGGTGGTTTGAAGCAACCAATAGTCCAGTAGCCATGTCTACACAAGTCATGGCATACCGATATCCTTCTGATATGGGCAGAGGCCCCATTTAGTCTATTTGCCACCTGACAAAGAGTATTGGCCCCCTTACTATTGACCCATGTTGCTGTGGGATTTGGTGTAAGTCCCATTAGAGCACACAAGGCACCCTTCTGGGCTCAGCTGACTTCTTCAAAGGTCAATGGCAAGCTCCACCGATGGGCTACAGCCCACATTGCCTTTTGCCCCCCACACAACAAACACTGGTGTAGCCAGTGGGTCACATCAGAGGCAGGCTTTCCTTCTAGCCATAGGCACCTGGGCCAGTGTGTCTGCTTCATCATTCCCTGGGGATGCCAAAGGCAAATGGCCAGTCACATGATATACAGTAACAGTCTTAGTCTGACCAGAGGCTCATAGGTCTTGCCACAACTCTTGCCTCCAAAGGGGCTGGTGACCAGCCATCCAGTTGGCATGGTACCATGTTGGTAGCCACAGGGTCAAGCCCTGCTAGATGGCCCAGCTGTCAGTGTAGACAACTATGGGGGAAGGCTCCTGGGTGGTCACAAGCCATACTGCCCACAACTTTGCCCATTGGCTGCTCTTCCCCTCTCCATCCTCCATCTATATTGTCTCAGTCTTAGGATGGAAAGCCACAGCCCTCCACCTCAGGGGCTGCCCACAGCTGGAGCTGTCTGCAAGCATCTTCAGGTATAGGGTCTTTTCCCTCCTGATAAGGACTCTTTGCTACCAATGGCTCAAAAGCAAGTTCTTCCTGTTTTCTACTGGTATAGGTCACTGACCCCAATAAGCGTTGGAGTTCTCCATTTAAGGGGCTAGTAGAAAGGGCGCTATGCTGCTGTAAATATGTGACCCATTTGGCCAGTGTAGGTGTCTGTGGCACGCCACTCCATGGCTTTTGGGTCCAGTCTCGCACCCACCCCATGATGGGATAGGTGGTTATTACCTTGGTCAGAGCTATTCTGGAAATGGGCTCCATAGCCAGCAAGGTGTGGTACACAGCAGCCAGTTGCTTCTCTGTCAAGGTGCACTAGACCTCTGCTCCTTTCCATAGTTGTGACCAGAATCCAATAGGTTGGCGTGTCCACTCAAGCCACTGCCAAAGACCCCATCCATAACCATCTTCAGTTACATGAACATCTGGCTCACAGGGCCTTGAAGAGTCCATTACACTCAAGGCCTGTGCAACCTTGACTGCCCATTTGGTAGCAGTAAAAGCAGCTGCACATGTCTCATCCCAGTCCCACTTGATACCCTTTGTACCAACTGGTATAAGGGCTTCAGAATTTGTGCCAAGTGTGGGATAAACGCTCTCCAGAAGCCTAAAAGACCCCAAAACTCTTGTAATACTGCCACACTGATAGGGTTAGGGAAAGCATGGACCTTGTCTATGACTGCTTCAGGAATAACTTTCATTTTACCATACCAGACAACCCCCAAGAATTTTATGGACAAACCAGGTCCCTGAACCTTGGTGCTGTTCATAGCCCATCCTTTCTCCTGTAGATATTGCAGCAGTCTAGGAACTGTCCCTTCTAAATCTGCAAGAGAATCAGACATTGAGCATAATATCATCCATATAGTGATACAGCCTTACCATTCATGGTTTCTTCCATGTGGCCAAGTCCTGGGCTATAAGTCTGTGACAGATGGTGGGACTGTGGAGGTATCCCTGTGGAAGGACAGTGAATGTCCACTGCCAGCCTTCCACGTGAGGAAAACTGTTCCTGACTTTTCCTGTGCTATGTCAACAGAGAAGAAAGCATTAGCAAGGTCTACTACGTAATGATACAATCCCAGCTCATGTCTGAGGGTGTCCAGAATGGTGCTATAGAGGGAACGACAGCATGCAAAGGGGGCTGTGACTTTATTCAATTCCCTGTAGTCCTCAGTCATATGCCAGGAGCCATCTGGCTTTCTCACTGGCCACACTGGGGAATTAAAAGGACTATGAGTGGGCTTTATGATGCCTACCTTCTCCAACTCCTGTAGAGTTTCTCCAATTTCCATGTGTCCCCCAGGCAATTTATACTGCTTAGTATTTGTCACCTGCCAAGGTACAGGAAGAGCTACAGATTGGTGCTTAGCATGTCCCCTCAGAACCGCCTTTACCACATATACCCTCAGTCTGAACTCACCTGCAGTGGTCTGTAACCACAGGCCCTGCAGGATATCTACGCCCAAAATATATTCAGGGATGGGAGAAATGTACACAGTATACTTCTTTGGGGGTAAACGCCCTATCCCCAATGGGATTTGGGCTTTCTTCACCCTAATTGTCTTGCCCCCATAGCCATCTATCACAGCAGGGGTTCTGGGAAAACATTCAGAGTTGCCATAGATCAGAGAACACTCAGCTCCTGTGTCCACCAGCGCCAGGACATGTTGTACATTCACAGGGGACCAATGAATTGCTAATTCTATATGTGGCCTCCAGTTCCCACCATGTCCCTGAAGGTGGGGACCTTGACACCCAACACAGTCGAACTGTGATGCCCAGTCATCCTCTTGTGGGCATGAGAGCTCAGGCGAATCCTGAGTACTGTCTCCCAGGAAGTTTTGCAGGGACATAGGCAGGGCATGAGGCCATGACTCCAGTTTACGTGTCCTGGACCTCAGCAGCTGGAACTGCTGCTCTGGCTTTAATTGGTGCCATGGTTCTAACAAGATTCTATTGGGCTGCCCATCAAGTTTTTCTTTCACTACCATGGCCTTTATCAAATCAACCCACATCTGGGTCCTTGAGACCTTCATGGGGACTTTTGCACCTCTCCTTTCTATCATAGCACATACTTACTTCCATGCCCTTATTGTTTCAATCTCCCCCAGATCTACTAAAGTACGAGTAGCCTCACTTATGGGTTGCCCTAGGTGGGGGGCAAGAATATTCACTAGGGACCCAAAGAGAGATGTGGGAGCTGTATGCAGCACCAGATTTCTCATTCCTACAGTGAACACCTCCTCATCAGGGCCCTGGGGGTCCATATTATGGATGATATTTTTCATTCCAATTTCCCACAGTACCTGCTGGAGGTCTGCATATGTTTTCCAACTACTAGGTAAATATGGTAAATCACCCTGATTAGGACAAATTACCCTGATGGCAGCTGTCAGCCATTCCAGGAGTGTCTGAATCCCTGAGGCATGATGGGCACTTTGCAGCCGCTGCCGGAGGGAAGGGTGAGTCATCAGGGAAGCCATTCTACTCATCTCAGTACCCGACACAACGTTTTCCACACCCATATCCCAGAGACATAAAACCCATGTAGGCAGAGGTTCCAATGGCTTCTGCCTATACCAGACTGCCATGTCCACCAGCTCATTCTGGGTATAGGGGCGGAGCACGGAGTGCTCCACAACCTGGGGAGGGGGGTGCCTCCTTCTCCTGAGAAGCCTATGGTTGTTTCGTCTTTATTTTCTTAATTACAACCGGGCAGGCCTTTAAAACAGGAAAGGATGGTATCTCTGGCAGTGACCTCGGTAGCAGGTCAGCCCATGGCCCCACCTTCTCCTCTTCTCCCCCAGGCTCCTCCTCCATCTCTGGGGCTGAAGGCACCACTTCCCCCCCCCCCCTCCCCCATGGACTCCTGCAATGCGGTTTTTCCTGCTGCCTCCCCCTTCGTGGCTGCTGAGGAATCTTCTAGGAGCATGACCTGCCTTTTCCTTAACAGCATCCCATAGGTTATTGCCCAGCTCCTCCAAGCGATGCTGAAGTGTGTCTCTCTTCCACCTAAGTCCCTCTCTGTCCTGCCTAAGTCCCTCTCTCTCCTCGCTAACCCTCTTGATTATCCTCTCTTTCTCCTGTATAACATTTTCACTATGTTGATGAAAAGAGACCTTACAATGCCAGCCGCCACGTGGCCCCCTAGGGTCTCAAAGCTGTCTTCCAACTCATGGAGGACTAATCCTGCAGCTTCCGGTGTTCCCACCCTTCCCCAGTTCTGGGGAAGGCCCCACCCCTCTAGGAGCTACTTTACCCTAGACCAGTTCCCCACTAGGGGCTCCCAAATTGGAAGCCCCACAGCTTGGGGGATAAAAGCAAGTGAAGCTGCACCCTCTGCCACTGCATCCACTGGGGCCTCCCCGCCATCCACAGGGGGGGTTCTGGGCATCTCCTCACCATCTCTAGGGGCAGCCCTCCCAGATGTCACACCCATTTTGACAGATTTCAGGTTCAGAGATACTGCTGACTACTGCCAGATATAATTCCGGGGAGAGGAAATCCTGGGGCAAAATACCTGTAAAACCAAAATCAGGCAAAGGGAGAAATAAAGTTTAAAATCCATTTATTGCTTACCAACTGCAGTCTGAGGCTGTCTCTTTCCTGCTCAGGCAGAAGCAAACAAGACCTCCCCCTAACCTCTCAGGTTCAGATAAACCCTCAGTTGCCCAGGTAATTAATTACCCATTGATATGGAGATGAGATACGCTTCTCCACCCCTGAGGAATGCCTGTTGATATGCAGATGCACAAAAGCCAGGCGAGATATTCTGGAAAAATTACAATTTTACCCACAAAAGGAAAACTGTATGCTGGTATGAACAATAAAGTGCAAGTAAAACATAAGAGAAAAAAGGGAGAGATGCTGGAGTAAGATAGGTGAAAGGAGTTTGAATGCCAAGCATAACGGGAGGAGGGATTAGCTTGAGATCGAAACGTAAATAATTCAACAGATAGAAAAATAGAATTTGTGAATGTGGATGCTGGGACATGGTTCGGTGTGGTGGTGAAGGACTTTAGAAGTTCCCTTGCTATTGCATTTTCTTGTGAAATAAGAAACAAGGTCACCAGCTGAGAATACGTTTTGGGGGTAAAGATTTGGGGCCTTGAGAGAGGAGAGAGAAGGTGTGGAAGGATTCTATGGGAGGGGATGAGGCTGAGTTGACTAGGGACATGTAGTTAAGTTTCCTGGCAATAGATAGGTTTTTGGTTCATGGTCATGGATTTAAAATGAACCAGTCCCCTTGGTTTTGTGTTTTGCTCCAGCCTAGTTTAGCTGCACAAGTACATATGTGGATGACAAGGAGAGGGTTGCATTTAACCATGGGTGTGGTTTTGTCAAAAGGACATAAGGCAGGCAGAGAAAGACAAATACCATATGATTGCACTTATTTGTGGAATATAAAAAGAAAGCAAAACAGAAGGAACAGAACAGCATTAGACTCATAGACACTGAAAAGTGACTAGTGTTTACCAAGGGGGAGGGGGTGGGGAGGGGTGGGAAGAGGGAGAGGGGAAATGTTGAACCACTGTGATGTACATCTGATAATAAAAAATAATAATAATTCAAAAAAAAGCATGAGGATGCAAAAGGAAGAAATGTGAGTCAAAGTTTTATTCAAGGGAGTGTTTGTAATGATTGACTAAGCAAGCTGGGTAAGGAGGAGATACAAGTACAGAAAAGGGTGAAGAACAGTAGTATCATCAGATTTGAGGACCTATGGTGGTATTAAAGGGTTTGTAGAAGCAATGAGGTCATGATCAGAGAATGGAATGCAGAAAAATGAGATCACAGAGGATCTGTAGCTATTGATAATGACAAAATCTAGGGTATAACCATAGAAGTGAGTGGCTGAGGTAGTTTAGAAGGCAAGATTATTGGAGGTGAGTTCAAGAAATTGAAAAATGTGGGTGTTGGAAGTTTTGTCTAGGTATAAATTGAAATTAACAAGAATTAAGAAAAGAGAAGGACTGATGAGAGAAACCATGAGCCCAAAGCTGAAATCTCTGAGAGATATAAAGAAAATATTTCCAAATACTAAAAACAATATTACTGCCATCAATCACATTAATGAAGGAAGTCTAATGTTGCTATAAGGAAGTCTAATGTTGCTATATAGCAGAAGTTCTTAGACTTTTTGGTCTCAAGATCACTGTAAACTCTTAAGAATCACTGAAGACTATACAGGTGTTAAAACTGATAGAATGTTAAAATATTTATTAAATAATTAAAAATAACGATAATATCATTACACGCTAACATAAATAACATGTTTGTGAAAAAATAACTGTTTTCCAAAACAAACAAAAAAATTAGAAGTGTGACATTTTACAAATCTCTTTAATATCTAGTTTAATAGAAACAGCTAAATTCTTACACTGCTTCTGCATCTCGTATGTTCAAACGTCATGTAGCCTCTGGAAAACTCCCCTGTACACTCATGAGGGAATGACAGTGAAAAATCACCTAAACAGGATTGCGATATATATTATAGATACCCTGAAAGATCTGAATGCTCCCAAAGCAGGTCTTAGTACCTTCTAGGCCTGTCTTAATGAAAGCCCCACTCACTCAGAACTCCACGTCAATGTGGTTGGTCTCAGTACACACCAGCCCTGATTTAATTAAAAATTTGCTGGGATTTTTTTACCGCAGGCAGTCCTCAGATATATTGGGGGTTCTATTCCAGACCACTGCAATAAAGTGAATATTGCAATAAAGTGAGTCAAAGGAATTTTTTGGTTTCCTAGTGCATGTAAGTGATGTTTACGCTATACTGTAGTCTATTAAGTGTGCAATGGCATTATGTCTAAAAACATAATTTGCATCCCTTAACTAAAAATACTTAATTGCTGAAAAATGCTAACCATCATCTGAACTTTCAACAAATCATCATCTTTTTGCTGGTGGAGGGTCTTATCTCGATGTTGATGGTTGCTGAAGGATAGGGTGGCGGTGGCAATTTCTTCAAATAAAACAACAATGAAGTTTGATGCATTGATTAATTCTTCTTTTCACAATTTCTCTGTAGCATGAGATGCCATTTAATAGCATTCTACCCACAGTAGAACTTGTTTCAAAAATGGTGTCAATCTTCTCAAATCCTGCCACTGCTTTACCAACTAAGTTTTGTAATATTTTCAATCCTTTGTTGTCATTTCAACAATCTTCACAGCATTTTCACCAGAAGTAGTTTCTATCTCAAGAAACCATTTTCTTTGCTCATCCATAAGCTTCTTTCTTTAAATCATATGAAGCAACTTCTGCTGTCTTCAAACTTCTTCTGCAGCTTTCTCATTTCTCTCAGCCTTTATAGAATTGAAGAGAGGTAGGGCCTTGTTCTGGGTTAGCCTGCAGCCTAAGGGAATGTGGTTGATGTGACTTTTCTATCCAGACCACTAAAACTTACTCCATATCAGCAGTAAGGCTCTTTGCTTTCTTATTCATGTGTTCACTGGAGTAACAATTTAAATTTACTTCAAGAATTTGTCCTGTGCATCCACAACTTAGCTGTTTGGCACAAGACGCCTAGCTTTTGGCACTCAGCTTGCAAGATGCCTTCCTCACCAAGCTTAATCATTTCTAACTTTGATTTAAAGTAAGAGATGCGTGACTCTTCCTTTCACTTGAACAGTAGAGGCCTTTGTAGGGTTATTAATTTTGTTATCAATATTGTTGTGTCTCAGGGAATAGGGAGGCCAGAGGAGAGGTACAGAGGAACAGCCAGTTCGTGGAGCAGTCAGAACACATACATTTATTAATTAGTTTACTGTCTTACATGTGCATGGTTTTGGCACCTTGAAACAATTACAATAATAATATCAAAGATCCCTGATCACAGATCACTGTAACAGATATAATAATAATGAAAAGGTTTGAAATACTGCAAGAATTAGCCAGCTGTGACACAGAGACATGAAGTGAGTAAATGCTGTTGGGAAAATGGTGCTGATTCACTTGCTTGAAGCAAGGTTACCACAAACCTTCAATTTGTAAAAAACACAGTATCTGCAAAGTGCAATAAAGGAATGTGCAGTAAAACGAGGTCTGCCAGTGTATTGTTTTTATATTTTTAAAATATTGATTCTGGCAGCCTCCAGACATCTCAGGCTTCCTGTCTGAGTAGTCAGCTAATCTCCCAAGGCCTCAATTATTACTTTTATTAGTGTTGGTTACAAAGTGTCATAGATTTTAATCTGCTCTTAACCTTATTTTTTTCACGTAAGTCTTCCTATTTTAAGCATGCAATTTTGGGAAACACCAAGTTTCTTTAGAAAGTATATATTGTATACTAGCAGAATTGTGTGTATGTTCATATATTCTTACCCCCAACCCTTTATTTCAGGGTTTTCCACTTTGTTTTTATCAATTTTATCACAGGTAATATGGAGATCTTACCACATTAATACATAGAGATCTTTACTCATTTTTACAATTACATGGGACTGCACTGTATGTATATATGTAGTTTGTTCAAGTTATTCCCTGTTGATAGGTAGGTTGTTCTAATCCTTTGCTGTTAGAATTAATGCCACAATGAACAGCAATGTACATATCTTATTTCTATTTGTGGCAGTGTCTTCAGCATCCAGTCAAGAAGTGGGATTATTGAGTCAAAGGGTAAATACACTTGTCATTTTGGTAGACATTAGATATTTCTAATTTTGTTAGCTTGTACTATTTTCCCCTCTCACCACCGACATCTGAGAGTACCCATTTTCCCACAGTCCTGCCATAGAGTGTGCTGTCACACTTTGGGGCTTGTGCCAATTGGGTAAGTGAGAAGTGGTATCACACTGAAGTTTTGGTTTATATTTCTTTTATTATAAGTGAAGTTGTGAAAATTTTAATATATGAAAGACCATTTGTGTTGTCCTATGGACTCCTATTCATGGCATATGCCAGTTATTCTATTGGGTGTTTAGTTCTTTTATTCTCAATTTCTAGGGCTATTTACAAAGAAGGGAGATTAGCCCGCTGGAATACAAGTTCAGCACCTCCTCTAGGCATTCTTACATCCCTTATTGGATCAACTGAGCCAGAAATAATCTCCATCTCTAAACTTGAAACACTTCTTACATACTGCTTTGTGTTATATTTACACTTAAATTTTCTCTCTTCAACAGGATTATATTTATTCTTTAATAGAGTACTTTTGAGTGAATTAAAAAAATAGTCAAAATCTCATTTTACCTATAGTTTGAAATGTATATATCATCAAACAGAACTTGAGAATTTATCCTGTGTTATAGTTATTAACATTTTTAGAATGTTATTTTGTTCATTCCTTCCATTACTCCCCAAATCATTTTAGAGCTGAAAGTAATTCTGATTCCAAAATTGAACAAGGCTGGCACTTCATAACAAATCGTCAGGCCAGTTTTTACTTATGAACAAAATTGAAAAAAATCCAAAATAAAAATTAGCAAATTGAAAACAGTACCAAGTTTAAAAGAAAATATAAAATACAGGGCAGCTAGATTTATTCATAATATGGATCATTAAGAAATCTATTAATGAATATATTATATTAACAACTTAAAAATTATCATCTGATATTTGTCAAAATTATTTGATTTTAATGATTAAAATTATTAATTAAAATTCCAAAAAAATTTGTGATTTAAGAAAGGAATAATCTCTAACAAACTAGGAATAGAAGGAAATGTCCATAGTTGATAAAGAATATTTCTCAGAAATCTACAGGAAATCATTTTAAATTACACTAACGGCTAGTTTCACTTCTACTACTTAACACTGTACTGTAGGTCCCAGTTAGTGCCAAGTGAAGTATAAATGTTAGAAAGTAAGACAGACCTGCCAATATTTTCAAACAATATGATTTCTCTCTAGAAAGTACATGTGAATCAATTGACTGAAAGCCAGTAGGGTGGCCAAATAAAAGGTCAATTTACAAAAACAAATAATTTCCATTACTCTATCAGTAATGGATTAGAAAAATGTCATAAGTGAAGATATGCTCATAATAGCAATAAAAACCATAAAGCATCCAGTAACAGCTTTTGTCCTTGCCACCTACGATGTACTACTTGCCAAATGCAGTGGTCAGTCTTCAGTCCTCTTCATCTTATTTGATCAAAGCTGATCACTCCCTACTTTTGGAAACATTTCATCACTTGACATCCAGAACACAAGTTTCTTGGTTTTTCCACTGCCTCATTGGCTACTATTATGTATATATATATCACACATAAGACAAATATAATACTACTAACACACATGTTGTAATATTTTATACTATAAATTCTGCCACTTGCAATGTTTCCATGAATCCCCCAGGTGGCAGACAAATACAACTTCCACTGGATGATTAAACAAACTTGGTAAGAGCATTACTTCCTTATTGCCAATCATTAGAAATATTAATCGGAATATTAGAGTATAGTCCAAGCACACTTAGCATATGATTAGTGAACTAACTTCTTGTAACTTATATAAAAATTTTATTAGAAACATAAATGGCAATTGCTAAATTGCTGAGCAATCATTGTTATTAGGCATTCTGATAAATATATATCCTACTTGATCCTTCATCCTAAACACTTAGAAATGTATCTCCTGGCTCTGAATCCTAATAGCAGTCATTTGTATGGGGTCTGAAAAAATCAAGTAAGCATCAGTGATAATAAACCAAAAACTGTTATTTAACTAATTGAATTTTTTAAAGTTCTTTGGAGATCTCTACAGTTATTTCTAATTTTAAACTAATGTCAATTAAAATTAGTCATTAAAGGCTGGGTATATTTTATACTTGGTATATATAATATACCCACTTTCTATAAATACATTGACTTACAGCTCTATTTTCCTAATGTTTCAGTCTGATTTTTATATCTTGATCTAATTGATAAAAGGTTAACAGGATCATAACTACAGCTATGTGGGGATGGGCAAATATATTAAAAGCTTGGGTGAGGACAAAAATATATCTAGGATTTTATTTTTTAAAGAATATGTAACAGGAGGATGAAAGATGGCAGTGTGAGAGGTGAGACAGAGGCTTCCTCCTAAAATTGCATATAATACGAAAATATAACTAATACAACTAATCCTGAAAGAGCAACAGGAAAGAGGACTGCGCCAAACTGCACACACCTGGAGAAAAGAATAAATCTCATGGAACAGGGTAAGATACCAAAGCCAGAGCCTGGCAGGACCCAAGCCCTTCCTCTACCCCAGCTCTCCAGGGGGAGGAAGAGAAACAGAGCAGGGAGGGAGCAGAGGCCTGGGACTGCTAAATACCTAACTCCAGAGATCTGATCTGGGAGTACAAACCTACATTTCATGGTGTTTTCATGGTACTCTTGTGATTAGGGGTTTGGAAAGCTCAGACAGGCAGAATACCTGGAGAGACTGAAACTCTAGCCACTTGTGGAAAGTAGGGATCCATATCCGGCCGCTCTGGGACAAAAGAAAGCTGGGCAGTCTGAGAGGCTTCCTAACACCAAGAGGACTGATAAAGGGGCAAGGATTGCACAGAGCTTATTGCTCAGGAGAAAGGACAGGTAGACAAAATTGTCCTGGTACACTCTGCCAAGCAGGTTGGGAATTTTCATGATCTTCAGGAGCTCCAGCTCCCTGGGGGTTTACACAGCTCCAAGGACCCGCTCCATGATGAGCAGCCTATTGTGCCTTTCTCCCAGCCAGCCCCACCTGGCTTGCAAATGGCAAACCCTACCCTGGCGTTAGGCCGGCCAGAAGGAAGCCCTGTCTACAGCAACTACAAACGCAAAGCATAGAGGCTTATACCTGTGTGTGTGGCCCACTGGTTCTGGCAGCAGGAAACAGCTCTTTCCTCCCCCCAGGCACCAATACCGCTCCCCTATGACCCCTGACATTGCTTCAGTGGCTGAGCAGCTCCAGGGAGTAGATCTTCTGGGCACTAGAGGGTGCCATATACAAATATAAACACCAAAGGAACCTGGTTCAAAGTAAAATTATGAATATGAATACAACCCCTGAGAAAGATTCAAATGAAATCGACTTCATGAATCTGCCTGAAAGAGATTTCAAAATAAAAATCATTAACATGCTCATGGAGGTACAGAAAAATATTCAAGAACTCAGGGATGAATTCCGGTTGGAGATCCAATCATTACAGAACACAGTATCAGAAATGAAACGTACAATGGAAAGTTTTAAAAGCAGATTAGATGTGGTGGAGGAGATGATAAATGAAACAGAAATTAGAGAAGAGGAATACAAAGAAGCTGAGGCACAGAGAGGAAAAAGGATCTCTAAGAATGAAAGAATATGGAGAGAAATGTGTGACCAATCCAAACAGAACAACATTCTCATTGTAGGGGTACCAGAAGAAGAAGAGAGAGAAAATGGGATAGAAAGTGACTTTGAGGAGGTAATTGCTGAAAACTTCACCAATTTGGGGGACAAGATAGTCTCTCAGGCCATGCAGGTGCACAGAACTCCCAACACAAGGGACCCAAGGAAGACAACATCAAGACATATAGTAATTAAAATGGCAAAGATCAAGGATAAGGACAGACTATTAAAAGCAGCCAGAGAGAGAATAAGATCACACACAAAGGAAAACCCATGAGGCTATCATCAGACTTCTCAGCAGAAACCTTACAGGCCAGAAGGACTGGCATGATATATTTCATGCAATGCAGCAGAAGGGCCTCGAAGCAAGAATACTTTATCCAGCAAGGTTATCATTTAAATTTGAAGGAGGGATTAAACAATTTCCAGATAAGCAAAAGCTGAGAGAATTTACAACCCACAAACCATCTCTACAATGTATTTTAGAGGGACTGCTATAGATGGAAGTATTCCTAAGGTTTAATAGCTGTCACCAGAGGTAATAAAACCAAAGTAAAGAAAGTAGAACAGGTAATTATTAGGGAAATGCAAAATTAAATTAACTATCTCCAAAGTCAATCAAGGGATAAACAAAGAGCACAGAATATGATACCTAATATATAACGAATGCAGGAGGAAGAAAAAGGAGAAGAAAAAAAAAGAACCTTTAGATTGTGTTTGTAATAGCATATTAAGTGAGTTAAGTTAGACTCTTAGATAGTAAGGAAGTTACCCTTGAACCTTTGGTAACCACGAATGTAAAGCCTGCAATGCCAATAAGTATATACCTATTGATAGTCACCCTAAATGTAAATGGTTTGAATGCACCAATCAGAAGACATAGTCACTGAATGGATAAAAAAGGAAGACCCATCTATATGCTGCCTACAAGAGACTCACTTTAAATCCAAAGACATACACAGACTAAAAGTGAAGGGATGGAAAAAGATATTTCATGCAACTAATAGGGAGAAAAAAGCAGAGGTTGCAGTACTTGTATCAGACAAAATAGACTTCAAAACAAGGAAAGTCACAAGAGACAAAGAAGGACATTACATAATGATAAAGGGGTCAATCCAACAAGAAGATATAACCATTATAAATATCTCTGCACCCAACAAGGAGAACCTACATATGTGAAACAAATACTAACAGAATTAAAAGGGGAAATAGAATGCAATGCATTCATTTTGGGAGACCTCCACACACCACTCACACCAAAGGACAGATCAACCAGGCAGAACATAAGTAAGGAGACAGAAGCACTGAATAACATATTAGAACAGATGGTCCTAACAGACATCTACAGAACTCTACACCCAGAAGCAGCAGAATACACATTCTTCTCAAGTGCACATAGAATATTTTCAAGAATAGATCATATCATAGGTCACAAAAAGAGCCTTGGTAAATTCAAAAAGATTGAAATTGTACCAACCAGTTTCTCAGACCACAAAGGTATGAAACTAGAAATGAATTATGCAAAGAAAATGAAAAATCCCACAAACACATGGAGGCTTCACAACATGCTCCTAAATAACCAATCAATCAATGACCAGATAAAAACAGAGATCAAGCAATATATGGAGCAAAATTTCAACACCACAAAATCTGTAGGATTCAGCAAAGGCCATGCTAAGAGGAAAGTATATTGCAATACAGGCCTACCTCAGGAAAGAAGAACAATCCCATATGAACAGTCTAAACTCACAATTAACCAAACTAGAAAAAGAAGAAAAATGAGGCCCCAAGTCAGTAAAAGGAGGGACATAATAAAGATTAGAGCCGAAATAAATGAAATTGAGGAGAATAAAACAATAGAAAGAATCAATGAAAGCAGGAGCTGGTTCTTTGAGAAAATAAACAAAATAGATAAACCCGTAGCCAGACTTATCAAGAAAAAAAGAGAGTCTACACACAAATAGAATCAGAAATGAGAAAGGAAAAATCACTACAGAAAAGAAATACAAAGAATCGTTAGAGAATACTATGAAAAATCATATGCTAACAAACTGGATAACCTAGAAGAAATGGACAAGTTTCTAGAAAAATACAACCTTCCAAGGCTGACCCAGAAAGAAACAGAAAATCTGGCAACAGACCAACTACCAGCAAAGAAATTGAATTGGTAATCAAAAAACTACCTAAGAACAGAACTCCTGGACCAGACGGCTTTACCATGGAATTTTATCAAACATTTAGTGAAGACCTAATACCCATCCGCCTTAAAGTTTTCCAAAGAGTAGAAGAAGAGGGAATACTTCCAAACTCATTCTATGAGGCCAGCATCACTCTAATACCAAAACCAGGCAAAGACACCACAAAAAAAGAAAATTACAGACCAATATCCTTGATGAATATAGATGCAAAAATACTCAACAAAATATTAGCAAACCGAATTAAAAAATACATCAAAAGGATCATCCATCATGATCAAGTAGCATTTATTCCAGAGATGCAAGGATGGTACAACATTCAAAAATCCATCAACGTCATACACTACATCAACCAAAAGAAGGACAAAAACCACATGATCATCTCCATAGACGCTGAAAAAGCATTTGACAAAATTCAACACCGTTCATGATAAAAACTCAACAAAATGGGTATAGAGGGCAAGTACCTCAACATAATAAAGGCCATATATGACAAACCCACAGCCAACATTATACTTAACAGTAGAAGTTGTAAAGTTTTCCTTTAAGATTGGGAACAAGACAAGGATGCTCACCCTCCCCACTTCTATTCAACATAGTACTGGAGGTCCTAGCCACAGCAGTCAGACAACACAAAGAAATAAAAGGCATCCAGATTGGCAAGGAAGAAGTTAAACTGTCCCTGTTTGCAGATGACATGATATTGTACATTAAAAACCCTAAAGAATCCACTCCAAAACTACTAGAACTAATATCTGAATTCGGCAAAGTTGAGGATACAAAATTAATACACAGAAATCTGTTGCATTCCTATATACTAACAATGAACTAGCAGAAAGAGAAATCAGGAAAACAATTCCATTCACAATTGCATCAGAAAGAGTAAAATATCTAGGAATAAACCTAACCAAGGAAGTGAAAGACCTATATTCTGAAAACTACAAGACATTCAGGAGAGAAATTAAAGAAGATACCAATAAATGGAAACACATCCTGTGCTCATGGATAGGAAGAATTAATATTGTCAAAGTGGCCATCCTGCCTAAAGCAATCTACAGATTCAATGCAATTCCTCTCAAAATACCAACAGCAGTCTTCAATGAACTAGAGCAAATCATTCTAAAATTCATATGGAAACACAAAAGACCCCGAATATCCCAAGCAATCATGAGAAGGAAGAATAAAGCTGGGAGGATTACGCTCCCCAACTTCAAGCTCTACTAGAAAGCCACAGTAATCAAGACAGTTTGGTACTGGCCCAAGAACAGACCCATAGACCAATGGAACAGACTAGAGAGCCCTGATATAAACCCAACCATATATGTCAATTAATGTATGAAAAAGGAGCCATGGACATGCAATGGGGAAATGACAGCCTCTTCAACAACTGGTGTTGGCAAACTGGACAGCTACATGCAAGAGAATGAAACTGGATTATTGTTTAAGCCCATACACAAAAGTAAACTTGAAATGGATCAAAGACCTGAATGTGAGTCATGAAACCATAAAACTCTTAGAAGACAACATATGCAAAAACCTCCTGAATAAAGCATGAGCAACTTCCTGAACGCATCTCCTCAAGCCTGGGAAACAAAAGCAAAAATGAACACATGGGACTACATCAAACTAAAAAGCTTCTGTATGGCAAAGGACACCATCAACAGAACAAAAAAGCATTCGACAATATAGGAGGATGTATTTGTAAATGACATATGCGACAAGGGGTTAACACCCAAAATATATAAAGAACTCACATGCCTCAACACCCAAAAAGCAAATAACCCGATTAAAATATGGACAGAGGATATGAAGAGACAATTCTCCTAATAAGAATTCATTTGGCTAGCAGGCAAATGAAAAGATGCTCCATGTCACTAATCATCAGGGAAATGCAAATTAAAACCACAATGAGATATCACCTCACACCAGTAAGGATGGTCAACATCCAAAAGACTAAGAACAACAAATGCTGGTGAGGATGCAGAGAAAGGGGAACCCTCCTACACTGCTGGTGGGAATATAAGCTAGTTCAACCATTGTGGAAAGCAATATGGCTGCTCCTCAAAAAACTAAAAATAGAAATACCATTTGACCTGGGAATCCCACTCCTTGGAATTTCCCCAAAGAATACAACTTCTCAGATTCAAAAAGACATATGCACCCCTATGTTTATCACAGCACTATTTACAATAGCCAAGATATGGAAGCAACCTAAGTGTCCATCAGTAGATGAATGGATAAAGAAGAGATAGTACATATATACAATGGAATACTATTCAGTCATAAGAAAGAAACAAATCCTGCCATTTGCAACAACATGGATGAAGCTGGAGGATATTATGCTCAGTGAAATAAGCCAGGTGGAAAAGACAAGTGCCAAATGATTTCCCTCATTCGTGGAGTATAACAATGCAGCAAAATTGAAGGAACAAAATAGCAGCAGACTCACAGACTCCAGGAAGGGACTAGTTGTTACCAAAGGGGAAGGTTGTGGGAAGGCAGGTGGGGAGGGAGGGAGAAGGGGATTGAGGGGTATTATGTTTAGTACACATGGTGTGGGGGATAATGGGGAAAGCACTGTAGCACAGAGAAGGCAAACAGTGAATCTGTGGCGTCTTACTACACTGATGGACAGTAACTGCATTGGGGTATGGGTGTGGACTTGATAATATGGGTAAAAGTAATAACCATGTTATTTTTTCATATCAAACCTTCATAAGAGTGTGTATCAGTAATAACTTAATAAAAAGTTAAAAAAAAAAAGAATATGTAACACTTCCAAGTAATGAATTCTCCATGTACATGACACTGACTGGAATGACTGTTGACTCATCTTGAACTAGAATGCTAATTAAATACATGTTTTAAACACATCTTTTACAAATTTCTTAAATTCAGTCTGACTAGTGCTTGAGTTTAAAATTATTTCAAAAGTAAAAAAACTAGAAATCAGCAGTTAAAAAAACATGTTGGCATTGTTCAGTTACATTCACTGTTCTAAATATTTTTTAAACTTTCAATTAGTCAAACCACTGAATAACAATATTGGTGAAAACTGAGAGGAAAAAATATAGCCAATTATATAATCTCAGGACTGTGAAAACATTGGGTATATACAATTTTGATTTCTGTGGAGGGCTATTTTTGTTTTTAAAAATGCGGGGCCTGTACTACCTGGTATGACAGAGACTTTATACTGCCTCCAAATGCAAGAAGCTAAATGCCTTTATCAGATTGGGCATCTGAGTCCGAATCTACCCAATAGATAGACTCCATGCTGATGAATTAGACAATCCAATCACATGTACCCTACTTGAAATGTTGAAGCTAAAAAAGAGAGAAAGAGCATACAGACACTGGTATAACCAGTCCTATAATTGCCTTGGTTATGAAGTGGCTTAACAATTTTAAACCATACATGTCCTTACAGCTAACCCCCTTTCCTTAAGACTGCACGAATGTCTGTTCTTTGCAGCCTGGAGTGTGATACAGCCACATTTTGATAAATTATCAATTTGTGTCCTCTGTCCCCTTCTTATTCTGTGTTCCCTCACCTTTTATGTGAGCTTGTTCACCAAATGACTCTTTTGAAATAGACATGATTTTTAAGAACAAATTTTACCAACCCTGAAAACAACTTGATGTTACATAAAAATAATGCATATTTTAGAACTTTGCTTCCACAGTTTCATTATTATCCTTTATCCTGAAAATTGTATTAAAGATATATTCATTTTCTAGGAGAAAAATCTACAATATCCATAAACTTACATTATCTAGAATGCCATGTCTGTTTCCAGGACATGAATTTGGCCCACAAAAGACTCTCAGTAAAGTAAGTATGCCTCAAAATCTTTGATATAATAATACTCTGCACAAGAGTACAATACTACCACTATACTCTGTGTGATTTTCATCCCAAGACTCTTCTAAATTCCTCTTATGAGGCAACAAAGACTTAGGCGCTGTGGTGTTCACTTCATTGTTTACTGGTAATAGTACACAGAAGGGTGGAATGTGCTACGCCTGGCACGAAGAGTTCTGCTGGAAGTTTAGAGAGAATAAAATGTCTTCATACTTCAGTGACTACAGAGAAAACACTTGTGGAAAAGAGAGAAAGCAAAGTTCAAGAAGTATGTATTTATTATCTCTATGCTGGTTAGTTGGAAGTCTTTGTCAGTGAGGTCACAGTTTTGATCTCACACTGTCTCATTTATCTTTGTTAGCTTCCTTCATCATAGCATACACGCCGTGGCCCAAGCCAACTGCTTGACAAATGTCTCTTCTTGGTCTAAAGGGTGCCTAAAAGGAGAGTAAAAGTAATCTGTGCTAATCTACCACTATAACTGGAAAAAGAATTTAAAATGCTTGTCCAATTGAAAGTGGATTAATAAAGTTATCATTTTTGTCTAGACACTAGTTAAGAGTCATACACAAAGGCACTAACTATATATACACACACACTTCTTAAATGATTCTAGATGAGCAATTCATTGATCCATTTTAATAGTGATGGGATTTCCCAAATGTGTTTCATTGTGTGTCAATGTACAGATAGAGCCTTATTTATTATTTTATAAAATTTTGTAACTGGAAGTTTCCATCTTTTGACCACATTCACCCATTTTGCCCACTGTGTATCCCCCACCTTTGGCAATTGCCAATCTATCCTATGAGTTCTTTTTTTTTTCAGATTCCACACAAGTGAGATCATACGGTATTTGCTTCTCTTTGTCAGCTCTGACTTATTTCATTTAGTATAATGCCCTGAATACCTATTCATGTTGTTACAAATGGCAGGACTTCCTTTTTTATGGCTGAATAATATTTCCGTATGTGTAAACATATTTTTTACCCATTTATCCATCATTGGACATTAGGTTGTTTTCACATTTCCACTACGGTAAATAATGCTGTAATGAACATGAGGATGCAGATATCTTTTGAAATTAGTGTTTTCGTTTTCTTCAAATAAATACCCAGAAGTTGAATTGCCAGATCATATAGTAAGTAGTTCTATTTTTAATTTTTTTAGGAATCTCCAATCTGCCTTCCATACTGGCTGCACCAGTTTACACTCCCAGCAACAGAAAAAACAAAAGGAAAAAACATTTTCCTTTTCTTCGCATTGTCACGAACACTTGCTCTTTCTTGTCTTGTTGATACCAGCCATCCTGACTGGTGCGAAGAGATAGCTCACTGTGGTTTTGATTTGTATTTCCCTGATGGTTCATGATGGTGAGCACCTTTTCATGTGTCTGTTGGCCATCTGTATGCCTTTTTCGGAAAAATGTCTATTCAGTTCATCTGCCCGTTTTTAGTTGTATTGCTTGTTTTTTTTAGTGTTGAGTTGTATGAGTTCCTTATATATTTTGGGTATTAACCTCTTGCCAGATATATGATTTCAAATATTTTCCCCCATTTTGTATGTTGCCTTTTCATTTTGTTAATGGTTTTCTTTGCTGGGCAGAAGCTCTTTAGTTTGATGAAGTCTCATTTGTTTATTTTTGCTTCTTTTGCTGATAGAGCCTTACTAAAATGAAGGAGACCAATGTTTTTGAAGATTAAAAATCTGAGCACTCTGCTATCACAGCAAAATCTATTTGAAGTACATTAAACTGAGCAGTATCAGAGAAAAATTAATGATGATTTTTACTGCTTTTGGCTACCTTGGTGACATGGTTATTGGTAAAATAACTTGGTACCATCTATGCATCAGAAAGCATGTGTCATATCCCTTATACCTATCTTTGAACTACAGCTGTATGAAAATTGGTTGATACTGATTGCTATAGTATTATTCAACAGTAGGCCAAAATGGATTTTTTGGTAAAATACTTAATCATGCAATGGATTTTTTCATACAGGTGAAATCATAAAAAGAAATCCACTATGGGGGCCAAATAAAAAATGCACAATTCTTATAAATGACAAAAAACAAACAAACCTAACCCATTCTAGCAGAAGTTTCTCATTTTGGGATCAACTTTTGTGTTAGTGTATATTTACATACAGGAAGTATAGAAGTCACCTATAAAATAATTTGCCTTGGTATTTGAGAATCTGAGTCTTGTGATAGGTGAGCATTTTGGGGACAGTTTCTCTGTCCTCTTACTTCTACTTGCATCAGGGATCATTATTATGGCTCTTTTTAGAAAGGAGAAGGAGTTGTTTCTTCCTTTTGCATCATGGATGTTCCATATGCCCAATCCCTCAGTATGTCTGAAGATAGCAGAATTGTCTAGAAGCCTCATGTTTAAGTATTTAATCCACAAACCTTTATTGAGATCCTATTCTATACTTGGAATCTTCGGTATACTGTGATTCAAAGATAAGTAGGATATAGTCTTTGCCTTCCAGAAACTCAGGATTTAAATGCCTAATTACAAAATTCCCTTAAAAAGTATTAATAAATTCTAATCTTCACTTTAATAAAGGTATTTAAACATTAGAACGCAACTATGAAAAGATGACAGGAAGCTCACTGACAATGTTACACTTAGTAAATATGAAGCTGTCAGTTGTCCCCAAATTGATCTATAGTTTCAAAACAATTGCAATAAAAAATATAACCATGATTTTTTTGAGGATATTGCTGAGGCTTTTCTAAAATTTATATGGAAAAAGAAGAAGAAAATTGGAGGTCTTACACTACCTGATTTCAAGACTTTCCAGGACAGTCTGGCATTGACAAAAGCATAGACACATAGACCACAGACCATTGGAGCAAATTAGAGAGTCCAGAAATAGACCATACAAGTACAGCCAACTGACTTTTGACCAAGTGTCAAGAAAATTCAATGGAGAAAGGATATCCTTTCAGAGTATGGTATTAAAACAATTGGATGTCCATACGCAAAAACCTAATCTCAACTTATACCTCACACCTTATATAGAATTTACTCAAAATGCCCAGGAATTCCACTCCTAGGAATTTACCCTAAGAATGCAGCAGCCCAGTTTGAAAAAGACATATGCACCCCTATGTTTATCGCAGCACTATTTACAATAGCCAAGATATGGAAGCAACCTAAGTGTCCATCAGTAGATGAATGGATAAAGAAGATGCAGTACATATACACAATGGAATATTATTCAGCTATAAGAAGAAAACAAACCCTACCATTTGCAACAACATGGATGGAGCTAGAGGGTATTATGTTCAGTGAAATAAGCCAAGCAAAGACAACTATCAAATGATTTCACTCATCTGTTGAGTATAAGAACAAAGTAAAAACTGAAGGAACAAAACAGCAGCAGACTCACAGAACCCAAGAATGGACTAACAGTTACCAAAGGGAAAGGGACGGGGGAAGATGGGTGGGAAGGGAGGGATAAGGAGGAAAAAGGGCTATTACAATTAGCACACATAATGTAGTGGGGGGGGATATGGGGAAGGCAGTATAACACAGAGAAGATAAGTAGTGATTCTATAGCATCTTACTACACTGATGGACAGTGACTATAATGGAGTATGTGGTGGGGACTTGATAATAGGGGGAGTTTAGTAAGCATAATGTTCCTCATGTAATAGTACATTAATAATAGCAAAAAAAATGTACTTAGAACCCCCCCAAAAAATTTACTCAAAATGGATTATAAACCTAAGTAAAACTACAACACTTTTAGGAAAAAACAAAGGAAAAAACATTTTTACCTTGGATTAGTCAAAAAGTTCTTAGATGTGATGCCAAAGTATATTCAATCCATTAAAAAACTGACAAATTGGACTTTGTTGAAATTAAAAAGATTTTGTCCTTTGGAAGATACCATTAAGGGAATAAAAAGACAAGCTACATACTGGGAGAAAATTTTTTACAAATCATGTATCTGACAAATGAGCTGTATCCAGAATATATCAAGAAAGAAACTGAACCATAAAGAAACAACACAATTTAAAAAGTAAAAGATTTGAGCAGCCACTTTATCAAAGAATATAAATAGATGGAAAATAGGCACATGAAAAGACACTTGATTTCATTAGTCACCAGGGAAAGGTGAATTTAAATCATGGTAGTATATGACTACAAATGTTTTAGAATAGCAAAACAAAACCAAATGCTGATAATGAAGCAAAGCAACTGGAACTCTTACACATTGCTGGTGGAAATGCAAAACAGTTCAGACACTTTTGAAAACAGTTTGACAATCTTTTATAAAGTTAAATGTATACTTACCATATGATTAAGCCATTCCACTCATCAGTATTTTTCCCAAGGTAAATAAAAATTTTCACATAAAAACCATATTCAAATGTTTATAGCAACTTTATTCATTATCTCTGAAGACTGAAGACAAACTAAATGTCCATCAATTGGTATTGAATAAGTGAACTGTGGTACATCTATATAAAGAAATACTATTCAGCAATTAGAAAGAATAATACTGATATGTGGAGTAGTATGGCTAAATCTCAAATGCATTCTAATTAGTGAAAGAAGCCAGACTCAAAAAACTACCTACTGGTTGATTCCATTTATATGACATTCTGGAAAAGGAAAAACTGTGGGGATGGAGATGAGGTTAGTTAATCTCATCAGGCAATTCTAAACTTGTATGATCTTACTTCTTTGTTTCTTTTGCTAAAATGCTCCTTATCTCCCAAATTTAGAATACTTTAGAACTCAGTTCTTGGAAGTTTTCTATCACAATCTTTTCCTTGGTGATCACATTCAGTTGCATGTCTACCAGCAGTATACTAACTCCCAAATTTATGTCTTCAGCCAGTATCTCTATTTTGCACTCCAGACTTATTAAGCCAATTGTTTATGTGATATTTCCACTTGGAAATCTAATAGTATCTCAAACTTACCATGTCCAAAACCCAGCTTTCGATCTTACTCCCCAAACCTGCTCTTCTCCCAGGCTTTACCATCTCAGAAAATGGCAACTACATCTCTCCAGTTGCTTAGGTCAAAAACATTGCAGTCATCCTTGACACCTCTATTTCTCTCACACCCTATCCTGCAGCAATTCTAGTAAATTCTGTTTAACAGATCACCCCTACTGCCTCCACCCTGCTCCAAGATACAATCATTTCTCACTTGGATTATTGTGATAGCTTTCTAACTGGTCTCCCTGCTTCTGCCCTTGATCCCTATGTTAGTTCTCTGAGAATAGATGCCAACCAAGACAGGATTAAATGTACAAGAAATTTATTATGGGAAAGCCCTGTGGGAGGAAATTAGGAGGGAATTCAGAGAGGTTAGGAGAGCTGTCAAACTGCAATGCAAGTTTGACTCCAAAAGAAGAGACGGAAGGTTGGATGGAACAGTCAGGCTGCTGTGTGGTTAAGAAAAGTTCTTGCGCCAAAGTTCTCTGTCAGAGAAGTCCTGTGATTCCTAGGAAGGGGCCTGCTTTAGTATCTCTGCCGGGCTCAGTCACTGGCTTAGAGCAGCCAGTACAACCCATGGCCTCAAAATGCACAGATAAGGCCCTCAATCAATTATGCTTTCTGCAATAAGGCATTGAGAGTGCTTTCCAGTAGCTACCATATCCCATTTAGGCTATTCTCTATACAGTTGTCAGAGTCACCCTACCAAAATGTAGCCAGATCATGGCATTCTACTCAAAACCTCCAATCACTTCACATTAAATTCAGAATTAAACCAAACTCCAAACATGGGCTGCCACATTACTATAAAGACGTGAGATCAATAGGTCCTCAACTACTAATCTGAAACGTGTGGCAGATGTGGGGCAGTCTGACCTGATAGTCTTCTCTGAGCAGATTAAATAACAGCTGGAGGGTCAGAAGATGTTGGCTTCTTAGAAAAAGTACAATTTGACTTCTCCATAATCTTGTTACATCTTAGACCACTTCCTCAGAATGTTAGGTCATAGGATACAGAGGGGATTGTATCAACATATAATGCATTTACTTTTCCAATGACAGAATGAGAAAGTATGCATGCTTGAGGTTTTCTTGAAGAAGTATCCAAAGATTCATCTACAACCAGAGATTCTTAAGATTATAAGTAGATTGGAATTTTTCTCCTAGTGTCTTAGTAGACTAATTTGACTGTTTTCTATTTGTCACTCCTAGAGGCTGTTTGTGACTTTCTGGAATTACTGTTCAGGAAAAGTAAAAGGAATAAGGGCTACTGGGAAAAATGGTTAATTCCAAGGGTGGGGCAGGGAAAGACAAGGTGAGTTCATAACAGCTTATTGTATCAGAAGATAAGGAAGTACTAAGAGAATGAAACTGGTTTACTATCCAACTCCATACAAAAAAAAAAATGGTGTTTAAAGACCTAAATGTAAGACATGAAACCATAAAACTCTTAGAAGACAACATTGACAAAAATCTCTTGAACATAAGCATGAGTAATTTTTTTCTGGACACATCTCCTTGGCAAGAGAAATAAAATAAAAAATGAGCAAGTGCGATTACATCAAATTTAAAAGCTAAAGTACAGCAAAGGACGCCATCAACAGAACAAAAAGGCAATCTATGGTATAGGAGAATATATTTGTAAACAATTTATCCACTAGGGGGTTAAGATCCAAAATATATAAAGAACTCATATACCTCAATACCCAAAGAACAAATATCCTTATTAAAAAATGGACCAGAACAGACATTTTTCCAAAGAAGAAATACAGATGACCAACAGGCACATGAAAAGCTGCACATTGCTAATCATCAGGGAAATGCAAATCAAAACCACAACGAGTGTGTCACCTCACACTAGTCAGAATGGCCACTATCCAAAAGACAAGAAGTAACAAGTGCTGGCAAGGTTATGTGGAGAAAGGGAGCCCTCCTACACTGTTGGTGGGAATATAGTGGTGCAGCCACTGGGGAAAACAGTATGGAGTTTCTTCAAAAAACTAAAAATAGAAATACCATTCAACCTAGTAATTCCACTTCTAGGAATCTACCCAAAGAAAACAAAATCTCTGATTCGAAAAGATATAAGCACCCCTAGGTTTACTGCTGCATTATTTACAATAGCTAAGATATGGAAGCAACCTGTGTCCATCAATAGATGAATGGATAAAGATGTGGTACATATATACAATGGAATATTACTCTGCCATAAAAATGAAAGAAATCCTGCCATTTATAACAACATGGATGGACATAGAGGGTTTATGCTCAATGAAATAAGCCAGGTAGAAAAAGACAAATACCATGTGATTTCACTTATTTGTGTAATCTAAAAACAAAATGAAATAAAATGAACAAAATAGCAGTAGACTCATAGACACTGAGAAGTGACTGGTGGTTACCATGGGGGAGGGGGAGGGAGATAAAGGGGCACAAAGTTCTCAATCATAAAGTAAGTTGGTCATGCGGATGGTAGTACAGCATAGAGATATAGCCAATGATTCTGTGACATCTTTCTATGTTGACAGATAGTAACTGAACTAGTTGGGGTGAAGATTTAATAATATGGGTAACTGTTGAACCACTGTGTTGTATACTTGAAACCAACATAAGATTGTATAGCTATATTTCAATAAAAATTAAAAATGAAGTAAGGAAGTACTGAAAACCTGACTGGAACAGAGAAGCCAGCTTGAAGGGGGTCCCACTGGTCAAATATTGTTCAACTTGCACATCAACATAAATAATAAAAGGGATGGGTTATAACTCATTGATTAATAAAAAGAACCTATAAGCTAATGTTATTACGGGAAAAAAGTATCACCTTGTTATAGCCCCCATAGTAATAATTGGTTCATATAAGAATCATCAATAAATACTAAAAGTATTATGTGAAACACTGTTGGGCAACAGGACACTCATGCAGTGTTAAAGTATTACTCTAGTATAGTTCCTAATCATAAAGGGAAAAAAATATATTAGAGAAATTCAAGAGGAACTTTGTGAAATGAACAAAGTTAATGTCAATAATGAAGCAAATGGACATTAAGACACCCTCTGACGATTCACTGAACTCCCAAAACAAAACAAGCTGTTTTTCTCACAGTTACAGTTTATCATAGCAAAAGGATATAGATTAAAATTGGCAAAGTGATAGGAGCATGGGGCAAAGTCCAGGAGAAACCAGAACCAAGCTTCTAGCTGTCTCTCTTAGTGGGGTCACATGGACAACACTTAATTCTCCCAGCAACTATGAATGACAATATGTGAGAAGTACTGCCGCCTAAAGAAAGTGGTCCAAGCTTTGGGGTGTCCAGGGTTTTACTGGGGGTCAGTCACATAGGCATGCAGCACCGTGTGGCTGACCTTAGGTGCCCAGTCTCCAGATCCCCAGAGGCCAAACTGATACAGCATGGTCCAGGGCCTCAGGCATATAAAAACAGATAAGCACCATAAATTGAAATGTTAGCATAAACCATCTGATCAGACTGATACTAGATGCTAGGACTTATAAAAACACAGTTTTCAGGCAGGATATTCCAAGGGATCAGAGGCTGTTATCTCCCAGGAGCAGGTCAAGGTCCAATCCTTTCTTTGGAATGTGCAGTTTGAGCAACCAAGCCAACTGAGTTAACCCTTTCTGGTGCAGCCTCCAATAGGACAAGGGCACAGATCAATGGTGTAGTATCCTGCCAAATTTTTAACTTAGATCTGGTCATGAGGAAACCATCAGAGAAATCCAGGTTGATTGACATTTGGCAAAACAATTGTCCTGACTTCTTAAAAAGTATTAATGTTATGAAAGACCAAAAAATATATACATATATGGGGAAGTATTCTAGATGAAAGAAGACCAAAGTGACATCACAATTAAACACAATACATGATCTTTTTTTGGATGTCCTTGGTCAAAATAGAACAAAATACAGCAGGTATGAAAGACATTATTAGGACAATTGGAGACCTTTGAATATGAACTGTACAGTAGATAAAAATATTGCATTTATGTTAAATTTCCTGAATAGGACAGACTCTTTACTTTGACCGAATTTGAGTCAGGCTCCTCTGAGTCCTCTTTCTGACTGTGCTCCTGGTCTTGGGCTCTGTCCTTGGCCCATTTAATACAGTTTTAGCAATAATCCTGCTGGGTCAGTGAATGGAAAAAATATCCCACCCTTGGCATCTGACCACTTGATATCTGATTCAATTCCTCATCCCTCACCCTCCGTATCTTTTCACCCTGGCTGGGGCCTTCAGCAGAATCCTGTTAAGTCCTTTTAGCCAGAATCTTCCTCATAGTAATTTTCCATGCACTGACTCCCACCCTGCTCCTTCCTTATACATTCCCACTTGTATTTGCTAGAGTTGGAGTTGAGCTCTATTTATTTCCTATATCACAAAACCCCATTGTAGTAGTTCTCCCTGAATAAAGTCTGCCTATGTCTTTAACAAATGTCACGAATAATTTTTTCTTTAACATAATTATGTTATGGTTATGCAGAAGAATGTCCCTATTCTTAGGAGATACAGGCTTAAATATTTAGGAGCAAAGTGTCATGATGTCTGCCACTAACCTGTAAATAATTTAGCAAAGTAATTGTTTATGTATATGTGTGAATGTCTGTGTGTGTGCATATATACACACATATACATATATACATGTTGTATCTGTATAACACATTATACATATGTATATATATAACACATTATATGTATGTATATATGTATATATATATAGATACACACATATACATACATGGAGAAAGAGAGTAAGAGAGAGAAAGCATATGTAGCAAAGTGATGATAATTAAATGAATCTAGGATGAGTATTCAATTTATATTTCTTATAAGTTTTTTGGTTTTTAAATCTTACAAAACGAAAAGTTGGAAAAAATAATTATATATATAAATATAAATAAATATATAAATATAGATATGTATATATATTTTGTTTTGGGGGCAGAAACAAAAAATGTTGGAGAAAGACTTGGCAGGAAGGCAGGTATTGGGTTCCCTCTTGCTTTGATACTTATTTATATTGTGGTAAAAAACATGACATTGTCTTGCCAATGGGTTTCAGCCCTGGACAAGTTCACCATGGATTCAGTGAGACTGAAGAATGACAATGGAACATTCTTGGGGTGAAAGGGTTATGCCCAACTTTTTTGCTCTGGTGGCAGGTCAATCACTAGAATCCCATCCACTCAGAGCGAGTCTGCATGCAGCAAGCTGGTCTCTGCCTCTGGGCCTCTCTGCCCCTGCAGCTGTCTAAGTCTCTGTCCTCTGTGCTACCACCACTCCAGTCTCTGCTCTCCTGCTGCCATGCAGCCCCATAGCCCAGAGTACTGGGCAGAGCCCTTTATATAGAGTCAATAACAATATATTGTCCACTCGTGTAGTGAACAAGCTGACCAGGGCCAGGTGAAAATCACTTTTGGAACAGACATTAAATTTATTATCTCAACCATTTTAAGTGCACAATTCAGTAGTATATTCACATTGTTGTGTGATAGATCTTTTCTAGAACTTTTTCATCCTTCAAAACTGAAACTTTATACCCAGTAAAAATTTCCCCCTTCCCTTTTCCACAGCCCTTGACAACTACCTTTGTACTTCCTGTTTCTATGATTTTTGAGTACCTTAGATATCTCTGTAGGGAAAATGAAAGTTCCCATGGCCAGGATGCTCACCTGACCCTAACCTACTTGATGATACAATTGGTTTATGGCTAGGCTAATGCTTACACTCCCGTTGGCAATGAGCCCTTATTGTCAGTTTTACAATATAAAGAGCTCTGCCCAGTGCTCTGCCTGGAGGCAGAAACTGAGATGGATTGCAAACTTGCCAGAGGCAGGTGTGATTCCAGAACTCAACCTGCCACGATGAAGATAAAGCTTTGTATAAACTCTCTTACTCCTAACTGTTCTGTTGTGGTTATTCAGTCTCATCAATTCAGAGTGAATTTGCCCAGGGGCAATCCTCCTCAGGTGCATCTCCTATAGGAGGAATCATATGTTATTTGTCTTTTTATGACCGGTTTATTTCATTTAGCATAATGTCCTTGAGGTTCATCCATGCTGTGGCATATAACAGGATTTCCTTCTTTTTTAAAGGTACATAATATTCCATTGTATGCATATACCACATTTTCTTTAACCATTCATCCACTGGTGGACATGCAGACTGTGTCTGCCTCTTGGTTACTGTGAATAATGCTGCAAACAAAATAGGTGTGCAAATATTTCTTCAAGGTCCTCCTTGTTTCTTTTGGATGTATACCCAGAAGTAGAATTGTTGGATCATATGGTAATTCTATTTTTAATTTTTTGAGGAAACTTCATACTGTTTTTCATAATGACATGCCTATTTTACATTCCCATCAATGATATACAAGGTTTCCAATTTATTTGCATTCTAATACTTGTTATTTTTTGTTCTTTTTTTTATAGTGGACATCCTAATAGGTCTGAGGGAATATCTCATTGTGACTTTGATTTGCATATCTCTTATGATTTGTAATGCTAAGTATCTTTTCATGTTTGTTGGCTGTATATCTTCACTGGAGAAATGTCTATTCAAGTTCTCTGCCCATTTTAAAATTAGGTTATCTGTTTTTATTGTTAGTTTTAAGAGTTCTTTATATATTCTGGGAATAACCACTTGTCAGATATATGATTTGCAAATATTTTCTCCTGTTTTATAGGTTGATTTTTCACTCTTGATTGTTTTCTTTGCTGCACAGAAGTTATAAAATTTGATATAGTCTCATTTGTCTATTTTTGTTTTCTTGTCTGTGCTTTTGGCGTCATATCCAAGACATCATTGCCAGATCCAATGTCCTAAAACTTTCCCTTTATGCTTTTTTCTCGGAGTTTTATAGCTTTAGGTCTTACATTTAGGTCTTTAATGCATTATTATTATTATTATTATTATTATTATTATTATTATTATTGGTATCATTAATGTACAATAAATGAGCAACATTGTGGTTACTAGACTCCCCCCATTATCAAGTCCCCCCCCAACCCCATTACAGTCTCTGTCCATCAGCGTAGTAAGATGCTATAGAGTCACTACTTGTCTTCTCTGTGTTATACTGCCTTCCCCGTGTCTCCCCCCCTACATTATGTGTGCTAATCGAAATGCCCTTTTAATGCATTTTGAATTAATGCTTGCATATAGTGTAAAGTAAAGGTCCAATTTCATTATTTTACATGTGGATATTCAGGTAGCTATTGGTTTTTAAACTTTTTTTTACAGCATGTCTGGCAAAGATCTTATTATAATATTGTAATATGTTGATTACTGAGGGCATGATAGGGGTCTTTAATTTTTTTTTATTTAACTTAATAGGAAAAGTTTTCTCAGTTTGATTATTGTCTTGCCAATGGGTTTCAGCCCCTAGCAAGTTTGCTACAGATTCAGTGTGACCAAAGAAATGACAGTAAAAGGTTTCCTTAGGGTGAAAGGGTTTATTACCCGGCTTGTTCTCCTGGCAGTAGGTCGAGCACTGGTGTCTCTGCCTCCACCCAGAGCAGTGGGTTGAGCTCTCTCTGTAGTGCAATAAAGCTTATTGCCTAAAGGTGTGGAAGCAGTAACCTAGCAACAGACCAGTTACATCATCAAGTGGTTTAAGTTCAGTGAGGATCCTGGCCATAGGAACCCCAACTTCCCCACATTTCACCCCTCCAGGATTCTCGCCTTACAATCTACATGCTCTCAATCTGAACTCACCTGCAGTGGTCTGCAACCATAGACTCTGCAGGATAAAATCCCAAAAATATACTCAGGGATAGGAGATATATACACAGTATCCTCTTTTGGGGGTAGATGCCCTATTCCCAAAGGGATTTGGGCTTGTTTCATTCTGATAGCCTTACCCCCATATACATCTATGATGGTGGGGGTCCTGGGGAACTGCTCAGGGTTACCATGAATCAGTGAACATTCAGCCCCTGTTTCCACCAGAGCCAGGAGACATTGTATGTTCACTGGAAACCAATGGATACCTATTTCAACATGTGGCCTCCAGTCCCCCCCAGGTCCCTTCAGGGCAGGTACCTCAACATTCCCATCAGTCGAACCATGTTCCCCAATCATCTTCCTGTGTGGGCTCGAGTGAGGTTGGCTCGCTCTCCAGCAGGAAGTCTTGCAAACACACAGGTCAGACTTGTAGCTCTGTCTCTGACCTCTGCCTCTTTGGTCTTAATGGCTGGAACTCCTGCTCTGGTTTCAGTTGTTGCCATAGCTCCAGTAAGATCCTATTTGACTTCCCGGCAAATTTCCTTCCATCTGCTCCTGCCCGTATTAAATCAACCCACATCTGGGTCCTCATAACCTTCATGGGGCCCTTTAAATTCTTCTTGTGAGCAACAGGTCTTACTTTTTTCCATGTTCTCATTGTTTCAGCCTCTCGTAAGTCTGCTACTGTATGTGTCACCTAGCTTATGGGCTGCCCTGAGTGAGGGGAAAGAATGGCCACTAGAGACCCAAAGAGGGATATGGGAACTGTTTGAAGCACAATATCTCATCCCAGTAGTGAAAGGCTCTTCACCTGGGCCATGATTCTCTGGGCTATAGAAGGTATTTCTTATGCCTAGCTCTCGTAACACCTGTTGGAGCTCAGCATCCGTCTGCCACATAACAGGAGAGGGTGGTAGAGCACCCTGATTGGCCACACAGCATGAAGTGCAGCCATAAGCCAATGGAGGAGGGAGTGATTCCCTGGGGTCTGATGTAATCACTGCCTCAAGGCAGGCTGAACTGTCAGGGAAGCCAGCTTTCTCATCTCTGATCCCGACAGAACAATTCCATCCACCCCTAAGTCCCACAGATGCAGGAGCCAAGCTGATATTGACTCTGAAAGCTTCTGCCTAAACTGGGAGCCCAAATCCACTAGCTCAGCCTGAGTATAGGGGCAGAGCATATATACTGGGGAGGGGGCTGTGCCTCCTTTTGGGGAACTCTCGGCTGCTGGGTCTTTATTTTCTTTACAACCATTGGGTGTGCTTTCAATAGAGGAGGGGTCAGTGCCTCTGACATCACCCCTTCATCCTTCCCCAGCTCCTCCATTTCCAGGGCTCATGGCACCTTTCTCTCCCCTCCCCTGAGTGCCTCCTCTGCTACATCCTTTACCTTTTCTACCGTGTCTTGCAGTAATGCTAGCTCAGTCTTCAACAGCTCTCTTACCTTCACCTCAATGCTTTGCAGCCGGCATTCTAATGCCACCTCCACTTGTGCTTTCCTCAGGAGTTCATCTTTTTCCTTTAAGGCCTTTTCCTCCTTCAAAGCACCTGGCAGCACTGCCATCTCGTTCTGTAAGGAATCTTTTACCTCTTCAGTGGCACCTCACTGCCAGTGTTCTCGTGCTGCTTCCTCTCTCATCAGTGCCATTTCCTTCTTCAGGGAATCCACAGCATTTTGCAGCTCATGTTCTCGTGCCATCATTTCTTGGGTCTTTTTCAGGAATGTGTCCTTCTCTTCTGTAGACTTTTTTAATACTGTGGGAAGCAGCTAACCCACAGTCCCCGCTGCCTCATGGGCACTCTGTCTCTCAAAAGACCTACTTACTATATCAAGGGTTACCCCTACTGCCTCAGGTATCACCTCCACTTGCCTCCAGTCCTGGGGTGGGGCCCAGCCCTCTAGGAGGCAAGCCACCTCAGATCACATACCCACTGGGGGACAGTCCACTGTCTCCCCATTCATAGGGGCAGCCCGCTGAAGCACCCCTCCCATAAGGGCAGCCTGTCTTTTTCCTTGGTCAACAATGAACCCTGCCGACTTTGCCAGTTGTCTTACCAATGGGTTTCAGTCCCGGGCAAGTTTGCTATGGATTCAGTGTAACCAAAGAAACGACAGTAGAACATTTCTTTGGGGTGAAAGGGTTTATTACCTGGCTTGTTCTCCCAGCGGTAGGTCAAGCACTAGCGTCTCTGCCTCCACCCAGAGCACCGGGCCGAGCTCTCTATATAGTGCAATAATAGCTTATTGCCCAAAGGTGTGGAAGTGGTAGCCTAGCAACAGACCAGTTACATCATCAAGTGGTTTAAGTTAAGTAAGGATCCTGGCTATAGGAACCCCAACTTGCCCACAATTATACAAAAGGTATGTGTGAATTTTCTCTGTAAATATATTTGAGTACATAAACAACAAGTATGTTCTTATACCTCTGTTAAATGTGTAAATGGAAAAAACTTTAATGGTATTCATTAAGTGCCAATAGAGAAAAGCCAGTTGCAATGAAAGAACAATAACAATAGGAAGGAAATAATTTATTAACTTATTTTCCAAAATTCAAACTGTAATAAGAGTGATTTTGCTTAGAAAAATAACACTGAAAACAAACTCATATGCCATACATTGTGCTAAGTATTTCTCTGAAAAAAAGTAGAGGAATGTCTTAGGTAATATGATAGTGGAAGATGGGACAAAAGGCATTTGGATTAATTTAATTAGTGTCCTGTTGAATTTAAGAATATAGTGTCCTATACATGGAGAAACATGGATCAGTAACAGACTTAGGGAAGCACTATTAGACTGCACCTGTTGGAGCCCTTAGTGAATCCAGGCCTTGTTTAAGGCTTCCAGTTGGAGCTGGCAGTTGTTGTAGGGATTAAATTATTTAAAGCCTTCAGCTGGCTAGTGTAGGCAAGACAAGAGCTTAGAAAACACTTAATCTATTTTTTTTTTAAATCTGTTCCTAAGTTTGCTTTGCTTAGGCTGTAAGACTACATGTACCACCCACCTGCCACATTCTGGAATCTTTTTGTCAGAGAGGGTAAATTTACCCAAGAAAAAAAGCTCTTTAAGGAATATCTGTATTTTAATATGTACTTATTTTGAGCATAATTATTTATTTGTAGTATTTTGCTAAGCAACTAAAAAGGTATTGTTTAAATTTGTTTTCAGAAGGGAACTACCAAATGACTTACTGCAACAGCTATCTTTTAAAGTTCTATTTTACTTAGAAGAGCTTTGGGTAACAAGCAATATATGGGCCTTTTCAACAGAAATATTTTTAAAAGGCAGCTCCATGTATATTAAGTAATTTGGTAGCTCATTATGACATATTTAATTTCTTCTTAGAAAACTAGTATTACTTAATGAACAGTACTGTGCTTTGAAGTGACCTAGCAAGGAGTTTCAATAAAACCTTCTGGGTAACTCTGAAATAGAGGATTTATTAGGCAAAATCTACTTATATGTAATTAACCATTATTAGAGGCCCAGTGTATTTTTTTTCACTGATGAAACCTGCAAATATCTTCTTTCCCACTAGAAATTTTTAGTCTAGTTTAGGTCTCTATCATTTGAATTTGTTAGGTGCATGATAGACTTAATTAATATGTTTCCAGTCTCTATCATTTGAATTTGTTAGATGCATGATAGATTTAATTAATACAATCCCCAAATTAAGAACTATGTTGCTGACTGAAATTCACTGTCTGAAATTCTTTCTTGGCTGCTTCTAAAATTTAAAAAACTGCTATTTTTCCAAATTGTGGGATACAGAATAAAATAATTGTGGTGAGCATCTACTCTTACTTTCCTAAAATTTATGTGTAGAATTTTTGAAACGAATAAACATAACCCAATGAAACAGGAATAAAGTGTTAAATATAAAAGTCTAACTTTTTGGATTACAGGTCTCAAGATCTCTTGTTTGTAAAGCTAACAAATTTCATCACCTTTCTTTTTCTCATAAGGCTTTTCATTATTTTTAGAAGCTTATTTTGGGCATGATAAGATGCAGGCAAACATTTTAGGTACATAGAGAAAGAAAATCAGTTTAGATCGAATTGCCTCTTAAACAGAAAAATATAATGGTTGAGCTAGTCTAGTGCAGTTTCTTACGTGACTGCAAGTAGACTCCCAAAGAAAAGTGGAATATGGTTTCATGTTAAATGGTGGCAGCATTTGCAGAGTCACCTTGGGCAAGTCAAACCAAATGACCTACACATTTACACCAGCTACAGCATCATGGTTTTTATTTAACTGATTTTATTCAATCAGGCCCAATTTCACAGTTTCTCCGATTTGGTTGCTTTAGAAATGCTGTCATTGGGCACGATTCTGGAACCCTATAGGTAAGACAGTTCAGAAGTGCCAGCTCTATTCCCACTTCTAGGCCACCTCCCTCAGTCTCTTTCTTGCTTTCAGCAGCCTCCCTAGGGACTCACACTCATTCCTCTACTCTCAACAGCTGTCACCGCCTGCTCTATTTCCTGGGGTCCCTCCCCCACCCCATCCCACCTAAAACTGGGTGTGGTTTGACCCAGTTTCTTTAGCTTCCCCCCTTCCTTTCTGTCTCTGAAAATAAGTATGAAGCCTGTTTACACACTAAGGGAACAAAGTACGGGTACAAACCTACAATCCAGCTGTCTCGGCCTTTGTCATAAATATACCCTTTGTGAGAGATCCATCAACTCTCACGGGCCGACTTGCCCTGCGAATCTCTGAAGAATAAAGCTGGTGTGTTTACTCTTCTTTAAGCCACTTGCCTTTTCAGCTAGTACCGCTCTCCCTAGAGTAGCGGCTGACTGCGGCTGCTGACTGCATACACATGACAGTGGGCATGAGCTAGTTAAACAATGAAGTCCTGGGATGCTGCACCCAGAGGGGCTTCGGAATGGTGTTAAAAGGGAGCAAGCACACTTCACTCAGCTACTCTGACCTGCTCTATGCATTGACAGTCACCAGCCTGGCCTCTATAGACATATGGGTTTTCCCATCTTGCTTAAATTTCTCTCAGTGTCTCCAGATCAGCCAATTATGTCTATAAATTTCTAGTGTGTACTGTTAAAAGAGTACTATCTGCAGTCCCGAAGTAGTATGTTGGAGCCTTGACGTCCCATGAATCCTGTAAACCCGCTCACATGGGTTCCACGCTAACTGACTCTTCTCTCCACACCCACACCAGAGGTCTCTGGAGACAACCTAATAACACAACAGTCCTCCCTAAACTCCCACCCAGGTAGGATTCAAGCGCTCTTTCCTTTTTTTCTGCTTCAAACAATCTCACGTATTAGTTCTGATCCAGTCCCATGCTGCTGATTGGATCCATCCTGGTGTTCTCTTATTTTTCCACATTTGGATTTAATTATCAAGTTTCATTTTTTTTTTCCCTTGGAACTGACCAGGTAACTCCAAATAATACTGCCTTTGACAATTTTCTTTAATACAGGGAAATATACAAGAAAATTAGATTAAATTCCTTCAGGAGCAGAGTCCAGGTTCTATGTCTCTTAGCCACAATGCCAGAACGGGTCCTCTGTGTGTACACTCATTGTCAAATCTTTTTTTTCCTTCTGTTTTTTTATTTTGGTATCATTAATGTACAATTACATGAGCAACATTAAGGTTACTAGACTACCCCCATTATCAAGTCTGCACCACATACCCCATTACACTCACTGTCCATCAGCGTAGTAAGATGCTGTAGAATCACTACCTGTCTTTTCTGTGTTGTACTGCCTTCCCTGTGCCCCCCACCCCTACATTATGTGTGCTAATTGTAATGCCCCCTTTCCCCCCTTATCCCTCCCTTCCACCCATCCGCCCCAGTCCCTTTCCCTTTGGTAACTGTTAGTCTGTTCTTGGGTTCTGTGAGTCTGCTGCTGTTTTGTTCCTTCAGTTTTTTTTTTGTTCTTATACTCCACAGATGAGTGAAATCATTTGATACTTGTCTTTCTCTGCCTGGCTTATTTCACAGGGCATAATACCCTCTAGCTCCATCCATGTTGTTGCAAATGGTAGGATTTGTTTTCTTCTTATGGTTGAATAATATTCCACTCTGTATATGTACCACATCTTTATCAATTCATCTACTGATGGACACTTAGGTTGCTTCCATTTCTTGGCTATTGTAAATAGTGCTGCGATAAACATAGGGTGCATATGTCTTTTTCAAACTGGGCTCCTGCATTCTTAGGGTAAATTCCTAGGAGTGGAATTCCTGGGTCAAATGGTATTTCTATTTTGAGTTTCTTGAGGAACCTCCATACTGGTTTCCACAATGGTTGAACTAATTTACATTCCTAACAGCCATGGGCGGTTCCCCTTTCTCCACATCCCCACCAACATTTGTTGTTTGTGTTTTGGATGTTGTCCATCCTAAGTGGTGTGAGGTGATATCTCATTGTGGTTTTAATTTGCATTTCTCTAATGATTAGTTAGTGATGCAGAGCATCTTTTCATATGCCTGTTGGCCATCTGAATTTCTTCTTTGGAGAAGTGTCTGTTCAGATCCTGTGCCCATTTTTTAATTGGGTTATTTGCTTTTTGTTTGTTGAGGTGCATGAACTCTTTATATATTTTGGATGTCAACCCTTTATTGGACATGTCGTTTATGAGTATATTCTCCCATACTGTAGGATGCCTTTTTGTTCTATTGATGGTGTCTTTTGCAGTACAGAAGATTTTCGGCTTCATATAGTCCCACTTGTTCATTTTTTGCTTTTGTTTCCCTTGCCCGGGGAGATATGTTCATGAGGAAGTTGCTCATGTCTATGTCAAAGAGATTTTTGCCTATGTTTTTTTCTAAGAGTTTTATGGTTTCATGACGTACATTCAGGTCTTTGATCCATTTTGAATTTACATTTGTGTATGGGGTTAGACAATGATACAGTTTCATTCTCTTACATGTAGCTGTCCAGTTTTGCCAACACCAGCTGTTGAAGAGGCTGCCATTTCCACATTGTATATCCATGGCTCCTTTATCATATATTAACTGACCACATATGTTTGAGTTAATATCTGGACTCTCTATTCTGTTCCACTGGTCTGTGGGTCTGTTCTTGTGCCAGTACCAAATTGTCTTGATTACTGTGGCTTTGTAGTAGAGTTTGAAGTTGGAAAGCGAGATCCCCCCTGCTTTATTCTTCCTTCTCAGGATTGCATTGGCTATTCAGGGTCTTTTGTGGTTCCATATAAATTTTAGAACTATTTGTTCCAGTTCGCTGAAGAATTCTGTTGGTATTTCGATAGGGACTGCATTGAATCTGTAGATTGCTTTAGGCGGGATGGCCATTTTGACAATATTAATTCTTCCTACCCAAGTGCATGGGATGAATTCCCTTTTGTTAGTGTCCTCTTTAGTATCTCTTAACAGTGTCTTGTAGTTTTCAGGGTATAGGTCTTTCACTTCGTTGATTAGGTTTATTCCCAGGTATTTTATTCTTTTTGATGCAATTGTGAATGGAATTGTTTCCCTGATTACTATTTCTCCTATTTCATCATTAGTGTATAAGAATGCAAGAGATTTCTGTGTATTAATTTTGTATCCTGCAACTTTGCTGAATTCAGATATTATTTCTAGTAGTTTTGGAGTGGATTCTTTAGGGTTTTTTATGTACAATATCATTTCATCTGAAAATAGTGACAGTTTGACTTCCTTTTTACCAATCTGGATGCCTTTTATTTCTTTGTTTTGTCTGATTTCCATGGCTAGGACCTCCCGTACTATGTTGAATAAAAGTGGAGAGAGTGGACATCCCTGTCTTGTTCCTGATCTTAGGTGAAAAGCTTTCAGCTTCTCGCTGTTAAGCATGATGTTGGCTGTGGGTTTGTCATATATGGCCTTTATTTATTTATTTATTTTTATTAAGGTATTATTGATATAGACTCTTATGAAGGTTTCACATGAAAAAACAATGTGGTTATTACATTTACCCATATTATCAAGTCCCCACTCATACCCCAATTCAGTCACTATCCATCAGTGCAGTAAGATGACACAGATTCACTGTTTGTCTTCTCTGTGCTACACTGTTTTCCACGTGATTCCCCATACCATGTGTACTAAACATAATACCCCACAATTCCCTTCTCCCACCCTCCCCACACACCCTCCCCTTTGGTAACCACTAGTTCCTTCTTGGAGTCTCTGAGTCTGCTACTATTTTGTTCCTTCAGTTTTGCTTCGTTGTTATACTCCTCAAATGAGGGAGATCATTTGGCACTTGTCTTTCCCACCTGGCTTATTTCACTGAGCATAATATCCTCCAGCTCCATCCATGTTGTTGCAAATGGCAGGATTTGTTTCCTTCTTATGGCTGCATAGTATTCCATTCTGTATATGTACCACCTCTTCTTTATCCATTCATGTACTGATGGAAACTTAGGTTACTTCCATATCTTGGCTATTGTAAAAAGTGCTGCAGTAAACATAGGGGTGCATATGTCTTTTTGAATCTGAGAAGTTGTATTCTTTGGGTAAATTCCAAGGATTGGGATTCCCAGGTCAAAGCGTATTTGTATTTTTCGTTTTTAGAGGAACCTCCATATTGCTTTCCACAATGGTTTACCTAGTTTACATTCCCACCAGCAGTGTAGGAGGGTTCCCCTTTCTTTGCATCCTCACCAGCATTTGTTGTTCTTAGTCTTTTGAATGGTGGCCATCCTTACTGGTGTGAGGTGATATCTCGTTGTGGTTTTCATTCGCATTTCCCTGATGCTTAGCGATGTGGAGCATCTTTTGATGTGTCTGTTGGCCATCTAAATTTCTTCTTTGGAGAACTGTCTCTTCATATCCTCTCCCCATTTTTTAATCGGGTTATTTGCCTTTTGGGTGTAGAGGCATGTAAGTTCTTTATGTATTTTGGATGTTAACCCCTTGTCAGATATGTCATTTACAAATATATTCTCCCATACTGTAGGATGCGTTTTTGTTCTGTTGATGGTGTCCTTTGCCGTACAGAAACTTTTTAGTTTGATGTAGTCCCATGAGTTCATTTTTGCTTTTGTTTCCCTTGCTTGAGGAGATGCGTTCAAGAAGAAGTTGCTCATGCTTATATTCAGGAGATTTTTGCCTATGTTGTCTTCTAAGAGTTTTATGGTTTCATGACTCACATTCAGGTCTTTGATACATTTTGAGTTTGCTTTTGTGTATGGGGTTAAACAATAATCCAGTTTCATTCTCTTGCATGTAGCTGTCCAGTTTTGCCAACACCAGTTGTTGAAGAGGCTGTCATTTCCCCATTGTATGTCTGTGGCTCCTTTATCATATATTAATTGACCATATATGGTTGGGTTTATATCAGGGCTCTCTACTCTGTTCCATTGGTCTATGGGTCTGTTCTTGGGCCAGTACCAAATTGTCTTGAGTACTGTGGCTTTGTAGTAAAGCTTGAAGTTGGGGAGCATAATCCCCCCAGCTTTATTCTTCCTTCTCAGGATTGCTTTGGCTTTTCAGGGTCTTTTATGGTTCCATATGAATTTCAGAATGATTTTCCCTAGTTCGTTGAAAAATGCTGTTGGTATTCTGATAGGAATTTCATTGAGTCTATAGATTGCTTTAGGCAGGATGGCCATTTTGACAATATGAATTCTTCCTATCCTATGAGCACGGAATGTGTTTCCATTTATTGGTATCTTCTTTAATTTCTCCCATGAATGTCTAGTAGTTTTCAGAGTACAAGTCTTCAACTTCCTTGGTTAGGTTTATTCCTAGGTATTTTATTCTTTTGATGCAACTTTGAATGGAATTGTTTTCCTTATTTCTCTCTCTGCTAGGTCATTGTAAGTGTATTGGAATTTCACAGATTTCTGTGTATTAATTTTGTATCGCACAACTTTGCTGAATTCAGGTATTAGATCTAGTAGTTTTGGAGTAGATTCTTTAGGGTTTTTTATGTACAATATCATGTCATCTGCAAACAGGGACAGTTTAACTTCTTCCCTGCCAATCTGGATGCCTTTTATTTCTTTGTGTTGTCTGATTGCCGTGGCTAGGACCTTCAGTACTATGTTTTATAGAAGTGGGGAGAGTGGGCATCCTTGTCTTGTTCCTGATCTTAAAGGAAAAGCTTTCAGCTTCTCGCTGTTAAGTATAATGTTGGCTGTGGGTTTGTCATATATGGCCTTTATTATGTAGAAGTACTTGCCCTCTATATCCATTTTGTTGAGAGTTTTTATCATGAATGGATGTTCAATTTTGTCAAATGCTTTTTCAGCATCTATGGAGATAATCATGTGGTTTTTGTCTTTCTTTTTGTTGCTGTGGTGGATGATGTTGATGGATTTTTGAATGTTGTACCATCCTTGCATCCCTGGAATAAATCCTACTTGATCATGATAGAAGATCCTTTTGATGTATTTTTGAAATTAGTTTGCTAATATTTTGTTGAGTATTTTTGCGTCTATATTCATCAGGGATATTGGTCTGTAGTTTTCTTTTTTTGTGGTGTCTTTGCCTGATTTTGGTATTAGAGTGATGCTGGCCTCATACAATGAGTTTGGAAGTATTCCCCTTTCCTGTACTCTTTGGAAAACTTTAAGAAGGATGAGTATTGGGTCTTCACTAATTGTTTGATAAAATTCAGTGGTGAAGCCATCTGGTCCAGGAATTTTGTTCTTTGGTAGGTTTTTGATTACCAGTTCAATTTCGTTGCTGTTAATTGGTCTGTTCAGGTTTTCTGTTTCTTTCTGTGTCAGCCTTGGAAGATTGTATTTTTCCAGGAAGTTGTCCATTTCTTCTAGGTTATCCAGTTTGTTAGCATATAATTTTTTATAGTATTTTCTATTAGTTCTTTATATTTCTGTGCTGTCCATAGTGATTTTTCCTTTCTCATTTCTGATTCTGTTTATGTGTGTAGACTCTCTTTTTTTCTTGATAAGTCTGGCTAGGGGTTTATCTATTTTGTTTATTTTCTCGAAGAAGCAGCTCTTATTTTCATTGATCCTTTCTATTGTTTTATTCTTCTTGATTTTATTTATTTCTGCTCTAATCTTTATTATGTCCCTCCTTCTACTGACTTTGGGTCTCATTTGTACTTCTTTTTCTAGTTTTTTTAATTGTGAGTTTAGACTGCTCATATGGGAATGTTCTTTCCTGAGGTAGGCCTGTATTGCAATATACTTTCCTCTTAGCACGGCCTTTGCTACATCCCACAGATTTTGCAGTGTTGAATTATTGTTGTCATTTGTCTCCATATATTGCTTGATGTCTGTTTTTATTTGGTCATTGATCCATTGTTTATTTAGGAGCATGTTATTAAGCCTCCATGTGTTTGTGGGATATTTAATTTTCTTTGTGTAATTCATTTCTTGTTTCATTCCATTTGGTCTGTGAAGCTGTTTGGTACAATTTCAATCTTTTTGAATTTACTGAGGCTCTCTTTGTGGCCTAGTATATAGTCTATTCTGGAAAATGTTCCATGTGTACTTGAGAAGAACGTGTATCCTGCTGCTTTTGGGTGTAGAGGTCTGTACATGTCTGTTAGGTCCATCTGTTTTAGTGTGTTGTTCAGTGCCTGTGTTCGTACTTATTTTCTGTGTGGTTGATCTCTCCTTCAGAGTGAGTGGTGTGTTGAAGTCTCCTAGAATGAATGCATTGCATTCTATTTCCCCCTTTAATTCTGTTAGTATTTGTTTCACATATGTAGGAGCTCCTGTGTTGGGTCCATAGATGTTTATTATGGTTATATCTTCTTGCTGGGTTTACCCTTTTGTCATTATGTAATGTCCTTCTTTGTCTCATGTGACTTTTTTTGTTTTGAAGTCTATTTTGTCTGATACAAGTACTGCAACTACTGCTTTTTTCTCCCTATTAGTTGCACGCAATGTCTTTTTCCGTCCCTTCACTTTTAGTCTGTGTATGTCTTTGGGTTTATAGTGAGTCTCTTGAAGGCAGCATATAGATTGCTCTTATTTTTTTATCCATTCAGTAACTCTATGTCTTTTGATTGGTGCATTCGGTCTATTTACATTTAAGGTGATTATCGATAGGTATGTACTTATTGGCATTGCAGGCTTTAGTTTCGTGGTTACCAAAGGTTCAAGGTTAACTTCCTTACTGTCTAAGAGTCTAACTTAACTCAGTTAATATGCTATTACAAACACAATCTAAAAGTTATTTTTTTGTGTTTTTTTCCTTCTCCCTTTTCTTCCTCCTCCATTCTTTATATATTAGGTATCATAATCTGTACTGTTTGTCTATCCCTTGATTGAATTTGGGGATAGTTATTTTAGTTTTGCATTTGCTTAGTAATTAGCTGTTCAACTTTCTTTACTGTGGTTTTATTACCTCTGGTGACAGCCATTAAACCGTAGGAACACTTCCATCTGTAGCAGTCCCTCCAAAATACACTGTAGAGATGTTTTGTGGGAGGTAAATTCCCTCAGTTTTTGCTTATCTGGAAATTGTTTAATCCCTCCTTCAAATTTAAATGATAATCTTTCCAAATAAAGTAATCTTGGTTCAAGGCCCTTCTGCTACATTGCATTAAATACATCATGCCACTCCCTTCTGGCCTGTAAGGTTTCTGCTGAGAAGTGTGATGATAGCCTCATGGGCTTTCCTTTGTATGTGATCTTATTTCTCTCTCTGGCTATTTTTAATAGTCTGTCCTTATTCTTGATCTTTGGCATTTTAATTACTATGTGTCTTGATGTTGTCTTTCGTGGGTCCCTTGTGTTCGGAGATCTGTGCACCTCCATGGCCTGAGAGACTATGTCCTTCCCCAGATTGGTGAAGTTTTCAGCAATTACCTCCTCAAAGACACTTTCTATCCCTTTTTCTCTCTTCTTCTTCTTCTGGTAACCCTATAATGTGAATTTTGTTCTGTTTAGATTGGTCACACAGTTCTCTCAATATTCTTTCATTCTTAGAGATCCTTTTTTCTCTCTGTGCCTCAGCTTCTTTGTATTCCTCTTCTCTAGTTTCTATTTCATTTATCTTCTCCTCCACCATATCCAGTCTGCTTTTAATACCATCCACTGTGCTCTTCAATGATTGGATCTCTGACCATAATTCATTCCTGAGTTCTTGAATATGTTTCTGTACCTCCATGAGCATGTTAATGATTTTTATTTTGAATTCTCTTTCAGGGAGAGTCATGAGGTCAATGTCATTTAAATTTTTCTGAGGAGTTGTATTAATAATTTTACTCTGGACCAGGTTCCTTTGGCATTTCATATTTGTGTATGGTGCCCTCTAGTGCCCAGAAGCTCTACTCTCTAGAGCTGCTCAGCCCCTGAAGTAATGTTGGGGATTGCAGGGGAGTGGTATTAGTGCCTGGGGAGGAAAGAGCTGTTTCCTGCTTCCCGGGTGCTATGCCTGTCCCCACTGCCTGAACCAGTGGGCCGAGCACACAGGTATAAGTCTCTGTGCTTTGTGTTTTTAGTTGCTGTAGACAGATCTTCCCTCTGGCTGGCCTAATGCCAAGGTAGGGTTTCCCTGGTTGCAAGCCCAGTGGAGCTGGCCAGGAGAAAGGCGAAGTAGTCTGCCTGTCACAGAAGGGGTTCTTGGAGCTGTGTAGGCAGCCAGGGAGCTGGAGCACCTGAAGATCGTGAAAGCTCCCAATATGCTGGACAGAGTGCACCTGGACAATTTTGCCTACCTGTGCTTTCTCCTGAGCAGTAAGCTCTGTGCAATCCTTGCCCCTTTAGTAGCGCTCTTGGTGTTAGGAAGCCTCTCAGACTGCCCACCTTTCTTTTGTCCCAGAGCAGCTGGATATGGATCCCTGCTTTCCACGAGCCGCTGGAATCTTAGTCTCTCCTGGAATTCTGCCTGTCTTAGCTTTCCAACCCCCTAATTGCGAGAGTATCATGCAAGCACCATGAAATGTAGGTTTGTGCTCCCAGAGCAGTTCTCTGGGATTAGGTATTCAGTAGTCCCAGGCCTCCACTCCCTCCCTGCTCCATTTCTCTTTTTCCTGCCAGTGAGCTGGGGTGGGGGAAGGGCTTGGATCCCACAGGACCACAGCTTTAGTACATTACCCTTTTCCGTGAGGTCGGCTCTTGTCTCCAGGTGTATGCAGTTTGTTGCGGTCCTCTTACCTGTTGCTCTTTCATGAGTAGTTGTATTAGTTATATTTTCATATTATATGAGGTTTTAGGAGGAAGCCTCTGTCTCACCTCTCACTCTGCCATCTTTTGTATATATAGCCTTTATTATGTTGAGGTACTTGCCCTTTATACCCATTTTGTTGAGAGTTCTTATCATGAATGGATGTTGAATTTTGTCAAATGCTTTTTCAGCATCTATGGAGATGATCATGTGGTTTTTGTTCTTCTTTTTGTTGCTGTGGTGGATGATGTTGATGGATTTTCGAATGTTGTACCATCCTTGCATCCCTGAGATGAATCCCACTTGATCATGGTGTATGATCCTCTTGATGTATTTTGAATACAGTTTGCTAATATTTTGTTGAGTATTTTTACATGTTTATTTTTCATGGTTATTGATCTGTAATTTGTTTTTTTTGTGTGTGGTCTTTGCCTGGTTTTGGTATTAGAGTGATGCTGGCTTCATAGAATGAGTTTGGAAGTATTCCCTCCTCTTCTATTTTTTGGAAAACTTTAAGGAATGGGTATTATGTCTTCTCTGTATGTCTGATAAAGTTCAGAGTGAATCCATCTTGCCCGTGGGTTTTGTTCTTGGGTGGTTTTTTGATTACCGATTCAATTTCATTGCTGGTACTTGGTCTGTTTAGATTTTCTGTTTCTTCCTTGGTCAGTCGTGGAAGGTTGTATTTTTCTAGAAAGTTGTCCATTTCTTCTAGGTTATCCAGTTTGTTAGCATATAGGTTTTCATAGTAGTCTCTAATAATTCCCTGTATTTCTGTGGGGTCTGTGGTGATTTTTCCTTTCTCATTTCTGATTCTGTTTATGTGTGTAGATTCTCTTTTTCTCTTAATAAGTCTGGCTAGGTGTTTATCTATTTTGTTTATTTTCTCAAAGAGCCAGGTCTTGGTTTCATTGATTTTTTTCTATTGTTTTATTCTTCTCAATTTCATTTATTTCTCCTCTGATCTTTATTTTGTCCCTCCTGCTGATTTTGGGCCTCATTTGTTCTTCTTTTTCCAGTTTCAATAATTGTGACTTTAGACTATTCATTTGGGATTGTTCTTCCTTCTTTAAATAGGCCTGGATTCCTATTTACTTTCCTCTTAGTACTGTGTCCCACAGAAGTTGGGGCTTTGTGCTGTTGTTTTCATTTGTCTCCATATGTTGCTTGATCTCTGTTTTAATTTGGTCATTGATCCATTGATTATTTAGGAACATGTTGTTAAGCCTCCACGTGTTGGTGAGCCTTTTTGTTTTCTTTGTACAATTTATTTCTAGTTTTATACCTTTGTGATATGAGAAGGTGGTTGATAGAATTTCAATCTTTTTGAATTTACTGAGGTTCTTTTTGTAGCCTAGTATATAGTCTATACTGGAAAATGTTCCATGTGTACTTGAGAAGAATGTGTATCCTGCTGCTTTTGGGTGTAGAGTTCTGTAGATGTCTGTTAGGTCCATCTGTTCTAGTGTGTTGTTCAGTGCCTCTGTTCTTACTTATTTTATATCTGGTTGATCTGTCTTTTGGAGTGAGTGGTGTGTTGAAGTGTCCTAAAATGAATGCATTGCATTCTATTTCCTCCTTTAAATCTGATAGTATTTGTTTCACATATGTCGGTGCTCCTGTGTTGGGTGCATAGATATTTATAATGGTTATATCCTCTTGTTGGACTTACCACTGTATCATTATGTAATGTCCTTCTTTATCTCTTGTTACTTTCTTTGTTTTGAAGTCTATTTTGTCTGATATAAGTACTGCAACACCTGCTTTTTTCTCCCTATTGTTTGCATGAAATATCTGTTTCCATCCCTTCACTTTTAGTCTGTGTATGTCTTTGTGTTTGAGTTGATTCTCTTGTGAGCAGCATATGGATGGGGCTTGCATTTTTATCCATTCTATTACTCTGTGTCTTTTGATTCGTGCATTCAGTCAATTTACATTTAGGGTGATTATCGATAAGTATGTACTTATTGCCATTTCAGGCTTCAGATTCGTGGTTACCAAAGGTTCAAAGGTAGCTTCTTTACTATCTACCCATCTAACTTTAACTCACTTATTATGCTATTATAGACACAGTCTGATTTTTCTTTATTTCTCTGCCTTTTTATTCTTCCTCCTCCACTCCTTATATGTTAGGTGTTTTATTCTGTACTCTTTTGTGTTTCCTTTGACTGCTTTTGTGGTTACCTGAGTTTATTTTTTGCCTTTAGTTTGTATTTGGTTGGTCTGCTTTCTTTGTTGTGATTTTATTTTGTCTGGTGAGATCTATTTAGCTTTAGGAGAACTTCCATCTAGAGCATTCCCTTAAAAATACCCTGTCGAGGTGGTTTGTGGGACGTAAATTCCCTCAGCTTTTGCTTATCTGGGAATTGTTTAATCTGTCCTTCAAATTTAAATGATAATCATGCTGGGTACAGTATTCTTGGTTCAAGGCCCTTCTGTTTCATTGTATTAAATATGTCATGCCATTCTCTTCTGGCCTGTAAGGTTTCTGTTGAGAAGTCTGATGATAGCCTGATGGGTTTTCCTTTGTAGGTGATCTTTTTTCTCTCTCTGGCTGCCTTTAATACTCTGTCCTTGTCTTTGATCTTTGCCATTTTAATTTTTATATGTCTTGATGTTGTCGTCCTTCGATCCCTTGTGTTGGGAGATATGTGGCTTCCATGGTCTGAGAGATTATTTCCTTCCCCAGCTTGGGGAAGTTTCCAGCAATTATTTCTTCAAAGACACTTTCTATCCCTTTTTCTCTCTTTTCTTCTTCTGTTATCCCTATTATGCAAATATTGTTTCATTTGAATGGTCACACAGTTCACTTAATATTCTTTCATTTGTAGAGATTCTTTTGTCTCTCTCTGCTTCAGCTTCTGTGTATTCCTGTTGTCTGATTTCTATTCCATTAACAGTCTCTTGCACCGTGTCCAGTCTGCTCTTAAGATCTTCCATTGCCTGTTTCATTTCTGTTATTTCCCTCTGGACTTCATCCCTTAGCTCTGTCATATTTCTCTGCAGCTCCATCAGCATGGTTCTGTCTTTTATTTTGAATTCTCTTCCAGGAAGTTTGGTTATATCTGTCTCACCACGCCCTCTCTTTGGCGTTTGAGTGATTTTGGACTGGACCAGGGTCTTCTGCCTTTTCATGCCGATAGAAGTGATCGCCGGTGAGTGGCCCATGTGTCAGCTGGGAGAACAAAGTCCCTTCTTGCTTCCTGGTTACCCTGCCCTTCTCTGCTGCCTGAGCCAGCTAACCGCATACAGGGAGCCTTCTGTGGGTTAATCCCCTGAGCTGCTGTGGGCGGGGTAGCCCTCTGGATTGCCTAGGGCACTGGCAGGGGTCACAGAGGAGTGGCATGTGTTCCCCTGTGAGAAAGGAGCCCCTTCGTGCCTTCTGTACCTTGCGCAGGCTTCCTCTTCCTGTGCCAGTTAGCTGCTTGTAGGCGGGAGCCTGTGGGTCTGGCTCGGTTTGCTGCACACTGGGAGAAGACTCTGTGTGGTTGCTCTGGGTGGGGCTGCTCCCCGGCTGGTCCACTGGAATAGTGGGTCAGCTGGTATGCTTGCAGTGCCGGCGGGGGGTAATGAACAGCAGGCAGCTTATTGCCGTGAGGGGCTTTGGAGCTATGTTGCTACCAGGGGGGTTAGGGCCCCTGCAGTTCCTTAAAATTCCTAGCCTGCTGGGCTGAGTGTGCCGGGACGATTTTGTCCACCTGTTAAGCCCTTGTCCCTTTAAGACATTTAAAGTGCCCGCTTTTCTTTTGTCCCAGGGGAGCTGGCTTTGGGGACCCGCTCACAGTCTCCAGCTTGGGTTTTACTTTTCCATTTCTCTAATATCCAGTACACCATGCCATGTGTGTCTGTGTTCCCAGTGCAGGTACTAGGGCTGGTTATTTAGCAGTCCTGCACTTCCACTCCCTCCCCACTCTGATTCTTTTCCTCCCACCGGTTAGCTGGGGTTGGCGAGTGCTCGGGTCCCACTGTGTCACGGCTTTGTTACCCTTTTCGTGAGATGCTGAATTCTCACAGATGTAGATGTAGCCTGGCTGTTGTACTGTATCTTCTGATCTCTTTTTTTCGGAATAGTTGTAATCTGGTGTATTTTCAAAATATATATGGTTTTGGGAGGAGATTTCTGCCACCCTACTCATGCCGCCATCTTGAGAAATCCCCTCTCATTGTCAGATTTTGTTGTTAATGATGATGGTGTTGAAGAGAATGGATTTGATCACTAGCTCTGCTTCAAGAAAGCACTCCATAAGTCTTCATTTTTGCAGTGATGTGGCAGACTTACAATCAGCCTGCAGGGAAACAGCATGGTGCAGTGACATAGCATGGTGCAGTGACTGTGATCATGAAATTTGGAGCCAGATTTCAAATTCTTGCTCCATCAATTTCTAGCTGTGAGACCTTGGCCACGTTACTTAACTTCTCAAGGCCTTAGTTTCCTCATCTGTGAACTATGATGACAATACTTACTTCTTAAGGTTGTTATGAGGAATAAATGAGTTAATATTGGAAATACACTTAGCACAATATCCAATACATAATAAACACAAAACTGCTGTATAAATGAAAAGTGATTTTTAAAATAAATAACTAATCTACTTCTACCTTTCTAGGTAGTATTAAGATATTATAATTTGCAAGAGGTAGAAAATGTTTTTATGTGGCTCAACCCAGTTCTAGAACAAATTTAATTGTAATTGTTTAATACTGAATGTTTTCTGACTCAGCTTTCAGTCACTAATGACAATCACCCAATAGATAATTATGATGTAGATTACTCTGAAGCTTAGAAATAAGGATTTTTTAAACAAATTTCCTCCAAAATGGAAATCTTTCACGTAAAATAGAGATTTTAGAATGTGTGTATTTATTTAAGTACAATAGAAACATTAAAGTGTTTTAAACTTTTTCCCACAGTTTGCAGATTAAGACTAATATATTGCCAACACTATAAAAGGGAACGATTAAAATAAATCATACATCCTTAAAATGGTCTATTATGCAGCTGTTTCAAAGAATGCAGTAAATTTATGTATACTAATATGGAACAGCCACACAGCTATATTATGGTAAAAAAGGAAAGTGTGGAACAGTATGTATGGTATGCTTATATATGCTTTTGCAACAATCCTATTAAATGGGCCACACTCAAAATAAGTTATAAATAAAAAAAGAACTTTATCCTTTCCCTTCACTGTCTCTTTAAGCCTTGAAGGAACTCTTGTACAAGAAAATGACTTTTTTCTTCACTCTTAGAAAAAGAAATTGAAAGTTCCCTGAGCACTTTTCTTTCCAATAATAACTTAACTTATGTAATTAAATTGGCCAGTTTAGTGAAATCACTGAAACTCCAAACTCTTTTGTAAATTAAAGCTTATTCTTCCTCCAGCTTAGTTCTGCTTTAAACATGAAGAAAGAGGCAGGCTGGCAGGCCTCCTGACTTCTCGGCTGTGGTCTTCTGTTCCCTCTCCACCTCCCTGAGCTCCTCTGGCTCCTCCAGGGTTGATCAAAGAGGGAAAAGTAAAGAATGGGCAATGTCAGACCTGACTGACAAGTAATCCTCCTTGGGGCCTTCTTGGAGTAGTAGATTCAGGTTCTGATTCTTCATCTCTTCTGGGTTTTCTCAGGGATTCCCCAACTGGGAACCTCTAATTGCAATTCCCGTGATGTCGTTTTTCTCTGGCAGGCCCCTTACATGGCTAACCCTGAGCCCTTGGCAGTCCGATGATTACACACACACACACACACACACACACACACACAGAGCCGTCTGGGGCAGCCCAATTGGGCAGTGTTGTTTTTAAGCCAATTTCAACCTGATTTTTGCCCCTGAATCCACTTGGTCCTCATGTCAATGCTATTCACGCACAGGGAAACTTGGCTTCTCCACTCTGCCTCTTGAGGCCTGATGTTGCAGCTCCTCCTGTGTGGTTTCCCAGGTGTGCATCAGACATCATTCCACTATGTCCCCCAAACTCTGAGGGACCTATCCAGCCCAGCCCTAGAAGTGGTCTCTTTGAAAGCTTCCTCTTGACTTAAGGTTAGGAAAGGGAAACACCATCCTTCTGACCCCCATGGCCACGAGGAAAACACACAGGAATAACACAGACCTCTCCAAAGAAAATTCCCTGCTCTGGCCACTTCAGCTTCAAGCCTTTTTTGCCTTCAAGATTGGCTAAGGTTTGCAAAACCAATTTTTGATTCTTGCCTTTCTAAGCTTTGTTTGGAAGGTAACCACTCTCCTTGGAATGTGAGTGTATGGGGTAGCTACTGTTTTTTCCCTCAATCTTTAAAGCTACAGCTGAGACTAAGAAAGAAAGGGTCTCGTTATAACATCCTACTTATCTTACATCCAGAGATACCTGTTAAAGGATGCCCAAGAAACATGCCTCCTGGGGACTGAGTGGTTGGGACATATAAGTATAGAGAAAGACATTTCACTGTATAACCTCTTGTACCTTTTTATTATTAATATTATTGAAGTATCATTGATATACAATCTTATGAAGGCTTCACATGAGCAACATTGTGGTTACAACATTCACCCATATTATCACGTCCCCCCCACACCCCATTACAGTCACTGTCCATCAGTGTAGTAAGATGCTATAGAGTCACCACTTGTCTTCTCCCTGATATACTGCCTTTCCCATGACCTGCTTATGTTATGTGTGCTAATTATAATGCCCTTAATCCCCTTCTTCCTCCCTCCAAACCCACCCTCCCCAACCCTTTCCCTTTGGCAACTGCTAGTTCCTTCTTGGAGTCTGTGAGTCTGCTGCTGTTTTGTTCCTTCATTTTTTCTTTATTGTTATACTCCAGCCTCTTGTAGGAATAGGAATTTGTTATCTATTCCATATATATAACAATCTTAACCTAAGATGCTTCCTCTTATAAAGTCAGAGCAAAACAAACTAAAGAATTTTTTTTCCTAAAAGTAAAATTGTTTAACTCAAGGCACAAAATGAAGAATTGATGTAATTATATAGATTTTCAAACCAAAAAAAGCACTTTATCTTTAATTCTCCATATATGTTAGTTCTGTGTTTTGTTTTGTTTTGTTTTGACTGAATTATATTGTCTCAATTCTTTACTTTCCGCTTTCTGTTTCCCTAGCACCACAGAATTCATAAATTATGGTTAACTCAGTTTGACTTAGCTTCTGTTTAGCATTTGATTTTGAGTCATAGAAGAGTAAAATTGGAAGGAAACTTAAAAAGTATTATTTGACAGTTCCTTAGGTCATGGATGAAGAAGGTGAGACCCTCGGTAAGTGAGCACAGCATAAACATACTTCAGTAAGCCTCTGGAATGCAATGAAACCTGCCTGTTTTTTAGTGTGTGTGTGTATGTGTTTTACTTTAAAGCAAGTGTTGAAGATAAATAAGAGTATTTACTGCATTATAGAACCTAATGACAACAACCACTGTTCCTGCCTTGTGCTACCCTTAGGGTAGGACTCAGTATTTTTTATATCACAAAAGATACAAAGCACTAGAGGGGAGATTCTGCAGAGAAGATGGATTAGAGAGCTACATCATATAACACACAACAACATTTAATAAATATCCCCATTAACCAGTTCTGTTCTCTCCTCCAAGTTCATTTCTAGATACCAGGTCCCTTCTCTCCCTGCTAACTCTTTTTTCAGGCAGCCTTCTCAGGCCTACTTGGTTACAATCAGCTTTGCAGACCCTGGGAGTTTCCTCCAAACTCCTAAATCTCTCCTTTTTCTCCTGCAGAACAATTCAGCTTTCTTCGGGTTTCTTCAATTTTACATCTTCATACTTGACATCCTATTCAGCTAAAACTGCATTTCCACTAGAAGATAGCAAATAATAAACAATATTTAAAAATATTCTTGGTCTCACATGCCACACATGGATGAATATTGAGAACATTAAGATAAGTGAAATTCATCAGTCACAAAAAGTACAAATACTTTATGATTCCACCTATAGAGGCACCAAGAGTAGTCAAATTCATAGAGTAGAATGGTAGTTGCCAGGACCTGAAGAGGACCTGGCAGGAGAAAAGGGAATTATTGTTTGATGAATACGGAATTTCATATTTGCAATACGAAGAGCTCTGGAGGTTAGTTGTGCAACAGTGTGAAAGTACTTGACATTATTGAACTATATACTTAAAAATGGTTGTGATGGTCAGTTTCATGTATGTGTATTTTACCATAATTGAAAATATTTTTTGAAACTTTAAAAAGCAAATATAAAAAGGATGAATTGTGTATTTAAAGAATTATCTCAATTAAAAAAATATATATGAAAATATAGATGAACATCTATATGAATACATAGAGTATACATATGACTACATAGAAGAAAAAACTGAGAAGAACTACACCAAATATTGAATTAAGAATGATTTCTACGTCGCTCATTATACTTGTTCTATATTTTTCAATTTCTTATAATGAAAATAAATAACATATCTTTAAACCAGAAAGTATTTAAAAATAGAAATAATGTTCTTCCTCCCCCCCAGAAAAAATATTCTTAAAAATTAAACACTTGTATGGTAAAACTCATGGTAAATATGTTTAAAATACAGGTGAGGCAGTAGAAATTAGGAAAAAATATTGGGAACATGTAAATAACAGGGTATCATAAAACATAAAAAAATCAATAGGAAGATAAACTTCTCAAAAGGAAAACAGGCCTTTGCCTACAAACAGTTGACTTACAGACAGAAATTTTTTTAAATGGCCAATAAACAGAGGTTTATCCTCATTAGCAACCTAGGAAATGTAAAGAATAATATGTTCATCAGATTGGCAAAATTAAAATAATTGATAATATCAACTGTTAGTGAATATTCAGAGATAAAGACATTGTTCTACACTATTGGTGGGCCTGAACAATGGCCAAGCACTTTTTGAAATAAAAAAAATTTGATAGGTAATCAAATTTTAAAAATCACATGTACTTTGACTAAATAGTTTTATTTCTAAGAATCCATTCTAAAGAAATACTCTCACATTCACAAAGAAGTATATGTAAAGATACTCATTGCCTTACTATTTAGAAATAACAAAAAAAACTGGCAATAATCTAAATGTCTATCGATGGATAAGTAAATTATGGTAATCCATACAATCCATATGTTGTAGTTACAAATGAATCGGTTGTCTCTGTGTGTTAATCTACAAAGAATCTTGAAGACCCAGTAAGGGAAATATTATTACTAAAGAAAAAATGTTTGAATGTATATACATATACAAGTATATGTATATAGAACTTATACCAAATTGCTGAGAGAGGCTTTTCTCTGGGAAAAAGGATTTCAAGGTGGATGAAGAGTGATTTTTTAATATTTTGTTTCATATATTTATCTACTGTTTACATCTTTTACAATAAGAATGTGTTCATGTAGTATTTGTGAAAATATGTTTTTATCAATAAATTAACCAAAAATTTTTAAGTAACAAAAGTATTTTTAAAACCAAAGAAAGCAATTGAATGGCTTTATTAGAAGGGGGTATTAGATTTTTAAAAAGCAGTCTTTTCTAAAGTCAGACTTCTGAAAATAAAAATGATAATATATGTTTGGAAGTTATTAATTTAAAAAAACTGGATGTTTTGATAAAGTATATTTGACTAGGCACGTGAAGTACATTTTGATGTGTTCATGCTTATTTTGGAGCCCATTCACTTAATATAATTCTCATCAGTCCACAGTATTATCTATCATTTCAACATAAAAAGTTTTTAGTGATCATGAAGCTGATGGCACTAAATATCAGTCATCTCATATTTAATACTCAAGATAGGTCTTGTTCTGTAAAAATATGATAAAGTTTTAATGGTGTGGAATCATATGTTAGGGATACTCTCAGTTGCCAATAATCTCAGTATAAAGGTTGCTTAAAACTGGGTTTCTAAGTGCCCCGTTGGCATTTGGGTAGGACTGTTCTATCCACAGGGAGATGTTTAGCCTCCTTTACCTCCAGGCACCAAATGCTACTACCTCCACCCAATCATTGAATAAATCAAAATTGCCACCTTCCCCCACCCCACACGCATACATTTCCAAATGCTCTTAGTTGTGCCGTGTTAACTCCTGGTTGAGGACTACTAGCTTAAATAGTGAGGACATTCATTATTGTTATATAACAAGAAGTCTGAGACAGTGGTCCCAAAGCTGATGCAGTAGCTCAAAGATGTCGTGGACAACCAGGGATCTTTCCACCTTTGGAGCTCTGCTGTCTACAGTATGCTGGCTTTTCATCTTCAGGCTAACTTTTCATGTTACAAGGTGACTGCCTCAGCTCCAGCACCAATGTCCTCAAATAGTTGTTTCCTGTCCACAGGCAGGAAAAGGGCAATTTCTCATCTTGGGTCCCCCGCTTTTTTAAGATAAAAATCTTTATTGGGGTACACAGAACCACTACAAAATTATAAGATTCTAATTTCACTGAGAAGATATAATAATTCTCAACCCATATGCCCCTAATTGGCTCAGTGTAGAAAGCAAAACCTGATAAAACTGCAGGGGAAAATGACAAGTATATATTCATAATTTTCTCAGTTATTGATAATGAGGCAGAGAAAAAATTTATAAACATTTATAAATTTTGAATAATACAATTAACAACTTTGTTTGAAAAGGTATAAGTTGAATGCCCCACCCAGCATTTAAAGAATAAACATTTTCTCTCACATTAAGTAATAAAACAAATACCAACAAATTAGAAAATCTGTATCAACAGAACACATCTTTCCTCAACTTCACCAACTTAGGAATCAGCAACAAAACATAAATAAAAATTCCCCATTAATCTGGAAATTTTAAAACAGTATACTTAGTAACTATGAGTAAAGAAACACTAAAGGAAAATTAAAAAATATAATTATAATGGAATAATGAAACTTTTACACAGAAAATTTGTGGAATGCAGTAAAAGCAATATTTTGAAGGTAACATAGAGCCATCAATGTTTGTATTAGAAGACTAGAAAACCTGAAATTAAAGATTCTAATATTTAGACTGAAATGGTAGCAAACAAAAGAATAAAACCTGAGAATCTATGGAAAAATAATGAAGATAACAAATTAATGAAAGAAATATATGCATATAAGAGAGACCACCACCAAAGCTAAAAGGTATTTGTTCTTGTAAAATACTAATAAAATTAATAAACACCCAGTTAGATTTCTATTGTAATAGACCCCTGTTATTGGCTAGACACTTGGTTGCCCAGAATAATTGCTACATTTTTTTTACATTTCTTTTTAATTTAATTTAATTTTTTTATTTTGGTATCATTGATATACACTTACATGAGCAACATTGTGGTTACTAGATTCCCCCATTATGAAGTCCCCACCACATACCCGATTACAGTCACTGTCCATCAGCATAGCGAGATGCTATAGAGTCACTACTTGTCTTCTCTGTGTTATACTGCCTTCCCCTTGCCCCCCCTACATTATGTGTGCTAATCATAATGCCCCTTTTTCCCTCTTATCCCTCCCTTCCCACCCATCTTCCCCAGTCCCTTTCCCTTTGGTAACTGTTAGTCCATTCTTGGGTTCTGTGAGCCTGCTGCTGTTTTGTTCCTTCAGTTTTTTCTTTGTTCTTATACTCCACATATGAGTGAAATGATTTGATACTTGTCTTTCTCTGCCTGGCTTATTTCACTGAGCATAATACCCTCTAGCTCCATCCATGTTGTTGCAAATGGTAGGATTTGTTTTCTTCTTATCGCTGAATAATATTCCACTGTTTTTATGTACCACATCTTCTTTATCCATTCATCTACTGATGGACACTTAGGTTGCTTCCATTTCTTGGCTATTGTAAATAGTGCTGTGATAAAATAGGGGTGCATATGTCTTTTTCAAACTGGGCTGCTGCATTCTTAGGGTAAATTCCTAGGAGTGGAATTCCTGGGTCAAATGGTATTTCTATTTTGAGTTTTTTGAGGAACCTCTGTACTGCTTTCCACAATGGTTGAACTAATTTACATTCCACCAGCAGTGTAGAAGGGTTCCCCTTTCTCTGCATCCTTGCAAGCATTTTTTGTTGTTTGTCTTTTGGATGGTGGCCATCCTAACTGATGTGAGGTGATATCTCATTGTGGTTTTTATTTAACTGCTACATTTTTTAGTCTCTCGGGGAGCTAGTTTTGCTCACATGATTAAGTTCTGAGCAATGAGATGAAAGCAAAATCTTTCTTATAAAACATCTGCCACATGCCACATGTCCCTTTTTCTTTGTCTTTTTTGCCTTATTACTGCCTGGATGCAAACATGATGGCTAGAGATGAAGGAGTATCTTAGTCCATGAAATTATTTTGGGTGTGGAGGCAGAGAAAGAATGAATATTGGGCAAGAAAGCAACTGTGGTGCAAAGCCTTTATATCAGACCTGGACTGCCTGCCTTCAGACCCAAACAAAAATAAATTAGTGTTTCCTATCTTAATTAAGCTACTGTTACTTTAGGCACTGCTAACTTGCATCCAAACCTACTTTTACTTGATAGAGATTTAATTTTGTGGGAGGAAAATTCTCTCACAAGAGATAACTTCTATTGTTTCAATTAAAAATAAGGTGACTCATTAATTAAGATTAATGTTGGGGTGGGGAATGAAATTGAAGCTATGAGCAGAGAAGAAAACGTGGGTCCCTTTTTTATTAGGAGAATAAATCTTTTTCAGTGGTCCCTTAGCAGACTTCCCTCAACAGCCAGTCCCATAACCAGGCTGGATACTTGCCCACACCCTCCGTGCCTGCAGAAGGGGTGATGGGGAGAGCGGTATCTGGCATTTGCAGCTTCTGTAAAGGGAAGCAGGCTCAGTGGTCATGGCGAATGGCTATTGGTTGTCTAGTGTCTTCAGACCTGACTGAAGCAAAAGACAGAACCATCTTCTGGCCAAGGAAGTCTTTGTAGTCTGCAGAATATTAAAGTTTCAATGACTTATTGGTTTTTTGTTGTCTTTCTTCATCATACTCATTTCCATTTTTTATAATCAATTGGATTCAATAAGAACTTAAGAAGGAAACAGCATGGGACTAAGTGACTGAGGTTCCAAGAAGCCATACTCCAGGCAAGAAGGTTTAAAGTCTACAGCTCATGCTTATTGTATCTACTCTAGCTTTATTTTTTCTCCCAAGGGGCTGAGCTGGAGTAGTTGTAGTAGTATAGCATAGTGCCTCTGGGTTATGCCTTCCGGAATACTTCTAGCTCTGCCAAATAGCAGCAATATGGTTAAATTTCTTCATCTACAGAACTGAAAAAAAAAACTCAAGAAACAAATATCTCTGCTATCACAGAGATTACATTTTAACAGGGGGACATAAGCAATATACAATAGACTTAATAAAGTATGTCATTAGAAGATGTCATAGTGTAAAGGATATCTGGTATGCTGGGATGGCAGGCTGCAGTATTTCAGGATGGTCAGAGATAGCCTCACTGAGAAGGTGATATGTGAGCAAAGATTTAAATGAAATGAAGGTGTGAGCAAGGTGGACATATGGGTGAAGGTTATTCCAAATAGGTGAAAAGCTAGGTCCTAAGGCAGAAGTACTAAGACAGGAGAACAACTGGTGTTTGTATGAACACCAAGGATGTTAATGTGGCTGTGGCTGGGTGAAGTGATTGGACGGGTGAATAGTGAGAGAGACCGTCAGAGAAATGAGAGGTGCAGAGATAATGCAGAGCTCTGTTGGCCATTGTCGGGACTTTAGTGTGATGGTGACACATAGAGGGTTTTAAGCAGAGGAGATATATGACCTGACAGGTTTGTAAAGGATCCCTCTGTTTTCCATGTGCTGAGAACAGACTGCGGGAGGGGAAAGGGTGGAAGTAGGGCAATCGTTAGGGGTCTGCTGCAACCGTCTGGGCACGATATGATGCCTGAAACAGCTGCAGTGGAGGAGGGAGAAGTGGTTAAACTCTGGACGTGTTTTGAAGGTAGGATTGGCAGGGTGTTCTGATAGACGATAGAGCAGGTATATGACTCCCAGGGTTTTTTCCTGAGCAATTGGAAGGATGGAGTTGCCATCAACTGACAAGGGCATAACTGGGCAGAGCAGATTTGGAAAGGAATATCAGAATGTTCATTTTGCACATGTTAAGTTTGAGATGCTTATAAGACATTCAAGAAGAGATGTCAACTAGGTAGCTGGTTATGTGATCCTAAAGTCTTATAGGTAGGTCTTGTTAGGAGTACAGATTGCATGTAAAAGCCTTGAATTCAGTGCCTGGAAAATGGTAATTACTCGATAATGATGATGATAACTTTCATCACTCATCTTTGAGGACGCTCTGACTCCCAGTTTAGCCATCCTATCCCTTTGATTCAGCTAAAATAAATTTGGGTTTTCCACTACTCCACCCTGTTTTTTATTTCTAGCACAAAGTAGTACAACATTAGAGCAAAATTTAAAAAGAATTAAAAATCTTATAATCTCATTATCTAACCAGACTTTTTATACTTTTCCATGTGTTTCTCTTTTGTCTTATTTTGAAAACATAATTTAAAATAGTTGCATCATGGTTTATGTATACATATGTATCCTAGTTACTTCAAGTAATATTATCCCATAAGCTATTTTCCAAGTTGCTACATAGCTTCCATATTTACAATTTTTAGTGGTTGCAAAATAACCCATATTTACTTGTGCCTTTTGCTACTGTTGTTCATTTAGACTGTTTGTTAACCTAGCAGTCTTATAACTAGGGCTGCAATCTCATGCATTCATGATTTTTTTCCTCCTAGGATATATTGCCAACAGCAGAATTAGTGGATGAAAGGGTATGAACATTTTTATAACTCTCAATGTATAATGCCAAATTGTTAAAGGGTTATACTAATTTACAATGCCAAAGGCTGGATTTTTTCATAAGAAAAAAGAAAGAGTAAAATCATTTATAAAAAAGATTTCTAATTCCATTTTGACAAAACTTTACCTGTGCATGTTTTTAGCTAGACTCTAGAGCTTCCACTCATTTTTCAAGCCCACTTGGTCTCTATGTAACACTTAAATTGTAGGGTGAGTTAGCACCAACTTGCTGTGAGGTATGGTGAATCCTTTGACATAATTTTTTTGTTACTTATACTGAGAATTGGTTTTAAAAATCATTTGTAATTGAAAGCCTCATATTTTCCTCTTTACATCCTTACTTTTATTCAGATATCCTAGTTTTAAGTCTGACTCCAGCCCTTTTAATGTACTGGGGAATAATCAGTGATTTAATCTGGCCCCATCCTCACTGCCCTGGTCTAGGTTAGCTAGTCAAAGATATTTAAAAGGCAGAATTAGCTGGCTTTGATGATTAACTGCACGTCTTATCCCCCTCCTTCTTTAAGGGTGAAGAGAGGTAGTTTGCAGTTGGATATTGAAGTAGAAACCAGACAAACTGGTTCAAACTGCGTTGGTTATGTCTCAAGGTAACACTGTAAGACCAGGAGCATTGAAAGCCAGTATATTAGTTTATTCAGGCCACAATAATATTGTTACAAAGTATCCCAAAATTTAGCTGTTAAATCCTTAATTGTTGCTCTTTCTCTTCCCTTCTTTTCCCATCTCTTCCTTCCCTGATCAGTTCAGGCCTGATACTATCAGCTAGGGCTGAGCAAGGTGGCATCTGCGCCTGGCTGAGAGGGGGAACCACTGTGGCGAGAATCAGGTCTGACCAAGGTGCCTACTGGAGCCTGAGTAGGCTGAAGAAAGGGTCTGCTTGGGGTGTGGCCTAGTTCGGGAGTCAAAGTGTGAGCAGGATAAGAGAGCATCTGAGTGGGAAGAGGGGAGGTAGCAGAGATGGGATACTGTCTGCATTTAGGGGGGATCATAAAATAATTATTTTGAGGATAGAGGGAAACTGGTTTATTGCTACTGGAAATGGGAGGCACAATTACAGAAAGTAAGAAAGCTAGAATAAATCCTGTGCTATTGGATTGGAGTTGGAAGTATCAACATGAACTCATGGTTTTCAGTATATTATGTATATTATATATATTGAGTTATATTCAATTGTATGTATCATACATATATTGAATTATATACATTATATTGAATAATGCTATTGTATATATATTCAGGAATTATATTAGTAGTGACTGTCCAACATATTGACTACACTAAAAGCCACTAAAGTGTGTACTTTAAAATGGTGAATTTTTCATATTATATGTATTATATGTATATATAAATAACAGACTGATGAGCAAGAGAAGTAAAACAGATGTGCATGTGTATACATACATACATGCATGCTCCCCAGCTCTGTCCACTGAGAGAGCCTAAGCAGTGATACCCCAGTAGCACATGCCTAGGGACCAGATCCTGATTTTTAAATGTTATTCTCCATTAAGAAGAATCTGGGATTTTTAAATAAATAGCTGTTTCTAGGTCTGGCAGAGGGAAAGGACAAGATGATCTTATGTCAGAAAGTTGGAAGGAGTCAAAGAATGCTGTGGACAGAACGGGGTGCAGAAGTCAGCCTGAGGCTCCCCCACTGGCCAAATCTGGAGGAATTTGAGCATCAAAATACACAATGAAAATATCAGATTACAACCTATTGAATAAAATACAAAACCATGATTGTCTACTAATAGAAATCGTTCAACAACCTGAAAGTTTGATGAGGAATGGGATATTTACATGGTACCCATAAAATCCTCACTAATTATTAGAGAAAAAGAATAAACTTATACTGGAGAAGCCTGGCAGACACTATTTTAGTTAAGCGAACAAGTTAATGTCACTGCTAATGCGACAAGTTGAAATCAGTTGCCCCTGGGTAAGATGAGGTCAGAAGAAAACAACATCACTTCCGTGATGTTCCTGTCAAAAGGGGAAGAGGGCATCCCTGTGGAGTGTAGCAAAGAAGGCATCTCCACAGAGGAAGGCCTGGTGCAAGGTGCCACTGGCTAGGATGGCATCCACTTATGGGGTGGCCAGGTATGGGGCATGAGAGCCCCAGAAAGGTGCAAAGGAGCACCCTAAGTGGGCTTTGGAGCCCAGCCGGGCCGAGGAGGTTGTGCACACAGGGCAGGTGGCCCACTGTGGGGAGGCAGGGCCTGAATGGGTGAGGAGGGCTTCTGTGTTTAGGAGTGGCCTAGCAAAAAGTGTCAGGAAAGTATCTACATGGAGAGGAGGTCTGGTGTGGAATGTGCTAAATAGGAGGAGCCGCAGTCATGCCTAGGTATTTCATACTCAAACTGCATAAAACAAAAGATGGAGAGAAAATCTTGAAAGTAACCAGAGGGGGCTTAAGCCAAGTGAAGAGGGTGGTCCTGAATGGGGTTTCAGAGGTAAAACCGAGCACAGAGGGTATCCACACAGGGAAAAGACTAGCGGCAGTGATGGAAGATTGGCTATGTAAAGGGTGATTTGTCAGGTAAGTAAATATATTAAGGATAATGTAAGCCAGGTTCTCAGTGTCAGAAAGGCTATTACAAATATGGAAAAGGAGAAAACTAAGATGAAACCTCCGGAATTGGCACTGTTGGTATGAACTCATAGATTCCAATAAATACAGAGAGCTAAATATATAGAGATGTAAATGAGTATGGGTCTAAGTATGTAGGTATGTATACATATCTGTATGTTCCCTACCTCTGTCTGCTCAGAGGACAGAGCAGCGACACGCACAAGCAATGAACACACCTAGGGCCTAGATCTCAGCTTCTAATTACCAGTCTCCCCTAACAGGAACTGGAGATCCTTGAAGAAATGGCTGACTGCAGGGCTTGAGCAGAGGAAGTAAAAGATGAGCCTGGACATATTCTAACATATTATATTAGAAAGCAAGGAAGTGTTCAGAGAAGGATGGAGGCATGTCAAAAAGACAGAGAGGCCAGTGTGAATGGGCTCTTACTGACCAAATTGGGAAAAATTATGCATCTTTACAAAATAAGAATAGCAACAAGTCATAAGCCATTGAATAAAATGGAAACCGTGAGTTTGTGTTATAAATACATGAATAAATTGAGGATTTGATAAAAATGGGACATATATATAGTTTCAAAAACCCTACAAAATGTTTATTACAAAGGGGAAAAGAGTGACTTCATAGTGGAGAAATCTAGTAGACACCAGCTTCATCAAGTGACCGAGCTGACTGTCATTGGTAATGGGAAGATCAAAATGGTGCTCCTGGTAAGTTGCAACAAGAAGAATACTGCATTACGTCGGTCATGTTCCTGCCAAAGACGCATGATCTGGACCTATTCATGATGAAACATCAGAAAAACACAGTTTGAGGGGCATTCTACAAAATAGCTGTCCTGTGATTTTCAAGTGTCACAATTATGAAATTCCAAGAAAGACTAAGGAAATGTTTCAAGCTAAAGAAGACTAGTGAGACATAACAACTAAATGAAGACACATGACTATGAAATGGATCTGTGTGCAATAAAGACCATTATTAGCACAACTGATGAAACGTGGACGGTGTCTAAGGGTCAGATGGTGGTAATGTATCAGTGTGTTGTTGTTATGTAGAATGGTCCTTGTTTGTAAGAAATACACACTTAAAAGAGTTGGGGGGTTGGTAATAGAGCATGTTAGCATCTTTAATGACTGAGGGGTGGAATTCTTCATACTGTACTTAAAAGTTTCTTACGTTTCTGATTGTTTAAAAATAAAATGATTTATGTGAAAAAAGCAAGTAAAAATGTTTAAATGCATATGCATAAATAGAGAAAGAACTGTAAAGGTACACATTAAACAATTAACTGTGGTTAATCTTTTTTTTTTAATATAATTTATTTTATTATCATTAATTTACAATTACATGTGCAATATTATGATTATTAAACTACCCCTTCATCAGGTCCCCCCCACCAACCCCATTACAGTCACTGTCGATCAGCATAGTGAGATGCTATAGAATCACTACTTGTCCTCTCTGAGTTGTACTGCCCTCCCCGTGCACCCCCAACATTACATCTGCTAATCGTAATGCCCCTTTTTCCCTCTTATCCCGCCCTTCCCGCCCATTTTCCCCAGTCCCTTTCCCTTTGGTAACTATTAGTCCGTTCTTGGGTTCTGTGAGTCTGCTGCTGTTTGTTCCTTCAGTTTTTTTCTTTGTTCTTATACTCCACATATGAGTGAAATCATTTGATACTTGTCTTTTTCGGCTTGGCTTATTTCACTGAGCATAATACCCTCTAGCTCCATCCATGTTGTTGCCAATGGTAGGATTTGTTTTCTTCTTATGGCTGAATAATATTCCATTGTGTATATGTATCACCTCTTCTTTATCCATTCATCTACTGATGGACACTTAGGTTGCTTCCATTTCTTAGCTATTATAAATAGTGCTGCGATAAACATAGGGGTGCATCTGCCTTTTTCAAACTGGGCTGCTGCATTCTTAGGGTAAATTCCTAGGAGTGGAATTCCTGGGTCAAATGGTATTTCTATTTTGAGTTTTTTGAGGAACCTCCATACTGCTTTCCACAATGGTTGAACTAATTTGCAGTCCACCAGCAGTGTAGGAGGGTTCCCTTTTCTCCACATCCTCGCCAACATTTGTTGTTGTTTGTGTTTAGGATGTTGGCCATCCTCACTGGTGTGAGGTGATATCTCATTGTGATTTTAATCTGCATTTCTCTGATGATTAGCGATGTGGAGCATCTTTTCATGTGCCTGTTGGCCATCTGAATTTCTTCTTTGGAGAAGTGTCTATTCATGTCCTCTGCCCATTTCTTAATTGGATTATTTGCTTTCTGTTTTTTAAGGTGCATGAGTTCTTTATATATTTTGGATGTCAACCCTTTATCAGATACGTTTTTTATGAATATATTCTCCCATACTGTAGGATGTCTTTTGTTCTACTGATGGTGTCCTTTGCTGTACAGAAGCTTTTCAGCTTGATATAGTCCCACTTGTTCATTTTGCTTTTGTTTCCCTTGCCCGGGGAGATATGTTCATGAAGAAGTCACTCATGTTTATGTCCAAGAGATTTTTGCCTATGTTTTTTTCTAAGAGTTTATGGTTTCATGACTTACATTCAGGTCTTTGATCCACCTTGAGTTTACCTTTGTGTATGGGGGTAGACAGTAGTCCAGTTTCATTCTCTTACATGTAGCTGTCCAGTTTTTCCAACACCAGCTGCTGAAGAGGCTGTCATCTCCCCATTCTATATCCAAGGCACTTTTATCAAATATTAATTGACTATATATGTTTGGGTTAAGTTTGGATTTTCTATTCTGTTCCACTGGTCTGTGGGTCTGTTTTTGTGCCAATACCAAATTGTCTTGATTACTGTGGCTTTGTAGTAGAGCTTGAAGTCAGGGAGTGTAATTCCCCTGTTTTATTCCTCCTTCTCAGGATTGATTTGGCTATTCGGGGTCTTTTGTGGTTCCATATGCATTTTAGAATTATTTGTTCCAGTTCATTGAAGAAAGCTGTTGGTAGTTTGATAGGGATTGCATTGAATCTGTAGATTGCTCTAGGTAGTATAGCCATTTTGACAATATTTATTCTTCCTAGCCAAGAGCATGGGAAGAGTTTCCATTTCTTAGTGTCCTCTTTAATTTCTCTTAGGAGTGTCTTGTAGTTTCAGAGTACAGGTCTTTCACTTCCTTCATTAGGTTTATTCCTAGGTATTTTATTCCTTTTGATGCAATTGTGAATGGAATTGTTTTTCTGATTTCTCTTTCTGTTAGTTCATCATTAGTGTATAGGAAAGCAACAGATTTCTGTGTGTTAATTTTGTATCCTGCAACTTTGTTGAATTCAGATATTAGTTCTAGTAGTTTTGGAATGGAATCTTTAGGGTTTTTTATGTGCAGTATCATGTCATCTGCAAATAGTGACAATTTGACTTCTTCTTTACCAATCTGGATGCCTTGTATGTCTTTGTTTTGTCTGATTGCTGTGGCTAGGACCTCCAGTACTATGTTGAATAACAGTGGAGAGAGTGGGCATCCTTGTCTTGTTCCGATCTTAGATGAAAAGCTTTCAGCGTCTCGCCGTTAAGTATGATGTTAGCTGTGGGTTTGTCATATATAGCCTTTATGATGTTGAGGTACTTGCCCTCTATACCCATTTGTTGAGAGTTTTAATCAGGAATGGATGCTGAATTTTGTCAAATGCTTTTTCAGCATCTATGGAGATGATCATGTGGTTTTTGTTCTTCTTTTTGTTGATGTGGTGGATGATGTTGATGGATTTTCGAATGTTGTACCATCCTTGCTTCCCTGCGATGAATCCCACTTGATCATGGTGTATGATCCTCTTGATGTATTTTTGAATTCGGTTTGCTAATATTTTGTTGAGTATTTTTGCATCTACATTCATCAGGGATATTGGTCTGTCATTTTCTTTTTTTTGCTGAGGTCTTTGCTCGGTTTTGGTATTAGAGTGGTGCTGGCTTCATAGAATGAGTTTGGAAGTATTCCCTCCTCTTCTATTTTTTTGGAAAACTTTAAGGAGAATCGATGTTATTTCTTCTCTATATGTCTGGTAGAATTCAGAGGTGAATCCATCAGGCCCAGGGGTTTTGTTCTTGGGTAGTTTTTTGATTACCAACTCGATTTCGTCACTGGTGATTGGTCTGTTTAGTTTTTCTGTTTCTTGCTTGGTCAGTCTTGGAAGGTTGTATTTTCTAAGAAGTTGTCCATTTCTTCTATGTTTTCCAGCTTGTTAGCATATAGATTCTCATAATATTCTCTTATGATTCTTTGTATTTCTGTGGGG
>JAVSCE010007125.1:0-96388 GCA_032199065.1 Smutsia gigantea
CGAATAGCTAAATCAATCCTGAAGGAGGAATAAAACAGGGGAATTACACTCCCTGACTTCAAGCTCTACTACAAAGCCACAGTAATCAAGACAATTTGGTATTGGCACAAAAACAGACCCACAGACCAGTGGAACAGAATAGAAAATCCAAACATTAACCCAAACATATACAGTCAATTAATATTTGATAAAAGTGCCTTGGATATACAATGTGGAGATGACAGCCTCTTCAGCAGCAGGTGTTGGAAAAACTGGACAGCTACATGTAAGAGAATGAAACTGGACTACTGTCTAGCCCCATACACAGAGTAAACTCAAGGTGGATCAAAGACTTGAATGTAAGTCATGAAACCATAAAACTCAGGAGGAAAAACATACGCAAAATCTCTTGGACATAAACATAGGCAACTTCTTCATGAATATATCTCCCCGGGCAAGAGGAAACAAAGCAAAATGAACAGAATTAGGACTATATGAAGCTGAAAAGCTTCTGTACAGCAAAGGACACCATCAGTAGAACAAAAAGACATCCCACAGTATGGGAGAATATATTCATAAAAAACACATCTGATAAAGGGTTGACATCCAAAATATATAAAGAACTCATGCACCTTAACAAACAGAAAGCAAATAATCCAATTAAGAAATGGGCAATGGACATGAATAGACACTTCTCCAAAGAAGAAATTCAGATGGCCAACAGGCACATGAAAAGATGCTCCACATCGCTAATCATCAGAGAAATGCAGATTAAAACCCCAATGAGATATCACCTCACACCAGTGAGGATGGCCAACATCCAAAACACAAACAACAACAAATGTTGGCGAGGATGTGAAGAAAAGGGAACCCTCCTACACTGCTGGTGGGACTGCAAATTAGTTCAACCATTGTGGAAAGCAGTATGGAGGTTCCTCAAAAAACTCAAAATAGAAATACCATTTGACCCAGGAATTCCACTCCTAGGAATTTACCCTAAGAATGCAGCAGCCCAATTTGAAAAGGACAGATGCACCCCTATGTTTATTGCAGCACTATTTACAATAGCCAAGAAATGGAAGTAACCTAAGTGTCCATCAGTAGATGAATGGATAAAGAAGATGTGGTACATATACACAATGGAATATTATTCAGCCATAAGAAGAAAACAAATCCTACCATTTGCAACAACATGGATGGAGCTAGAGGGTATTATGCTCAGTGAAATAAGCCAAGCAGAGAAAGACAAGTATCAAATGATTTCACTCATATGTGGAGTATAAGAACAAAGAAAAAATACTGAAGGAACAAAACAGCAGCAGACTCACAGAACCCAAGAACGGACTAATAGTTACCAAAGGGAAAGGGACTGGGGAAAGTGGGCGGGAAGGGAGGGATAAGAGGGAAAAAGGGGCATAACGATTAGCAGGTGTAATGTGGGGGGGCACGGGGAGGGCTGTACAACTCAGAGAAGACAAGTAGTGATTCTGTAACATCTCACTACGCTGATGGACAGTGACTGTAATGGGGTTGGTGGGGGGGACCTGATGAAGGGGTAGTTTAATAATCGTAATATTGCACATGTAATTGTAAATTAATGATAATAAAATAAATTATATTAAAAAAAAAAGAAATGAAGCATCTGTTCTGGAACTTCCAGGAAAAAAGCCATTTCTCTGATTTGTCTGGGGCTCCCTGTAGCTCCCCACGGGGTGGGGTTTTAAACCTGAAATATAAATTGCCTATGGGGAGGACAACTGAAAGGTTTGGAGACATGTGGGTTTCAAAGTAACAGCGAGCCTCAGAGACATTTGTCTGGAACAGCGCGTGGTGGGCGCCACACTCGGACCTTGGAGTCAGCACCCCTGGGCCTGTGCCCCGAGTCTGCACCTGCTGGACCACAGCCGTGGACAGGTCATCTAGTGTTTATAAACCTCAGTTCCTCTTTGCAAAGTGGGGATCCTACCTTCAGGAATCATTTTGAGGATGAAGTGAAGCTTCTGATTCTGGGGGGAAGTGCAGACCAGCTCCTGGCTGAACATTTTGTCTCAGCAGAGACTGACTTGCCCTGGGGCCTCGCAGCCTAACACGTTTTTCCTGCCTCTCTCTGTCTTCCCGTCAGCAGCTGCAGCACGACCCTCAGCAAAGCAATGAGAAAAATGCCAAACAGTGGGGGTCTGAAGATGACGAAGGTGGCGTACCCCCTCGGGCTGCTCGTCTGCCTGTTCGTCTACATCGCCTATATCAAGTGGCACTGGGCCTCCACCACCCAGGCCTTCTTCAGCATCACTGAGGCCGCCTCGGGGGTCCAGAGGGACCAGCAGGCCCGCAGCCCCCCAGGGATGGCCGCACGCAGTCGCGAGGTCTTCTACGGCATCGTATTCGACGCGGGAAGCACGGGTACCCGTGTGCACATCTTCCGGTTCGCCCAGCAGCCCGGAGGTACCCAGTAGAAAGCCCCAGTCACATGCTTGCCCTCCGGCTTGCACACCACGGCTCCTGGGCTCTCCTCCCCATAAAGACTGTGGCTTCTAAGGGTGTGGGCTGGACCCCCTGGCAGCCTATCAAAAATGCAACTTCTCAGAGATGCCCACTCAGGTGTGGGTCTGGCCTGGGGTCTGAACTTCCCAGGAGCCCCAGGTTGTCCTCACTCGCACAGCGTCGGGCAACCACCCAAAGGCAGCTGAGGCCCCTGAGTGCATGTGGTGGCCTGTTCTCTCCCAGCGTCACAGGCAGGTCATGTGGCTGGGACCGTGACATAGGCCAGAGGTCATGTCGGGAGAGTTTAAGGCCAGAAGTAACTGCAGGTTCAGGCCAGTGGGAGCCAGGAATCTAGGAAAATCAAATAAATTAGCAAAGACCTGGAGCCCAGGCCAACATGCAGCTGCCAGTGGGGCCAGGCAGCGAGAGGGTGACAGGCAGCTGTGGCCTCAGAGTGAGGAGGGGCAGAGCCTGAGCCCTGTGTGCTCCCGGGGTGGGGGTCCTGCTCACTGCAGGCAGGAGGGAAGCAGGGGGCATCCCCATCTGCTGGCCTTGTGGGGACCCAGCTCTCCATCTGGCCTCTCCTCCTCTCCAGGGCTCCGTCCTCGGTGGCCCTGCAGTGCCCAGCAGCTCTGAGGTCACCTCACCAGCCTCTAGCCAAGGAATGCTTTCCACCGGCCACGGCAGGTGCATCCATCTGGGCTGAGGATTCTGCTCTCCAGCTCTTCGTGGCCTGCAGTGCCGTGTGGCAGACACTGTTCTGGGCATTAACGGAGCTGGTGGCCCCAGACGCCTGGAGTGGTCCTCTCCAGAGCTGCTGTGCAGATTTTATTTACTTTCATCTGCTTTATTTTTTAGCTTATTACAGTAAAGTTTTTATATGCCAGCCCTGCCTACCTCCAGAAAAGGTTTTAAAGCTAAGTTTAAGACAACATTTGTCCATGAGTAGCCCTCTGATAGCCATTTTCCAGTGTTTTGTCATTGGAGAGACGGCCTTACTAAAAGTCTTATCCCTGATTTTTCTTCCCGGATCTTCGTGTCTGAATTCAGACCATCATCTCTTGGCCACCATGTACCTCTGGACCCTCTCCTTTGCTACATGCACATGAGTCTAGGCTCCTAATAATTTAAAACATTCAGTATTTTTAAAAGAAAAAAGATATTCTTTAAAACCCTGTAATACCTCCATCCCAGAATTGAGGAAATGTTTTTCATATTTTCAGTTTGGAATCATGTGTCCTGCTCCTCTGTTGTTGAATCAGCAAGAATTAACTGTGTTAAGATTTAACACTTTCAATGGACACACTTTTTTCTAACTCATACGTTGATAAAGTTGATTTTTTTTTTTAAAGTAAAATTCTGGCCAAGACGGTAAATGTACTTATTCATCTTGTTTAGCCCAACTAAAGAGGCATAATTTAGACCAGAAACAATGAAGGTCTGTTTTCAGGTGTCTGCCTTTAAAAAGCATGGCATACACAGTTGCGTATATTCATGTATATATCCGTGTGTCTGTTAATTGTTGTGCTCTTTTAAAATGTGTTTCCCCCTAGAAACTCCCACTTTGACCCATGAAACCTTCAAGGCACTGAAGCCAGGACTCTCTGCTTATGCTGATGACGTTGAAAAGGTAACGGTTCTCGCTGCTCCTCGGATTTGTCTGTAAGTGTGTGATCCGCGGGCTGGCCCCCTTTCTCTCGACTCTAGTAGGCCCTCTTTGCAGGTGCTGACCGGGGGCATCGCATCTGATGGGGGTGGTCAGATGGAGGAATCTGGTAGGGCATGAGGCCGGGGAACGCCACCCCCACTTCCCAGGCCCCCCTGCACCCCAAGTCTGGCACGATCAAAAGCACGAATGCAATACACTTACAAAAAAAATGATTTGGAAGTTTACTCTTTTTTTGTTTGCAGTGCCTCTGAGCAAACATGTCACATGTTGACTAAAACAAAAAATTAAAGTTAAAAATGTATTATGCAAAATCCACAGAACCAAATAAGTGTAAAAGAAATTTACTTGAACTCAAGAGGTGATTTTTGTAAGTCTGTAGCTTTTATCCTTCTGAGGTCCTTGAAGCTGACCCCTGCACTAATGCGGACCCTATACCCCACAGGCTGATGAAGGGGGTGCCCCATCGAGCCGTAAGCCCCCTCCGGTTCAGGTGTGTCCTAAATCGGCAGCAGACGCACTGCTGCACAGGGGTGCCCTGGTCTAGGCCCGTGGAGCCCTACCTTCTGTTCCTGTAGCGCCGTTAGAAAACAACCTGAAAACAGAAGTCGAAATGAGTGATTCCAGAGTGACCGTCAGGTTAAACCTGATTAAATTGGACATCTTTGCAATAAACTCACAGGGTTTTTAAAACCTTACTTGTTTTAGTAGGCAACACACATGCAATGGGACAGATTTCCTGGCTTCCCAGGGCGGACGGCAGAATCCTCCCTCCCACGCCGGTCCCCTCAGGACTCCCTGGTTTCTCACGGATCCTTGAGGAGCTGGTTTACATGTACATGAGCATCTGTAGTCTTTTCCCCACTCTATTTTACATGCACATAGAACGGCACTCACATTCTTATGCACTTCGATGTCATCACTGAATATAACCTAGAGATCAGTTACTCTTGGTGAAGAGCGTCTGTGATGTTTCTGGGTGGGTGCGTTGCCGTGCACACATGTACTCTCAGTTTATGGAGCCAGTCCCCAACTGAGGGCGTGCAGATACCTGATCTGTTGCTCCTAACCATATAAGACTGCCCCCTCTGTGCTATTCATCACCCACATGTGCAAGGGCATCTCTCAGGTGAATTCTTAGAATGGGATTTCTGACTTTGCCGAACTGCCCTCATGGCCTCCCACTGTTTAACAGACCCTGAGATGCCTCAGCAGCCGTTATCCCACCCTACCCCCAGTGACATGGGGCCTTGGCCTGCTTCTGGCCATTGAGCATCTGGGAGGCAAAAATGACAGTATTTGCTGGCATCAGTGCCATGAGCGACCCTCGTCCTGAGCACATACCCTGCGTCCTCTGCCAGGGTGTTTCGTAGGCTCACTGGCCCCTGAGCCCCACTAACCCACCAGAACCACTTGACTTGAGTTTTCTGCCAATTTAGAAAATTTGAACACTTGCAAATTAATAAACCAAAAGCTGGAGGGGCCCTGGTCACCCTGCACACTGAGCTTTGCTTCACCACGTTCACAGAGCACATCAGGAATCCAGGAATTACTGGCTGCTGCTAAGCGTGACATCCCCTTTGGCTTCTGGAAGGCCACCCCGTTGATCCTCAAGGCCACAGCTGGTCTGCGCCTGTTACCAGGGGAGAAGGCTCAGAAACTACTGCAGAAGGTGATGGTGCCCGTTTCCCCGGCACAGCGGCTCATGACGGTGGGAACTGAGCACCAGCCCGAGTCCAGGCCGTCAGGAGCTTCCTGGAGGCGGAGGCGCGTCGAAATGCTGACAGCATTGCATTCAGGGGCTGGGGGGCAGGGGAATGATATTTTCACGCCCATGACATTTAAAAATACTCATGTTTCCTAGAGTGAATATGTTTTATAAGAAGAACAACTTTGTTTTAAAGGTACTTTGTGCTCTGTAAGGGCCTTCTTGCATCCAGACACTGACCACATGTTGGGGCCTTGGGAGCCGACGCTGACGGTTCAGCTCAGGCTGCGTGTTCTTGTGGAAACTGCTAGTCTTCTGAGTCTCATCTGGGGGGTAGATGCTTCACACGCCCTTTAGCCTCCCCCGCCCGGGCAGCTCTCACATAGCTGGGGTGTCCCCAGGCGCCCCGCACCTGCAGACGCCTCCGGGAACTGTCTTCCTCATCCTTTATACTGTCAGCTGCTGGGCGGCGGGTCGTTGCACATCTCAGGGCCCTTGTGAAAATCCCACAAGCTGGGGACATTTCCTTGAACCCACACTTCCTAAAAAAATGGAGAAAGAAATACCACCAAATGCAGCAGTTCACTGCTTCACCTTCCCTCTGTGGGCCGTCCCCTGGGAGCAGTGCCCCCGGGCCACGTGGGTATCCCGCCTGAGCTCTCCCCTGCAGAGCTTCCCGTCCTCAAGCAGGGCCAGAGCGTCCCAGAGCCGAGGGCCTACGGCGGGGCTCCCGGGTAGCGTCCTCAGCAGGCCCTGGGAGGAGATGAGGAAGCCACCTGCAAAGGATCGGAGAGCTCAGAGCAGCACGAGATTCCCCAGGGGACGAGGCCACGCCCCCTGGGCTCGGGTCCTCTTCCCAGTGGCTGAGAGCACAGCATGACTGGCAGCTGTGAGTTCGGGTCCAGAAGGATGAAGATGTGTTCTCTCCACATTCAGGTGAAAGAGGTGTTTAAGGCATCGCCTTTCCTCGTAGGGGATGACTGCGTCTCCATCATGAACGGAACAGACGAAGGTAGAGCGGGCAGTTTTGCCCTGGCGTGAGGCTGTGCGGGGGGCGGGCTGTGTGACAGCCCCATTCAAGTCACAGGGCCCGCCTTGGAGATCTCCGGGGGCTGGCGTTAGAGACACAGCCCCGTCTGGAGCAGCTCCAAACCTGGCACAGGGAGTTTCTGAAAACAAGTTATCTTTTCAGTTTTGAGAACATTTAGAGAGAATCCCCAGTTGCTAGTGTGTTCGGAATGTTGCTGCTGTGCTGTTGATTCTAAGAGGGAGACACTTACAGTTCCACAGTGGCCCCCAACTTTAAATATGACCCTGAGAGTTTGCATGAAGGGATGGGAGACCAGCTGGTTCTCAAAGAGGGCGTTGATGATGAAGAGCAGGGAGAGATGTGACATTTGGTGGAGTAGCTGATGTGATGCCTGGAGTAGTGGGGAAGGGGCCCCTCCTGCCCCTGAAGTTGGGGTGTAGCCATTGGAGTCCCGTGTGGTGTTCACAGCACCCCGAGTGATGTGGGTGCTCTTTGTGACCCTCTCTTGTAGGAGTGTCAGCCTGGATCACTGTCAACTTCCTGACAGGTGTGCCCCCGTCGCTGAAGGCTCGCGGCACACAGACACCGTTCTGACAGTAGGGCTCTTGTGTCCGCTCTTAAAGTAACCTCCCCGGGGTTGCTCAGAGCTGCAGGGTGTTGGAATGGGTGGGGGTGTCCCCTTGGCTCCTTAGGGCGAGTATGGCGCCTGCAGATGTGAGTGCTGGGAAAGGGGGGGCCTCAGCTTGGGCGGCCTCCCCAGCACCATTCCTGCCCCCGGGGCAACATCCTCCACCGGGGCCCTGTCCGCTCACTGCCAAGCCAAGTCATGAGTAGACCTAGTCCTGTCGTCAGGTATTAAGTGTGCTGTGGATGTGATCACCTTAGAATTAATTCCTCCACTGTAGGTAGATCAGGGACCAGAAACATGTTCTTGGAAACAAGTGGCAAAGAGTAATTCTGCTTAGATTATTCTCAGTACATGTGGGGTTTTGTCTCTTTATTGTGATTATGGAAGAAGCCAGGGTACCTGACACATGAGAAAACAAGAGGCTTCCTAGCAGAACTTGCCTTGGGGTGTGGAGAGCCCGGCAGGGGGTCCTAGACACTGTGTGTCCTTACATGGAGGTTGCAGAGTCACTGTGGCTGCTTCCCTGGAGGGCCTGGCTTCTAACCTCTCTGCTGTTCTCATCTGTCTGCTAACATGCCAGCGCTCTGCTGGCTTTTCCTCACTATGCTCCAGGCAGGCTGCAAACCCCGGGAAGGAGCCCTGTGGGCGTGCTGGACTTGGGTGGAGGCTCCACGCAGATCACCTTCCTCCCGAGAGGCCAGGTAACCAGCCAACTGCCTGCCCAGGAGGCATCCCCGCCCTGCTCCCCGCTCAGAGACCTGGTGCCTCTGAGCACAGGGGGCACTTCCCTCCCAAGGCCGCATTCACTCACAGTTAATGTTGCTTACTTTAGTTTTAACTCTGCCTGGGAAGAGAAATAGAAATTTGGTCTTCAGGGGGTTGATAAATTAGATAGCACCTGGACCTTTGGGCCGGAGACTGGGAGGCGGGCTCACCCTCCCCTCCCTGCCTCCTGTCAGTCTGACTTACAGGGCAGGGAGCTCCAGTCCTTTTCGGGATAGATGCTTCCAATTAAGACCATCGGCTTGCTTTCAGAACAGTACCTTCACCGCCCACCATTTTTATATTGTTATTTTTAGTTTTCAGTGGAAGACTTAAGTTTACCCAGTTGTCTTGAGTGGTGTTTCATCAGATTGAGTAAATGATACTCACAAGGAGGAAAAACACAGTTTTCCATTTTGAACGTTTTATTTCTCATTGCTCCTCAAACTCTTTCACAAGTTGTGACTTAATGAAAAATGAATACGACTTCACTGCCCCTGTTCTTTCAAGTGGACTGAGGTGTGGGGGCAGCATTCCAGAAAGGCCAGCAGGAAAAGCAGTGACCCTCCTATCTTCCCAGGACAACGTTCACACCTCCCCACCCGGCCACCTGACATCGCTCCAGATGTTCAATAGGACCTACCAGGTCTACTCCTACAGGTGTGCTCAGGGGTGAGGGTGGGGGGATGGCTGTCCAGGCACGGGTGCGGCCCTACACAGCCCCCCTGGCCATGCACCTACCGTAACTACACGTCTGTGTGCTCGCTGTGTTCTGCTTTGAAGAAAGTTTTCCAAAAAGTGGGGACGAGCCCACGGCTGGTGTGGGAATTCTCTGGGCACCTATGTGCCTGTGGTGCCTTGAGATCCTTCCTGTGGAGCATGGGGGTGCACACCGCAGATCAGGGTGCCTCGTTCCCCAGGACGTCCTGGGCAAGCTCCTGTCGGGTAATTGGCCTTCATTCGTTGAACCCATTAGCTGCGTCCCCTACACAGTACAGAGAGGCTTCCGGGTGAAGCAGAAAAGCCTGCGCCTTGGCCCAGGCTCCTCCCTGTCCCTTCTTTTGGGTCCAGGTCAGGTGAATGTGCTGGAAGTACAGGAGGACCCAGTGCTCCCAGTACTTGGCTGGCCCCTCACCCAGATTTTCCTTCCATAGCTACCTGGGCCTCGGGTTGATGTCAGCACGGCTGGCGATTCTGGGCGGTGTGGAGGGAAGACCCGGTGAGTGGAATGCAAGGAGAGCCTTCCTTGCTCGGCAGCCTGAGGAGACCCTCGGGAGAGGGCCCTGTGGCTCCCCGCCCCCCATCACAGCAGCTCACCTCCCTGCCAGGCAGGCTTGGGGCGCCCAGGACATGCCCCAGATCTGGTCAGTGGGCACCCTAATGGTGATGCCTGGTGACAAGTTTACCTGTATACATTCTAAGGTTTTAAAGGAGATATAGTGAGGTCCTCTCTGAAACACCAGGCCAGGGCATCTCAGGAAACCGAATAGCTGCACAGATTCACCTACACTTGGAGTTGACTTGTTTTTAAGGATTGGAAGAGAACCTCACTCTTCACGACAACATGGGGGCCCTGGGGCTGGGGAAGTTTTTCCTCACTCACAGCTGTTCAGCCTTATGAGAATGTCTCTCCATCTTCTGTTGCTCTGTGAAAAATCATGAACACAGGCTCAGCCGTTCCTGCCTCCGTGGCGTTTAACTGGAGATGAAGGCTCTGTCTGGTCCCCCAGGCCACTGACCCTTCCCGACGGGCCTGGCTCAGGAGAGCCTCGTGTGGCTGTCAGGGTGCGCAAACTCCCAGAGCTCAAGGGATCCCGCGTCCCAGTGGGGAGTGGGGGGCCCTGCTCCAAGGCCTTGGCCTGTGTCCTGATGGCGCAGATGGCGGCCCTAGGCCCTGACCCATGCCTCTGGTCCAGATGTGGGGGGGGGGGCATGTGTACACTGCAGCCACACGCCCTGCCTTGGCCTCGCCTCTCCTCGCCCTGCACCCCTCCCCCACGGGACAGCACTTGTACCCATTTCCTGACAAGTGAGACTGTTCAACAGAATTTCTGTTTTTCCATGGACATCCTATTTCAGTTAATTTATTTCAAATCTTGGTATTTAACCTCATAATGGAATCCCCTTTGTTGCAAACCAAAAACATATTCACGTTTCAGAAACACCTGCTACCTTTGCTCTAGGGCCTGAAAACACCTGCCTAGCCACCAAGAAGGTGGCGCCAGTTTGCCCGTCTGACGGCCGGGGGTCCTATCCGCCCCACATCCCTCCCAGTCTGCGGAGCCGTGGGGGCCGCTTCTTGTTGGACCACATAAAATGCCCGATCGGGACAGTCTGACAGCCACCAAGAGAGGGTGGACTGCTTCCCGCTCTGAGGAGGCTCCCTGTTGTCACCTATTTTTCCTCAATACATCATCCCCTGGACCGAGTGGGTGGCAACGGCAGCAGGTCTGTTACTGACCTTGTGATTCTGCAGGATTCAGCTGGGCAGCACCTCTGCTGCGGCCCCCCAGGGTCTTGCGTGGTGACAGGGGGGACTAGGCTGCATGTCACGCACTTCAGTGCTCTCCCCGTGACCTCGCCCTGGCCACTTGGGAAGGAAGGCCCCTGAAGTCACACGACACCCTGTGGTGCACATTCTCTGGTGTCAGCAGGCCGGGCCAGCAATGGGACCTGCTTCTCAGTATGAACACCCTCGAGGGGCCACATTGTGGGGCCAGTGTGGAGGCCAGCCACCACGCTCCCTTTACTGTCCGCGGGCCCCACAGATTCATGGCGGGGTGGCTCCTGGAGGCTTTGTTGCGGCCCTGCCAGGTCACTCACAGACTTGGCCGTTTATTAAGTCAGGGAATGGTGGCTCCCCTCCTGACGGGGTTGTGGTGAAAACTGCCTGAACGGCATTCGGCCAGGTGCCTGGAACCCAGAAGCCCCTCAGTGGGCGTGAATTGAGAGGGGCCCCATTTCCAGAGCAGATGAGGCTTCGCCGCAGCTCCGGGTAGAGGAGTTGTGCGCCCGGTGAGGCTTCCACGGGTCAGGTCTCACCTGGCAGGAAGTGTGCCTTCATTACTGCTGCGAGGGGAGGAGGCCCTCAGGACACAGGAGGAGCAGGTGCTCAGTCAGCAGGGGTTTGCCCTGCAGCACCACTCGGAAACAATCTCTGGCAATAGCTCTCTGACCGTAGAGGCCCCAGCTGTATTACTGTGGAGAAGGCACGGCCCTGTCTAAATTACGTTAGGCAGTTGAGGAGGTAAAAGGCTTTTCCCGAATCAGCTGGGTCTTGACTGCCTACAGCTCAAAACAACCCACAAGCAAGGTGGCACGTGCTGGGGCGTGTCCTCTGCCCCCCCTCTGCTGCCCTTCACCAGCCTAAAATCCTCTCCGTGCTACAGGCCTGCCCCCAGCAGAACCTGTGTCTCAGCTCTGTGCGTGCCCCTGTGCTAACGGTGCTCACATGCCTTTCTTTTCGTCTTTTTGTTTCAGCTGAGGATGGAAAGGAGTTGGTCAGCCCTTGTTTGCCTCCTGGTTTCAAAGGAGAATGGGAGCATGCGGAGATAACGTACAGAGTTTCTGGACAGAAGGCAGGTACGGTGGACTTACTGTTCATCAGTGGTGTATAAGGGTTAAGAATGGCAGGCTCACCCTCTCCTGCACCTTCCAAACACCTCCAACAGGCAGGGAGATGGTCACCAGACCCCTTTCGGACAAGCCCATACTCGCCAACGAAGTGGAGGTAGCTCCGGGAAGCCCTTGGCCCGACGTGCTGGGAGCCACCGACTCCTGTAGGATCTCTGCACAAGGCTCCCTTGTCTGTCGCCAAATACTTTCTTGCAAAGCACTAAATTTCCTTAAAAGCCTCCAGTGAGGAAAAACATGAATCTCTCATGGCTCTGAGACAAATGGCCAAGTCAGGGCTCCAGGCCCAGCAGCCCTGGCAGTGAGTCTTGGACAGGAGGAGAAGCGGCCCAGTCCCGGGCAGCCAGCCTTGTACTGCCTGAGAGAACAGGAGAGGCACTCCAGGCCACGGGCCCGGAGGCTTGCCATGGCGGTGTGCTGTCCCCCCGCCTGGCCCCTCATTCCCAGGGGCCTTGGTCGGTCTGAGCTCCTTTAGTTTCTCCTGAAAGAAATCTTGGGATACCATCTCCAGGCTGGACATGAGGTCTGTCTGCCTTCGGCAGCAGAGCAGTTTCTGCTCACAGCCCTCCTGCCACCAGGTGCCCAGGGGCTTCCCACCAGCCAGTTCTCCGCACATGAGCGGTTCCATCTGGGCTCCAGCTCTGGAGTTAATGCAGACCCTGCAGGGCAAGGGCTCAGCCCCACAAACCTCACCTCTCCCAAGTGTCAGATGCAGCTGGCGAGTCCCAGTACTTCTGACCAGTGGGCTCCATACTGGGGGTTCCTGCAAGTTCCCTGTCCTGCCCCTGCAGACAACTTGCTAGAACAGCTCACAGAACTCAGGAGGGCACCTTCCTCATAGCAGCAGTTTGCTCTGAAGGACGTAACTCCAGAACGGCCTGTGGATGCTTAGGTGAGGCAGGGGCCAGGGTGTGGAGCTCCCGTGTCCTCTCGGGGCAGGCGTTCCACCTCCCGGCACTTCCTGTGTTCACCAGCCTGGACCCTTCCTACACCCCGTGGATTAGGGTTCCTACGCAGGTTCCTTCTGCATGGCGACTCGTCATTGATCAACACTGATTGTCACTGGTCATGGTGACCGGCTCTCTCCTCCGAGGGCTGGTTCCTCCGACTAGCAGCCCACATCCTGGCCATCTAGTGTTGACTCAGGTGCAGGCGAAAGAAGCTTACGAGTAACAGAAGACACACTTCTCACCCCCACCACTCAGGGTTCAGGGGTTTCAGGAGCTCTTTCAGGAACCAGAAAAGACCAAATACACATGTCTGATTGCCTAGAGACCACGTGGGCCCCCAACTCGGAGCCACTGTGCGAGGCCCATGCATCAGGCCCTGCTGCAGCCACGGGGCCCACGGCCGGCATTCTGGGGGGCGGGGGGCAGTCAGGCAGTAAGACACAAAGGCCTTTGCAAAAAAACAAAACGGGCTGGGGAAGCTGAGGATGAGTTTTAGATAGGATGACCAGGGAAGACCTCGCAGGGTGACACGAGCCAAGAGTGGAAGGTGGGGAGTAAGCCCCCAGGTCTAAAGCGGCGGCTCTCAGCCAGGGGGCAACATGTGCAAGGGCCTGACAGTGGCTGCTGTGCATAAGGAGCGAGGAGGCGGTGGTGGGCCCAGACTGACAAGGGACGGGAGAGGGGAGGTGTGAAGGGCAGTGGCTTTGTGGGCCACAGGGAGGAGGTGAGAAGCCCGGTCCAGGGGCAGGCTACGGTGTGCTCGTCCGTTAACTCCTGGGGCCCTCTGTTCCCATTCTCCTGCCAAGCAAGGAGTGAATGACCAGCAGTGTGAGCTCAACAAGCTGCCTGTGAGGCCTCAGTCTCCTCGCCTCCGACACGAGGGTGCAGGCCCCCCTCCAGGCAGCCGATGAGACGGCACAGGAGCCTGCACTGGAGAGCTCAGCCCAGGGCTGGCAGAGGCGACAGCGTGACCCTGGATCGGCTGGTGGCGTCAGGACAGCTACGCATGCCCAGCCTTGGTCGGGCATGCTGCCTGGCTGCCTTCATGCCGGGGATTTCTCTCCCTTGATTCGGGCCACGGGGTTGCTGTTGACAAGGGGCACTGCAAGCAACTGACTTTGTGGGGGGCTCTGCACACGCTCTGGTCCTGCCTCTCCCTCCAGGCTGGGCCTCAGCACAGGGAAGGGGCCCCAGGGGCTGCGTGGCCCAGGTGCGCTGAGCCCCCTACTGCTGGCTTTGTTTCCCTTTGCCCCTGCAGGGAACCTCCACGAGCTGTGTGCCAGCAGAGTGTCAGAAATCCTTCAGAACAAAGTGCACAGAGTGGAGGAAGTGAAGGACGTGGATTTCTATGCCTTTTCCTACTACTATGACCTTGCGGCGAATGTCGGCCTCATAGGTAAGGGGACCCCGGTCGGGCTGTGCTGGGGCCTCGGCTGTGGCGCTCTGGGCAGATGCCCGCGGCAGGGGGGAATTGCGTCATCACCCTGAGGGTGGTAAACCTGGGAGAACGGGAAGTTATAAGCCCCCTTTTTATAAATAAATCAGACTTTGAGCCACTCAGTGAAGTTGCCTCTCAGTGCAGGAGGCTTCCTCAGGGGCCAGCTGTGGGGTTGCTCTGTCCTAAGGCAGAGTGTGTGTGACGTGGCCATGTGGCCATCAGTCCCAGGTGGAGTGCAGAGGGGTCAGCCCGCCCACGGGGGCCTGTGTGGTGTCTCCGGGCTCTCTGAGCCGGCCGCTGTCTGGGCGCAGTGTGGCAGGCAGCCAGGGCTGACCCAGGAGGGAGGCACTCTCTCAGCCCTCAGTGGGGCCCCAGGTCACTCTCTCTGGCACCAAGCTCTCTGAGCACTCTCTGGGCACCCTCAGCCACTGGCCCCGTGGCTACTTGGCCTGCAGGGCCCGAGGAACCCCACAGGCTCCCCACCGCTGGGGACACTCGCCTGTACACTCCCACTGGCCCCGTGGCTACTTGGCCTGCAGGGCCCGAGGAACCCCACAGGCTCCCCACCGCCGGGGACACTCGCCTGTACACTCCCACTGGCCCCGTGGCTACTTGGCCTGCAGGGCCCGAGGAACCCCACAGGCTCCCCACCGCCGGGGACACTCGCCTGTACACTCCCAACTGTGCCGCCAGCTGTGCTCGGGGTCCGCCACAGCCCGGCTTGGCCTGGCAGCCTGCCACGGGCCCCACCCTCTGTGGCTGGCTCTGTGGGGCCCCTTCCCCGCGTCCCCCATCAGTTTGGGGCCCCTCACCCGGGCGCAGAGACCAGCATCTTACCCTGGGAGGCCTCAGGACATGCCGGGCTCCTCAGAAACCTCCTCTGACACTCTGCTGTGGTCGGTGTGGCTCTGAGAGCAGCTCGGGTCAGTTTTCAGAAATGGACTCTGAGCAAACGGCCAGGTCAAGGAAAAGTCAGGACGCTTCCTTTTCCAGCACACGAGCAGCAGCCTCATACCGCGTGCGTGTGCGGGACACCCTGGGACCCTCTATCAGATGTAGAGGTGTTGGGGTGCATTGAAGCTGCGGTCCTCAGAAGTCGGGGGCATAGCGCTTCATGCCTCCCTCCTGGGAGGGGCTCACAGTCCTGGGGCGGCTCCCTTCTGGGGCACCCCGTGGAGGCTCTGCTCTTTCTTCCAAGATCCAGCGCCGTGCCTCACTTTTCTTACGGAGCTTGTTCACACTCAGGAGCCAGGTGCCAGGACCCCGTTGCTGCGTCACAGCTTCAGAGGACTTTCCAATCCTGTGCTTTTATTTTTTTAACTTAAAATTAAGAGTTTGCTCAATGTGGGGCCCAGGGTGAGTTTCCTCTGGGCGTGCTCTAAGGCCCCGGCCTCACAGACCCTCCCCACGCTGGGGGCTGACCTGCCCATGGCCCAGCCTCAGCCTCTCTCTGGGGCCCCGCCGGCCTCACGGCTTCTGCGCTGAGGGTGCAGACTGGGTGCTCGCTCTCGTCCCCCAGATGCGGAGAAGGGAGGCAGCCTCGTCGTCGGAGACTTTGACATCGCGGCCAAGTTTGGTGAGTGGTGGCAGCGCAGCTCGGGGCCAGCGGACAGGGGCCCTCCAGCAGGCAGGTCACTGTGCCATAGGCAGCCCGGCCCCCACAGCCCTGGCGGGGCTCCCAACACCCCTAGACCCGCACCCAGAGGCGAGAGGTTGTGGTGGTGCATGTCCTTGGTCAGCCCACTGGCCCAGACTGCGGGTCCACCACGGCCTGCGTGGCCACAGGGGGCCTGGTGCCTCGGTGTCCCAGCTGGGAAAGGGCATGCTCTACTCCTGGGGCTGTTGGGAGCAGGGGTCCTTGATTTCACTTTCTGTGGTGCCCTTTCACCCTGAGAGTGATTCCCCTGAACGTGTCCCAGCAAATCCTCAGCTGTGACCTGAGGAGCTGGGGACCCCCACACGGTAGAGCCCAGCCTGTGCCCGGCCCCCTCCGCACCCCTCTGGCTCCTGTCCTCCCCCAGCCTGCCCACTGTACTCCACCCGTCTGGTTGCCTTTGGGGGGCTAACTTTCTGTACTCCCCCACAGGAAGTTCCTCCCCTTCTCTAAAGTAGCTCTCTTTTAAGTCTTGTCATTTACGGGTTTGTCCCATGGTTCTGGGTGACCCTCTGACAGGAAAAGATTCCAAGCAGGATTCTGGAGGAGAGGGTGGGCTTCCCTGAGCCAGCCCTGGTGTTCCCACTCCCTGGGAAACCCGGGTCACACCCAGGAGAGGACCCAGGTCCCAGGCACAGAGGTGTGGCCTGTGAGACTGTGGGCTTCTCCTGTGACACCCACACAGCATGCAGACACCCCTCTTGCCCTGAAGGCCAAGCCGGATGGGGCAGGTGCGACTCAGGACCCTGCCCCTTGGCCTGCTCCTGGCAGACGGCCCTCCCGCTCTGAGCAGGGTCCTGTCTGGGTCATTTCCACTTACTGGGGCTGGCACAGAGCCTGGCACTGGGTGGGCATCTGGCCGCGGACACCTGGAACCTGACTGGGAACCTGCCGCCTCCCCCAGTGTGCCGGACAGCGGGGATCCGGCCACTGGGCAGCCCCTTTGCATGCATGGACCTCACCTTCATCAGCCTGCTTCTCCAACACTTAGGCTTCCCAGAGAGCAAGGTGCTCCAGGTGAGGGCTGGTGTCGGGGTGTTCCTGTGCCCTTCAGGATCTGGGGAGCCTGGACGCTGCTGACAGCTTCCCGATCAGACCTCACTGCCCCATTTTGTCTTTACAAGCTGACTCGGAAAATTAACAACGTGGAGACCAGCTGGGCCCTGGGGGCCATTTTTCATTACATCGACTCCCTGAACAGACAGAAGAGTCTGACCTCGTAGCGGCTGCGCTGCCCCCACCATCCTCGCAGAGGTGGCTCGCTCTCCATGGGAACAGGCCCCTCTGGGTCCCAACCTGTTGCGTGGAGGCCGCAGCTAGGGCCTAACCCCTCCCCTCGACCTTGCAGACTTGCCCCTGGACGGGCAGAGGGCTGGAATGCAAGGCTGGGGTGCCTCGGCCCCGCTGTCCCTGTGCAGGGCTGGGGCTGCATCTCTGATGGGAATCTCATCTCCAGGCCCCTGTCTGGTCCCTCCGCCGCCCCCAGGCAGACTCCACCTTCTCCCCGGGCCATCTGGGGGCTTGCACAGCCTGCCCTGGCTGCTCAGGACGAGCCACGTGGGAACCGTGGTGCCCTCTGGGCCAGGGGCTAGGCGGGACACTGTGAACTCCAACCCCATGCATGTTGTCTCCTGGATGTGGACGTGTGAAGCCACCCAGAGGGCTGCTACCTCAGGTTCTGGGTGGCTCCGGGTCCCTGAGCGGGAGGAGGGCTGGGGACATACCCCTTTGTGCCGGGCCCCAGCTCTTCGGAGGAGCCCAGATGTGAGCAGGAACTGCTGTAAAGTACTCGTGTCTGTGCTGCCGAGGGAGGCTGCAGAGTTGGGCTGAGCCTGCACACCGGCTGTGGTGTGAGCTGGGCACGCACTGCTGCCGGGAGCCGGCTGCACCTGAGCAGCCCCGGGCGTCCATCCCCGGACCGGCCCGTGCATGGCTCCCCTGGTGTCTGGGGCCACTGCCATCCCAGGGCTCCACAGGACACTGACTCGGCCCCCCCGACCTGGCCGGACTCCAGCATTTCTGTGGTGAACATACAGTCTGCAGAATAATCTGAACCTCGTGCATTCCACTCAAAATAAAGGGTTTACCAGGGTGTCTGCTCTGTGATTCCTCATAGGGACACCAGTGACATTCGTCCACCCCGGTACCACAGGGACCACCTGAGGGCCCTGTTTCCTGAAGTTAAACAGAAGACCGCCCACATGGGGTCACAGAAGTGGTGGTGGGGTCATGAAGGCGGTGGGGTTGGGCCCTGTCGGTGGTCTTGGGACTGTAGCAGAAGGGCGGTGAGGCCTCCCTCAGGACCCTGCTGGCGTTCTGGTCGCTGACAGGCTCTATGGAGCCCCCGCCTTCCCAGCTGTCTGCAGGGCAGAGCTCCCCCCACCCCCGTCTGGGACTGGGACCCGCAGCACGTGCTGGAAAGGCTCAAGCACATCACCTACAACGGCGGGGTGCCCCCCAGGGAGCACCAGTCCCCCGCCTGCACGGTGTTTGGCGAGGATCTGGCTTCAACCTGGGACAGTCGGAAAGGGGTCACGTGCTCCACAAAGACTGGTCGGACCCCACACCCCAGGCCCTCGGTCCTTGCAGCCCCGAGCCTGTCCCTGACGGGAGGGGACACAGGGTGGGCACTGGCCCTCCCAGAGCCGCAGCAGGACCAGAGCAACCATGACTGCTGAGGCCTGCCAGATGGAGGCGTCAGGGGAGAGAGGGCTCTGACGGAAAGGTAAGGGCACCGTTTTACTCCTTATCCACCAGAGCCTCAGCTCCCGGGGGCGGAGGCAGGAGAGGGGCCCACATGTGAGTCTGGTATGGGAGAAGGGCTGGGCCTGGAGGATGCCCAGGTGCTGCCCCGGCTCCTGAGGGTCCGATCTGGTCTGAGTGGGGTAGTTGCTGCTGGTGCAAGTCCAGAGGCTGGAGGGCAGCCCCATGACACTGACCACCGGCAAGCTGGAGCCAGCTCCCTCTGCCCGGTGGTCTCCCCACATCTGCAACCTCAGGGCAGAGGTCTGGAGGGGTGCAGCCACACAGGAAGGGTACTCCCCCAAGTACATGGCCCCAGTGGGACCCAAGCCAGGCAGCGCCCACTGGGTTAGGGCATGGAAACCCAGCTTCTGCCCCACACCTCTCCACATGACCTTGCAGGATCCCCCAGCCCTCTCCGTCCATAGTATCTTCATAGTGTAAATATTTAAACAACTCCAGAGGCAAGGAATCAAAAATGCATGAAGGTAAAATGAAAATTGATTGGGTCCATTTATGGGTTCATGATCTCACATCTGAAAAGTAAACAACTGGAAGGTTCCCAAAAGATCTCCAAATAAGTCATGGAATATTTTGGGCCCGGCAAAATATGCAAGTCACTTCACTCTGAGTGTCTTTTGCGATTATAAAGTAGGCCCTTGTCTTTTGTTGGAAGTAGCTACATGTGCACATCTAACATGTTGTACGAGTTGCTAAGGGGCGATACCATGAGTCTCACCCCCTGTGCGTCCCCCACACAGAGGACCCGTGCATCCTTGTGTCTGTTCCCCTTGCACACCCTGCACACCACCTCAGCCCTCAGGCCCTGCACCTTCCTGGAGTCAGAACACCCACCCTGTCAGCACACGCCAAGTGGCTGGGCTCTGCAGAGGCTGTTGAGGTTCCCATGTGTGGGTGAAGGTCCCTGTGGGATCAGGCTGTTCCCATTCCCTCATGCACGTGCTGGAGCCATGCTAATGTTGCCAGATCCAAGGGCAGGAGTGTTTTGAGTTGTGTCCCTGTTTCCCTTCAGCCCCACAGGCCCCCACTCCTCAGCAGTGAAGTCACAGTGTCCTGCTGTTCGGGCAGGTAAAACACTGACGCAGGTTTACCAGCTGCCGATTTAATGCATCTTATAGGTACGTCTCAGAGTATTTCTTTTCCAATGAAACATTTGTTTGTGTCCCTTGCCAGTTTTTCTGTAAGATTCTGACCATTGTGTTATTGATCTTAAGAGATTTTTATATATGAAGGAAATTATAAACTGTGATAGCATGTGTGGCAAGCTTTTCCCCATTTCATTATTGCTATTTGACCCTGGTGGGTTTTTTCAGTGCACAATTTCACTATTTTTATGTATCTAAATGTATCCAATTTATGATATTTTTATACAAATATGTCTTACTTGATGACTTGATGACTTCCAGGTTTTGTGTCATATTAGAAGAGTTTCCCCACTGAGATAGCGTTAAAAGTCATGCCTGTGGTTTTAGCTTTAACTCTAAGAACTCTGCACTTGCAGCACAGGTCATTGTTGCGGGATGGATTTGCTTTTTAGAGCCATTTCAGAGCCATGGGAAGGCAGACATGGTTCCTACTAGGACAGTGCCATTGGGATAGAAGCAAGGATGGCTTTAACGCACCAGCTCCAAAAGGGAACCTGCAGAAAGGCAGAATTACAGCAACGTCACCATGTAAACACAGAGTCCCCCAAAGTGAGCATATTGGGGCCACGCTCGGGTGTGCGACTTCTGGTAAAGCCGTTTCAGCGTGGCTCGCTCAGAGACCATGAGACAGGAGGCACAATGGGCCAGGGGTGTGTGGAGGAGGTTCTCCTCTGTCCTCTCAGCGCGCTGCTCTGCCCCCAGATGTGCAGCGGGGGTGTCCCGTTCCCCCTGGTGCCCTGCAGTTTGACTCAGGTCCACAAGACCCACCCGGAGGAAGTGTGGGTGCCACCAGGCCATGGGCTCAGTCCCATGAGACCACCTCATGGCGGTGGGGGGGCGGCCAGACGTCCCAGCCTCTGATTACCCGTGGTTCCCCTTGGTGACCGGCCCCACCTGTGGCTGCCTGGGCTCTCCAGAGGTCATCTCACTGACACAACTCGGGCATGGCCGAGAGGGCTTCTGGGATCAAGGACGAAAGAGCAAATATTGTATCAAACGGGCTCCCGAGGTTCTTCTGCTTGGGAAAGCCCAAGGGTGTGGGGCGCTGTAAGCCAGGAGCCGGGAGAAGACCAAATTTATATTTCCTGTTATAAGTTACAGCATCACAGTCCCTGAAAGAGAGGCTTTCAGCTGGGCGGGAACTGACCGCCGTCCTCACTGTTAGAACGACTGTCAGAGCCCGGCTGCGCCCACGTTGCTCCAGACGCCGGAGCGCAAACACATGGGCAGAAGCTCCAGGGAAGCCGTGTGCAGGCTCCTAGCCGTCGGGCAGGCTCTCTGGTTGCGTGGGCCCTGCCCTGTCAGCACTCCTGGGGGCTCCACAGGGGACCCCTGCCCAGGATTAGAGGGCAGGAGCAGGCCTCTGCTCCCCCAAGACCCTTGGATTCACCTTGAAAGTTATCTTGAAAGTCAAGGCCGGCTAAGCTCACTTACTTGCCTGGAACGTCTCTCAGTTTTGAGCTGAAATAATGACAATGGGAGAGCTTACTGCTTGTCCGGCCGGAGCCAATGATTCAGCCATTGCAGCAGCCCGTGGGACAGGTACCGGTCGCCATCATGCAGCCGAGGAGCCGGGCCTGCAGGAGCCAGAGGACATGAGGGGCTCCACCGGAGCCAGGCCTGAGGCCAGGTTCCAAGCAGTGCTCCCCGTTGCCCCCAAGTCACGGCAGTCTCCAGATGGACTTTTCCTCGTCCCATCGGGCCTCTCAGGCAGCTTCTTATGGGAAGCGGCTGTCTCTGCTGAACGACCGGCACAGCGACAATGAGCTCTTAATGTTAGAGAAATGGTTATGGGGTCAAAAGCAAATGCAGTTCCAGGCCTAACTGCCCCTTCATTCTGACAGCCTCTGACTCTTAGCCTTCTGGCTTATTGATCAGAGGATAAAGGTTTCCATTTGAGAGCTTACGTGCAGTGCTGTGAATCTCAGCGTCTGCCTCAGGGTTCACATAGCTCAGGAGCAGACGACCCCCATTAGGCATCCCGTCTCAAGAAGTCTCTCTAAAGCTTGGAGCAGCGCCAGAGCCACATTTTTATGGCACGGAACCCAGGGCAATGGGCTGCCTTCAAACACAGCTTCCAGGCACAAGGTGCTCAACAAACATGGCCGTGCGGCTCCCTGCAGGCTCATCTGGGGTACAGCTCTGCATAAAAAGGCCAGAACTCCAAGACCCGCAAGGATTTGTTTTAAAGCAACAAGGAGAAATGCAGTATAGACCAGGGTTTTCAGCTCTCTGAAGAGATTCCAAAGGACTTTTTAAAATGACACTCCATCTACTAGAATATTTTTTGGCAGTAAAAATGAATGAAGTATTAATACATGCTACAACATGGAGCGCATCAGGCTAAATGAAAGAAGCCAGACACAAAGCTGGATCACATACTGCACGGTTCTATTAGGTAGAACGTGCAGTACAGACAAAGCCACAGAGACAGCAAGTGGACCCATGGTGGCCGGGGGCTGGGGAGGAATTGGGAATAATTGCTAATTGGTCTGAATACAAGGTTTTTGGGGGTGATGAGAAGCTTCTGCATTTAGATTATGGTGAAGGTTGTGCAACTCTAAACACACTAGATATATTTGAATTGTGCACATGGGTAATTTTATGGTGTGCGATTTATATCTTAATAAAGCAGTTTTTAAAATGAAGACTAGAACTCCAGGAAGTCAAGAGCCTAAAATGGTAGATTTCCCCTCAGAAAGTTCCCTTTAGTCTTAATCACATCTTAGACCATTTTGTTCCCATCTGAAAGCACATCACCCTTTCTTCTTTTTTTAACTCAGACTTTTTTTTAATTGTGTAATTGACATATAACATTATATTGGTTTCTGGTGTAGAGCATGATGTGATATTTGTATACATAGTGAAATGATTACCCACAGTAAGTCTAGTTACCATCTGTTACCATACATAGTTACAAATGCTTTTTATTCCCCTGGTGAGGACTTTTAATCTTTTACCAGTTTATAAATATTGCAACACAGTATTACAAACTATGATCACCACACTGTACATTAATTAAATCCCCATGACTTAGTTATTTTATAACTTGTTTTATAACTGGTCCCCTTTTCTCCACATCCTCCCCAACATTTGGTATTTCTTGTCTTTTTTATAATAGCCCTTCTGACAGGTGTGAGGTGATAGCTCACGGTGGCTTTGATTTGCATTTTCCTGGTGGTTAGTGATGTGGAGCATCTTTTTATGTACATTTTGGCCATCTGTATGTCTTCTTTGGAAAAATGTCTATTTGGATCCTTCTGCCCATTTTTTAGTTGAATTGTTTGTTTTTTTGCTATTGAGTTGTATGAATTCTTTATATATTTTGGATATAATCCCTTGTCAAACATACGATTTACAAATACTTTCTCCAGTTCAATAAGTTGTCTTTTCATTTTGTTGATGATTTCCTTTGCTTTGCAAAAGCTTTTGAAAGACCTGTACACAAAAATTCTAAGACATTGATGAAAGAAACTGAAGAAACAAATGAAAAGATAATTGTTCTCATAGATTGGAAGAATTAATATTGCTGAAATGTCCATACTACCAAAAGCAATCTACAGAGTCAATGCCATTCCTGTCAAAATTCCAGTGGTATTTTTCACAAAAATAGAAAAAAAATCCTAAACTTTGTATGGCACTTCAAAAAAACTCCAAATAGCCAAAGCAATCTATTTTGAGAAAGAACAAAGCTGGAGGCATCATGCTCTCTGATTTCAAACTATGTTACAAATACAGAGATCAATAGATCATAGTAGAGAGCCCAGAAATAAACCCACGCATAGTGGCCAATTAATTTAGTACAGGAATATACAATGGGGAAAGGACTGTCTCTAATAAATGGTGTCAGGAAAACTGCACCACCACTCGCAAAATAATGAAATTGGACCACTACCTCACACCACACAAAACATTAACTCAAAATGGATTAAAGACTTGCACAGAAGATTTGCGATCATAAAACTGATTAGTTCACCGCCAGTCATCAGGAAAATGCAAATCAAATCCACAATGAGCTATCACCTCACCCAAGTCAGAATAGCTATTAAAAAAAGACAAGAAATAAGTGCTGGTGAGGGTGCCGGGAACAGGAGCCTCCTGCCCCGTGGCTGGCAATGCAGATGGGCCCAGCCACTGTGGGAGCCAATGTGGAGGTTCCTCAGAAACGACAAAGGGAACTCCCCCAGTGACTACAAGAAAGCACCAGCCTGAGCTCCCGAACGTGGGTCTGGGCCATGACTTTTGGGGTCTGACTCAAAAAGTAACAAGCAACAAAACTAAAAAACTAAAAAGCTGCAAATAAAACCAGCGTGTTGGAAAGAGCCGTAAACTTTCAGCCTCTTCCTGGTCTCCCCTCGGACCCGTGGGCCAGGCAGAGCCCCTCGTGGAGAGAGGCATCGGGTCTGCTACCTCTGCTGGCACCCTGGTTCCCGCAGGGCCTGGGCGCATGCGGAGGACCCTCAGCTGCTTGTTGACTAATGAAGCTTGCCTGAGACAAAGGAGAATCTGAAAATCCTGAGAAAGAGACTCTGACCTTCCCTCCCCGCCCCCATATTTCCCTGTAGGGCCCAGATCCTGTCCTCTTCTCAGTGGGAGTGCTGCCAGCACTGTGCCCAAGCCAAACACTGGGTTAGGCGTGAGCAACGCAAACAGGCTTTCTGCCAGACACCTTCCTCTCTTCCTTGTCGGATGGAATCCTCAGCCTCGGCTCAAAGCATCGGCGGGAGTCCTTCGGACAAAATGAATCTCAGGAGGAATTTGGTGCTTCCTAGAGGAAGGGTGTTTGGTACCTATGATCTTTTAGCTTTAACTGCTGACTTAGTGGATTTCTTTAGAGAATATTTTTATTGAGGCATTTGTGTCTAATAAAATGCACAGATCTTCGGGAACAAGACAAGGATGCCCAATCTCCCCACTTCAATTCAACATAGTACTGGAGGTCCTAGCCACGGCAATCAGACAACACAAAGAAATAAAAGGCATCGAGATTGGCAAGGAAGAAGTTAAACTGTCCGTGTTTGCACATGACATGATATTGTACATAAAAAACCCTAAAGAATCCACTCCAAAACTACTAGATCTAATATCTGAATTCAGCAAAGTTGCGGGATACAAAATTAATATGCAGAAATCTGTGGCATTCCTATATACTAACAATGACCTAGCAGAGAGAAATATCAGGAAAACAATTCCATTCACAATTGCATCAAAAAAAGTAAAATACCTAAAAATGAAAGACCTATACTCTGAAAACTACAAGACACTCATGAGAGAAATTAAAGAAGATACCAATAAATGGAAACACATCCCGTGTTCATCAATAGGAAGAATTAATATTGTCAAAACAGCCATCCTGCCTAAAGCAGTCTACAGATTCAATGCAATTCCTATCAAAATAACAATAGCATTTTTCAACGAACTAGAGAAAATCATTCTAAAATTCATATGGAACCACAAAAGACCCCGAATAGCCAAAGCAATCCTGAGAAGGAAGAATAAAGCTGGGGGGATTACGCTCCCAACTTCAAGCTTTACTACAAAGCCACAGTTCTCAAGACAGTTTGGTACTGGCACAAGAACAGACCCATAGACCAATGGTACAGACTAGAGCGCCCTGATATAAACCCAACCATATATGGTCAATTAATATATGATAAAGGAGCCATGGACATACAATGGGGAAATGACAACCTCTTCAACAGCTGGTGTTGGCAAAACTGGACAGCTACATGCAAGAGAATGAAACTGGATTATTGTTTAACCCCATACACAAAAGTAAACTCGTAATGGATCAAGGACCTGAATGTAAGTCAAGAAACCATAAAACTCTTAGAAGACAACATAGGCAAAAATCTCCTGAATATAAGCATGAGCGACTTCTTCCTGAATGCATCTCCTCGAGCAAGGGAAACAAAAGCAAAAATGAACTCGTGGAACTACATCAAACTGAAAAGTTTCTGTACAGCAAAGGACACCATCAACAGAACAAAAAGGCATCCTACAGTATGGGAAAATATATTTGTAAATGACATATCCAACAAGGGGTTAATGTCCAATTTATATAAAGAACTTACACACCTCAACACCCAAAAAGCAAATAACCCAATTAAAAAATGGGTAGAGGATATGAAGAGACAGTTCTCCAAAGAAGAAATTCAGATGGCCAACAGACACATGAAAAGATGCTCCACATCACTAATCATCAGGGAAATGCAAATTAAAACCACAATGAGATATCACCTCACACCACTAAGGATGGCCACCATGCAAAAGACTAAGAACAACAAATGCTGGCGAGGATGTGGAAAAAGGGGAACCCTCCTACACTGCTGGTAGGAATGTAAGCTAGTTCAACCATTGTGGAAAGCAATATGGAGGTTCCTCAAAAAATACAAATACAAATACCATTTGACCTGGGAATCCCACTCCTTGGAATTTACCCAAAGAATACAACTTCTCAGATTCAAAAAGACATATGCACCCCTATGTTTACTGCAGCACTTTTTACAATACCCAAGATATGGAAGCAACCTAAGTGTCCATCAGTAGATGAATGGGTGAAGATGTGTTACATATACACAATGGAATACTATTCAGCCATAAGAAGGAAACAAATCCTGCTGTTTGCAACAACATGGATGGAGCTGGAGGATATTTTGCTCAGTGAAATAAACCAGGTGGAGAAAGACAAGTACCAAATGATTTCCCTCATTTGTGGAGTATAACAACGAAGCAAAACTGAAGGAACAAAATAGCAGCAGACTCAGAGACTCCAAGAAGGGACTAGTGGTTACCAAATGGGAGGGGTGTGGGAGGGCGGGTGGGGAGGGTGGGAGAAGGGGATTGAGGGGTATTATGTTTAGTACACATGGTGTGGGGGGGATCACGGGGAGGACAATATAGCACAGAGAAGGCAAACAGTGAATCTGTGGCATCTTACTACACTGATGGACAGTGACTGCATTGGGGTATGGGTGGGGACTTGATAATATGGGTAAATGTAGTAGGCACATTGTTTTTTCATGTGAAACCTTCGTAAGAGTGTATATCAATGATACCTTAATTTAAAAAAATGCACAGATCTTAGATACACAGTTTAGACTGTGGCAAGCACGCTCGTCCACGTAGACCATGAGCCTGCTCTGCCACTGCACAAAGTCCTTACACAGTCCCGCCCTTGGCAGCCAGTGTTTTGATCTCCACCACAACAGTCCTTGCGCCAGTGCCAGAGCTTCATATACGTGGAATCATACAGTGAGCGCTCTTTGGCACCTGGCTTTCAGCTCAGCCTGGTGTTTGTGAGATTCACCCACACTGATGTATGTATCTGTAGTTTGTTCCTTTTGATTGTTAATTTGTCTTCCATTATTTCGACACACTGTGTTTTGTTTCTTCACTTTCCTGTTAATAGTCACCTGGGTGATTTCCAGTTTGGGGCACTAATGACAAGGCTTCTGTGAACATTCTTGCACATTGTCATTTTATGGCCATATGTTTTCATTTCTCTCGGATGAATAAAGGTGGCATGGCTGGGTCACATCACACAGTGTCTATCTAACTTTCATAGGAACTGGTCTCCAGCGTGGCTCTGTTGGGGGCTGGGTTTGTTCTCCTCAGTCCTTGTCCCGTTGCAACAAAGAATTGAAAGGCAGAGACACGGAAGTGAAGCAGAATGAAAGTTTTATTTGAATACATTCCAAGCGAGGAGCGGGCCAGGGGCCGGTAGACAAAGGCGGGCTGCTCCCTGTGAGGCTTCTGTTTGTAGGGTTTGGGGCAGGACGAGAAGTCCTTGACGGATGATCTTTAGCCTGGGAGTCCTGGTCTAATTGGTAAAAAGAAGCCAGGGGCTGCTCTGTGGCTTCTGTGCCCGTCTGTGGTATTTTGTTCTCTCTTATCTGGGGAGAGTCTGTGCTTGGATATCATCTGGGAAGTGTGTGGACATTCCAAGTGACACCTAGTCCTTGAAACTCGGCTAGTTGACTCTGGGAGTCCTTCCTGGCATCTGGTTTTATCTCGTTAACTCTTTGAGTCCCTTGTAGTGGGTTTCACTGTCTTTATTCCCCTCGCCCACCAATGTCTACCCTTCTGCCTAACAGCTCCACTTTATGCCCCGATGAGCAGTGCTCCCCGCTTGGTATGTCAGGCATTTCCATGGGAACCATTCCAGCAGACAAGTGCTGGTCCTCCGCTGTAGTTTTAACCTGCATTTCCCTGAAGTGCCCTCATGCATCTTAAGTAGGCTTCCTGCCCCGGCCCACCCTTGCGCACAGAACCACGGGGATCTGCTAAGGCAGTGTTCACTGGGGGGTCCTGCGGGTGCGAGGCAGTGCTGGGGACACAGGAACCCCACAGGAGTGCACTCTCCAGGCCAGGGCAGCAAACTTTCTGCAAAGGGCAAACGAGGCTCTGCGCGGCCCTGTGCCAGCTGCCCGGCTCTGCTGTGCACGTGATGAAGGCGGCCTTACACAGATGTAAACAGGGGTGGCATGTTCCAATCAGCCCTGACTTACGGACACCGAAATGTGAATTTCACATCATTTTCCTTTGATGAATTGTTACTTTTATTTTTGTTTTCAGTCATTTAAAAACGTAAAAACTATTCCCAGTCTGAGGGCCGCATGGAAGCAGGTGGGGGCGCAGATGGCGCTGGGGGCAGCAGGTTCCACACCTGCTCTAGGTAAGCAGACACAGGCATTCAGACAGCCCAGCCAGACGCCCGGCAGCCTCACAGGGGCCCACGCCCTGGTATGGAGCTGCCATCAGCCCCTGCCCCCGTGAGGGACTCCCTGAGGGCAAGAGGTGGGACAGCCCCGACGAGGGGCCACTGCCCAGCGGAGTGAGACTGGGAAGGCCTCTGTAGCTGGCTCCATGTCCTTCATGGCCCCAGGGCAGCCCCAAGCTCCACACAGTGGGGCTCCCCATACACACCCCTCCCCTCAGCTCCACGCCCTCCCTGTACCTGGTCCCATCGAAGCCGGACATGGCAAAATGCCCACCTCAGTTGAGCTTCCACGTTCACCTGCCACCTCAGGTCCCCTTCTGGCCAGCCCCACGGGCAGCCTGAGAACCTCCCAGGCTCAGGAAACCTGCCTGGTTGGGGCTGGGGTGGGCAGGAGCCACGTCGGACGGTCTGCGAGGGTGGCACAGCCTGTGTAGGTGGTTCTGGGGAGTGCCCATGGGGGCAGGGGCGCCCACGAGGGAGCTACTGCATGCATCTTAGCAAGAAGGCCCCAAAATGCAGCCAAGGGTGGGCAAAGGGGGGATTAGGCCCACAGGGAATGAAGCAGCTGGAGGCCCCAGACTCAGTGTTGCAGGACCAGCCGCTGAGGCAGAGTCCTTGAGCACCCGCACAGAAATGGGGCCCACCAGGCCATATGTTCCTGGCACCTGACCTGAGGCAGGCAGGAAGCCACTGGCCTAAAAAAGGGCCTGGAGCCCTGCTGGCTGTGGAGGCAGGCAAGGAGACAGGACCAGCTGGACAGATGGTGGAAGGCTGTGGGCTGCACCCCAGGTCCATGGCATCCTGCACACCCACAGGCGCCCCCACTTTGGTTGGCCCAAGTGTGCCCTCGATGAGCCCTAACATTTGCACACACCACACAGCAGTGAGTGACCTTTCCAGGCCCTGTGGACTCACTCATGGCCCCCACGTTGTGTCCACCCCTGGGGTTCAGCTCCATCCTGACAGCCCCAAGGTTCACCTAACGAGAGTCACACAGGACGTGCTCTTTAGATCTGGTTGTGTCCCCAGCATTGTTCATCCGAGGCAGTGGGTGGGGCTGGTCCTTCCCACAGCTCTGGGAACACACCACGACCGGTCACTCCCGTACCAGCGGGCACGTGCACGGTTCCCAGTGGAGGACTGTGCTTATCAGGCTGTCAGCGTGCTCCGTGCGTCCTAATGGGTGTTTCCTTGGCAGGAGAACTGCTGGGTCAGGTGTAGGTGCTTATTTAACTTTTGGGAATATTGGCTGTTTTCAAAGTGGTTGTGCCAGCCTGTCAGCGTTCTGGTGGATATATAAAGTACAGAGGCTGTGGTGAGGCCTGGTTGAGGGGAGCAGGGGCAGTGACCTCGGTGGGTGCAGGAGGGACCGGGCAAGGGGCCCTGAGCCTGGGCCTGCAGGCAGGAGCCAGGCAGGCCAGCCTTGGGAAGGAACAGAAGAGGAGAAGGCGCAGAGACGGGGTATCCTGATACAGAAAGGCAGAGGGAGGCCGGCAGGTCCATCCTCTTCCTCAGCTTTGCATGCTGAGTAACAGCTTCATTCACGCATCACGGGTAAGTACACAGCACTCATTAACTTTTCTGGTCTCAACTTAGATATCATCCCCCATCACTAGCCACTCAACCTGCTTTTCTTCACAGCCCTTATAACCATCTAAAAATCACTTATATGAAAGTGGCTGAGATGACCATGGGTTCATTTGTCCATTCCAGGGATATTAGTGTGTGTGAGGTGGCAAACCCAGCTCAGAATGCAATTTGCATGGCCAAGGAAACAGCTAAAGTGGAGCTGGGGGGCCCTCAGACACGGGGGCTACACACACTGGCAGCCCCACATCTCAGAAGAATGCTGGCTATCCAGCACCTGTTATGGGCTTATACGGACTCTTGCCGGGCCTCGCGTGGCAACCGTTCAGAAGCTGAATCCTGTACAAACTTCTCTGCCAGCTCCAATCAAAAAATGTTCCGAACAACCTGTAAAAATGAATACACTCCCTGCTGTTTACCTTTAAAAACCCTAAACTTTGTCAGCAATTTGGAGCACAGTTCGGGCAGCTTGCTAAGTCTGCGTCCCCCAGATTGCAGTCCCCAAGGCCCCAGATAAGCATGACTGCCTGGTCACAGTGTCACCCTCCTGTTGGCTGACGCCACATGGTGGGACCCAGAGGGACAGCTTCCAGCTCTGGCACCGCCTCGGCTCGCACGGGGTTCCTGCCAGGGGCCGTGGTTCCCTGTCGTCTCCTCCGGCCGCCCCAGGTCCTGGTGGCAAGTCCTCCTGGGCCCGAACCTTCCCCCTTGGTTGAGGGTCAGGCCTCCACTGGGGCACCCTGCGGCGTCAGCCTCTATCTTCTCTCGTCTTGGAGGGGAGCGTTCCGTCTCATCCGTGTGGGAGTGAGAGATGGGGTGTCAGGTTCTGGCTACTCTTCCAGCGAGCACTCAGTTACAGGGAGGGATCCTTTTCAGTGTTGCAGTAGGTGGATCGCCAGGCACGGCCGGAGGGGGCTGGGGACTTGGGCCAGTGCTTACATTTGGCTGGATGTTTGTTTACATTGTAAACATTCTGTGTAAACTGTTCTCTAGGGATGTGGGGAGGGAGGGGATAGGTAACAGACCTGCCAAGACTGGCTGGTTCCAACATGGAGAAGTGGACCCTGACTTCACCTCAGAATACATTATACGCTCGTTAGCGGACTGAAACCACAGCCCTTGTGCCATGACGGTTCCCAAGCAGACCATCTAAGGACAAAAAGAGGACATCACACGACTTCCGGGAAATCCCCTCCCTGTTCCTGGAAAACTCCATCTATCCTGACGAATATTCCTCCCCCTGCTTAAACTCCAGCTCTGGGGCCACCCATCCCAATCCCCACCGAGCGTTCACCTCTTGAGTGGCCCACAGTCCCGCCTCAAGGGTGTGCTTTTGCTTAATCAAACTAGTCTGCTTGTACCTGCTCGTGAATTCTTTCTCACAGAGTCAAAAGCCCTCTCCTGGGCTGAGGTCTCACCTGACTGGCAGGGAGACCTCCCCAGGGTTGGACTTCCCAACCACAGAAGGGACTTTCTTAAGATCAGCCCCCTTTGGGGACGGCAGCTGGATTTATATTCAAAGACCATGCTCCATTACCCTGTAAATTTCTTCCTGGATGGATCCATATTCCCAGAGATGACTTAAATTCCAGTGGCCACCTTGGGAAACTTCTGAAATCCTGGAACTCATCTACTTCCACACACACTCAAAAAAGCCAAACCTAAATGAGGGGCACATCTCAACTGGTACTTTGAGGCCTCAAAAGGAAATACCGAAAAGGTTGCCTGCCTTCAAGCTGTTCATTCAAAACTTCTGGGAGCTAATTTGGACTTTTCTAAAGACTCTCAAAATTAGAGAAATCAGCTGACATTTGCCCTCCCCGCTCCCTCTGTGTGCAGTCGCTGCCACCACCACTCCTTCCCTCTCCTCGTCTGTATCCTCCTTAGCAGACCTTCCTTCTGTCCCAGCGACCCAACACCACCTCTAGATCCTGGAAGACCTGGGGCTCCCACTGGTCCCTCAGACCTTACTGCACGACTTACAGGGAAGCCTGGGGAACCCAAACCTTTTCACTCCTTGGTCTAAAGCTGAGTACGGGCCACCTAACAACTGTCTTTGTCTTCCTAATCTCTACTAAGCCAGAAAGGTGGCTGTGTTCCTCAGTCCCCAAACTTCCCCTGTTTATCTCAAAAGGCTTGTAAATTATTGACTTTAGAAAACCGAAGTTCTCTTGAGGAACTCACATTTTTCTCTGTCCCTTGAAGTAACAAATCTTATCATGCCTTCAAAATGTAAACACAGCCCACAATCACATAAGTCCAAATGAGGAAAGAAGAGGCGGTGCGGGTTAGGAGGCCTCATAAAAACACAAACTGCTAAAAGGGCCCTTTTGCCCAGACCACAGCCTAAGACAAAATGCAGATTCTTCTTCCTTGTGTCTTCTGTGCAAATGTTAGCAAAACCAAAATCTGTAAGATCTTTGTCCCTATCTGTGTGCTTACGTGTATGCCTATATGTTTGTGTGTGTGTGTATATAGTAAATATGAGATACTTTCTATCTCCAGACCTGCTAAAATTAATTTATCAAAGAGCTCTACTGAGTTGGGTTGAAGGCAAGTATTTGTAAGGATTGGGCATTCTAAACTCTCAGAAAGACAGAAACTAACCTAAATGTTTTTCCAGCTGACATGAAGTGGGAAAATATATATTAAACCTAATTTAAGTTTGTTGGCTTAATTAAAACAGAGATGTCTTTGGAAGTTATCGGTATTAAAACTAAAACTTTTATTCTACCTGGGTTTACTAAAAATAAGCTCATGTTATCTCTGCTAGAAAATTTGTCAATAATTTGGTATGGTAAAACTTTCACTTAAAAATAATTTCCAAAATCTTTCTGGTAACTTGAAACTTTAGATTTTTGCTAAGTTAAACAATAAAAATTTATTAAATATCTAGATAACTTCCAAATAAGATAAAATATTAAACATTTATGACTAACCATAGGTTTACCTACTTTTGACTTCCTTATTACAGAAAAACTAAAGATAAATTTGGAGCTATTAATAAACATTCTTTGTGCTTTATTGAAAAGAAAGATTGTACTATGCTGAAGCACACTAGAAATTATGAAATGTATTCATAAATGTAAATCTAAAGAACACTGATATAACAGTTCACAGTTGCTTACTACTTTTTGAAATATTGCTGAGTTATTTCTTCAAGAAGAATCGTTAAAAAGACTCCAGAGTACAGGTTCCTGATACCTTTAAGACCGTAAAATTAAGCTGGGTAAGAATTTCTGGGACTAATGGAAAAACTGGATTCTAGTTTTCACTAGAACTTAACGTTCCTAAAAGAAGTCTAATAACTGTAATTAAAGCTATTAAAAATTGGTAAGAGAAACATCTCTGTATACAAGAAAAGTAGGATATGTGCTTTCAGCAAAAGAAGATATAAAGAACAAAAAAGCATTTTTATTGAAGGAAAAGTAATTTTGTCCTAAAAGTGATGCTGGTTTTTCAAAGAGGGAAAATATAAAATATATGACAAAATTTAATGTAAAAAGGAAAGTTATAGATTTATGGAAAGGAATCTTTGAAATCTTTTGGGTTTCCTGTTGTCTTGATGAGGTCTTTGGTTATGAAAACTGAATCTTCTCAATATTAAAAGAACTAAGTTTTTCTGAAAACTCTGTAACTTTATGTTTCATTTCAAAGACGCATTTGAAATCTTTTATTGTCACTTTGCTTATATAATTATTATTTCATAATGATCTATGATCCTATTTAATCAAATGTTCAAGCCTTTTGATATTTTTGACATACTTTTCAAAATCAAATTCTAAATGGAGTCTTTTTGACCTGGCAGAAATTTTGGGAGTTTTTATGGAAGGGCCTCTGGAACATTACAAAAGATTTATTAAACTAATTAGGTTTGTTGGGGGAGTGTTGTGTATTTTCCTCTGTTCCTTGTCCCCACCGCAACAAAGAATTGAGGGGCAGAGACACAGTAGTGAAGCAGAGTGAAAGTTTTATTTAAAGTTACTTAAAGAGAGAATAAGTGCAGCAGTCAACCTCAGCAAGGAGAGGTACCTTGAAAGGTTTAAGTTTTAATGAAAGAGAGAAAGTCTATGCACTTAGAAAGTGCAGGCGGCCTCAGAGAGAAGAGCGCCCTGAAGGGCTGGGGTTCCCTCTTTTAAGGATTTTTTTCAGGAATGTGACTTAAGGTCTGGGGATGCAGACTTGTAAGTGGTTCCTGAATATTTAAAATTAACTTAACACAAGGAATTTACTGCTCTGATTTCTCCCTGAGATACCTGTGTCTTGGTCTGGGAGCCTATCAAACAAGACCACCTGCCCAGTCCCCAAGGTGGGCTGAGCCATTGTCTGTTTGCCAAAGAGTAAACTAAGAATCCCACCTCCTAACTTCCTGCTTTTTTACTTTGTTGTTTACAGCTAGGCCTGCTTGCCCAGGTTGCAGATTACTTGATTAGAGCTGAAGGGAAAAAACACTGCATATTAGGTAAAGTTAAAAAATAAGCTGGGCCTGCAAGATTAACACAATAAAGACAAGGGTACCCTCCTTTATCTGGGGAATATTCAAACATTCCAGGCCAAGTTACTCCTGGCTTTTTTAGCTTTAACTGATTAACTCATTAACTCTGGGTCTTTTTAGTGGGCTTTCCTGGCCTTATTCTCTTTCCACCCTGCTCATATCTATTTTCCTGCCCAACAGGTTTATTTAGTATGTTGAATCACGTGGGAACCATTGTCAAATAAGTGATGCTAAACCCTTAAAGTGTCCCAGAAATAATCAAATATCCTTATCAATTGTATTACAATGAACAGATCTTTAACCATGGCCATTTTTAAGTCTTTTTTTCATTTACAGTCATTGTTTTACTCTGATGCTTTTGCAAATGAGCTATTTCTTCAAGAAGAATTATGGAAAAGACTCCAGAGTACAGGTTCCTGATACCCTGAAGACCATAAAATTAAGCTGGGTAAGAATTTCTGTGGAAAAACTGGATTCAAGCAGAACAAGAATTGATAACATGGGATTAAATGAACTGAGGAGGATGATTATAATTTCATGACTTTTTTTGAAACATGGCTGATTTTTAAAAATGTTTTATTTTTCCATATTTAACAAGACTTTTTTCTCTTAAGCTGACTTACAGTAATTTAATAAATTATACCTTTATCTTTCCTCCCTACCTGATCCCTCCATATTCCAGAAATTCTCAAAGACAGCCCTGTCTCCTTGGAAGGAACTATATCAGGTTCTCTTCACTAACCACATGGCAGTGGGACTTCAGGGACTTAAACTTTGGATATGCATTTCATAGCTAAAAAAAGACTCCACCTGGCATCTGGTCCTGACATCAATACAAGCATTGGAGATCTTGAACTCAAATTGGCAGAGAGAGAGGTAGACTGCTTCCTCCCAAGACTCTGGCTCAAGATTTCATACTTTAAGCACAAAACCTTTTGTTCTGGGAAGGGAGGGATAAGAGGGAAAAAGGGGCATTATGATTAGCAGATGTAATGTTGGGGGGGCACGGGGAGGGCTATACAACTCAGAGAAGACAAGTAATGACTCTATAGCATCTCACTACACTGATGGACAGTGACTGTAATGGGGTTGGTGGGGGGACTTGATGAAGGGGGTAGTTTAATAATCATAATATTGCACATGTAATTGTAGATTAATGAACCAAAATAAATTATTAAAAATAAAATAAATAAAATAAAAAGAGATGGTAACCAGAAAAAAAAACCTTTTGTTCTTTCCTTTATTGACAGTGGCTGCAAAGATGATGTCATCATCCATTATCTCCCAAGCCCTTTGCTTTCCAGACTGCAGGATTTGTTATCAAAAACAAACCTTTCACCCCAGAAACTTCCTAATACTGCCTCTTGCATAGACTCTGCCTTTTTCTCAATACCTGCCAGTAACTCTCCAAATTTTCAGAATATGTCTGGCTTACTTTGTACATACAAACGATATAATTTTATATGTGGATATAATTTTCAATCCTGGGCATATGAAAGCCTTGATAGATGGAAGGGTCTTGGAGATGCCAAACTTTTAGGAAATGTAACACCTCCTTCTGCTATTCTTAAAATGATCACAGGCACCAATACTGAACTTCATTCAAGGAAAAAAAGTTTTATCAATGACAGGTGATTATCCTGATGAGGGTCCTATGAAGATAATTCCTGTGGACAGTCTAGCAGATACGACCTCCCTGGAGAGTGTTCTGGTGGCAGAGGACATTACCTTCTCCAAGTGCTGTTTTCCTACACAGGAGTCAGGGCTCTTCCCAACATGACCTCACGTTTCACAACTGAACCAGGACCGTGAATAGACCCGTTGGAGCCACTGCCCAGGCTTCCAGAGCCCAGCCGTGACCTCCAGACGCCCTTGTCATGTTGTCTTTGATAATGATCACCTCAGATTGTCTGCTTGCCACTCAAGGAAGAATCTGACATTAATACTTTCTGCTGTTGCTGGATAAACACCTCCCATCAAGTAGATTCAGAAACTGCCAAACTTTTAAACTATCTAAGTCCCTTAGCCATCCTTCTAGTTCCTCATTAGGATGGTTACATTTTTAATTCTCTGATATTTTCTGCTGACTCACATCAGGACTTGAGGCACTCCTATAATCAGGTTTAAAGTTCTGTTAACTGTTTAAATTTGTTCTTTACCTATTTTGAACTACTAATGACTTAGTTTTCTTTGCTGCACCACCAACCAAGATGTCAAAATCATGGTTGCCGAGCAGCTGGATGAAACTCATCAAGCATGTTGTCTAGTTCTGAAATCGAGGCTGCTGTTGGGGTCTAGGCCTCACTTCCCCAGAACATCCCATCGCTCAAACTCAGCTGCAAGTTCCCTCCAACCACCTCCTCCAGCACCAACCATTTTCCCAACAAGGGACACAACAGACCCAGAGCTGGTCAAGGAACCACTCTGGCGACGCAGTGGGACAGAAAAACAATTTTCATCAACAGTGCTTTCCAAGAAAGATCTCCTTCCAACCAGGGAAATGGGAAATATGATAAACTAAAATCAAAATGGAGGAAAAAATGGGAAATACAGAAAGTATAAGGAAAATAAGTTCCCTTGGTAATTCTGCCATTCAGTAAAAATCAGTGCTTATTTTTTAGTCGTAATTCTGTATCCAACACACCAACCACATGTGGCCATTTAATATAAATGAGGTAAAATAAAAAACATGACTGTCATTTCTGCATCACATCCTTCTTAGGTCTGTCTCTTCATTCACCCTGTGTCGTCCTTGACACCTGTGTAGTCCCTTTAGCAACACAGTTCATGATACTGAGTGTAGTGAAATTGTGTGGGGCACATGCAGGGGAGCAGGACGTGGCTGGGGTGGCTCCTGGCCGTCTCCCTGACGAGCTGTGAGAGGGAAGCATTTTCCCTTCCCTGTGGTTCGGCTTGTGTGTCATCAGGTGGGGACACAGAAGGCTGTCTTTGGGGCCCACGAGTTAAGCTCACACAGAGCACCGTAAGGATCAATAAATGGCAGCTCTCCTATTCCTCGCCCGTGTGCTCCCTGGTTGGGCAGCGGAGACTTTACCGCTTTTAAGTATAATGGACAGCACAGCAAGACAGCTTGTTTTTTGTCTTAGGACCTTTCCTTGAAATCCATGCCCCAGAGGGGTAGGGCTGGTCAGAGCACTCAGTCTTCTCTTGAATGGCCAGATAACTCTAAAAGATTAGTCTGCAAGGCCTCCAGCCAAGCTGGGCGGCACCCCTGCCGGCAGCGACTGAAAGTCCATCTTCCTGGCTTAAACTGTGAAGGACTAGTTATTCCAACAGTGAATTTAAGGGCTGGAGCAGGTGGGTATGTGTTTGGGGGAGCAGGGGAGGGAGGTGTATTTTCCCCCGAGAAAAAAGCAGGTGGAAGAGGGTCCAGGTAAGAAGATAACTTTGGAAGCATCACCCCAGGAAACTAACTGCTCTTGCACTATAGTATCTGCAGGCAGTTTTGACTCCCACGTAAATCAGGAAACGTACAGCCCGAGACCACCAGGGGCAAGTCTGCAGCCCCCGCGGATCCAGTTTACCGACCCACTCCAGGGAGGAGCATGCTCGCCCTGGGCTGCGGGCCACGCGCGCACAAGGAGAAGGCGCAGCACCTGTGGGGCGCGGGGCAGGAGGCGTCCGGGTGACGCTCACAGCGGGCTTCCCAAGGCTTCCGGCCGGGAAGGCCTCGGGGCCTCCTTAGGAAGCGCCCCGTTAGCGGCCCTGGGCAGCTGTGCCCAGACGACCCCGAGCGGGAGCGCGCACCTGGGGCGGACCGGAGGCGGCTGCCTGGGTCAGAGTGCCCAGATCGCGGCCAGAGAGGGACGCGTCCTTCGTCCCGGCAGAGCGTCTGAGGCCACAATGCGGGGAAGAGGCTTCCCGGGAAGGAAGCGGCGGTCCAGCGGAGGAGGGGTCGGGACCCGTGCCCGGGAGCGCTGTCTGCGCGCTAGCAGCGCCGGTCAGCCAGGCAGGGCCACAGCTCCGGGGGTACCTTCTTAGTAGGAACCGAGTCCCTCCTTAGCTGTCATCTTCAGAGTCTCCCCCAACCCCGGGCGCCGGTGGCTGCCTTTCCAATGGGTACTCGGTTCCTGTAACGGCTACAGGGCCTCGGCTGCACCCGCACCTGGCGCACTCCCGGCTGGGGCGGCCCGTGACTGGCCTGCCCCTCCCCGGCCTGACCCTGGCGCTCGCGGTCCGAGTCCTGCAGCTCCCACGACGCCTCCCTCCTCTGCCGGCCCGGCCAGTGTGGGGGCCACACCGCAGCGCCTGGGTGCAGAGGGCGGGTCCCGCCTCCTGGTCCGTGAAACAGGAGCCTCTCCTACGCCCAAGAATTGAAGCCGGGAGCCCCGCCCCTCCTCGCGGCCCCGCCCCCACAGGGATCTATGTCTCCTCTTGGCCCCGCCCCCATGGGGCCTGTCTCTCCCGGAGCCCCCGCCTCTCCCACAGGCCGGTTCCCCCGGAGGCCCCGCCCCGGCGCAGCGCGCAGGCGCGTCCTGTGCCAGCCGGCGTTGCCGCAGTCCCTGGGCGCCAGAGCCGCCGCAGCATCCCTGGCGCGCACGTCTGCTCGCCGCCGTCCTCCTCACCCTCCTTCTCCTCCTCGGCTGGCGCGATGGCGAAGCCGCTGACGGACAGCGAGAAGCGGAAGCAGATCAGTGTGCGCGGGATCGCGGGGCTGGGCGACGTGGCCGAGGTGCGGAAGAGCTTCAACCGGCACCTGCACTTCACGCTGGTCAAGGACCGCAACGTGGCCACGCCCCGCGACTACTTCTTCGCGTTGGCGCACACGGTGCGCGACCACCTGGTGGGCCGCTGGATCCGCACGCAGCAGCACTACTACGAGCGCGACCCCAAGGTGAGGGTCCGAGGCGGCCGCCGTGCGCTCGCGGGGCCCCCGTGTGTGGACTCCCCTCGGTCCAGCACGCCGGCCCCCAGTGCGCCCTCGGGGCCCGAGGGGTCCCGGCTTCCCGCCGCATCTCCCCGGCGGCCGGCTCGGCACGGGCCTGGCGCCGGCCTCCCCGCCCCTCCGCCGGGGCGCACGGCGGATTCTGGCCGTGACCCGCCGCAGGCCGTCGTTGTCTGCCCGGTGGAGTTGGGACCCGGAGACCCGGCCGCGGCCGCCTGCCAAGGGCCTGGCCTCAGCACCCCTGCGCCAAGAGCCCGACCTTGCAGGGGCGGCCGCTCCCGCAACTCCCGAGTCCTAGTGGAATTTTCCAGCCGTGCGTCGCGGCGGTGTCCGCAGAGTGGGTGCTTCCTCCTCCCCGCCCCGCCCCCCATCTTTTGTTTTTCTGCAGTAGCGCGTGGGAGAAGAGGGGACTGGAACCGGCCCTGGGCAGCTTCATGTGTTGGAAGCGGGTGAACTCAGTCATCTGCAGGGAATTGTGGGGCTTTTTTGGCTAGGCAGTGATGAGAAGAAAGTCATGGAGGACGCCTGCCAAAGCAGGAGGGCTCAGAAGCTCAGAGAAGGAACCTTCAAAGAAGGCTCTGTCTTTGAGGTTCCCACACCTTCCTTGAAGAACTTCACTTAGGTTACAGTAATTGTTACTTCTTTTAATGTTTTGCAGAAATTTATGTTTACAGCCAAACATACAAAATACACCAAAGAAAAGCCACTGATGCGTCTCCATGGCTCTTAACTACAGTAACTGTAGGTGTATGTCCTTTCAGGTCGTCTTCCATTTCTAAAAATGCGTACACATTTTTAAAAAGTATATTGCATATACGTTTCCTGACTTTTTCATTCATCAACATTTGCAACTTTTTCAACAGCTTTCCAAATGACTATGTTTCTTAAGCTTCTCCAACATCATTGGTAGTTTGACCACTCCTAAACCAGCAGGCAAAGGACACCCTTGCAGGCCTGAAGCCAGTTTGCAGATTTTATTTGCAGCATACAGCTGGACACTGGGTGGTTGCTTTGTTGATAGTGTTTTAGAGTATTTTCATGGGAAGTTGACAGATGTTTAATAATTGCTAAGCATGAGATTAATTGTTTCTCCAAGCTTATTCCAGGGCCCTGATTTTTTCAGAAAGAGAGTTGGTAAAAAGGGCAGACTTGTTAGAATAGTAATTGGGCCATTTCATGTTTTGTATGCAAAACAGTGTAGAAAGAAGTGGTACCAAATGGACAGAACAGGTTTTTACAAAAACTTGGAATGACTTTGCCAGGGAAACTGGCCAAGAGAGGCGAGTAGCTCCCCCAGAATTCCCTGCTGATGGCAGAGCTCTGATTTGCGGCATCATTTTTATTGTCCATGGAGTGGATGACAAGGGTACAGATTTGCACATTCAAGGGCATTTCCCTGGAGCGGGACCAGGACACAGGACAATACCTGAGGGCTCCCTTTAGAGTGTTTATGTAATAATTAGATCCTGAAAAGGCCATTGATGGGCTCTGGGACTGTGGAAATGGCCCTTCCTTTGGTGAGAATTAATCCCTTTAACAAAAGTTTCCTGATCCTGAGTGAGAGGTCTGAGTTTTAATTGCCGTGGTGGCTACAGGCAGAAATCTTTTAAGAAACCACACAGCCTGTAGTGAAAGATTGTTTGCCTAATTTGGTTAGGAAGGCCCTTTAAAAATGGAAAATCGAAATTTAAATTCTTCAGTCTGGCTAATTCATGTTGAAAATAAAATTGTCACCCCTTTTTCTGCAAGTTACATGTTTGCTTGTAATGGACCAGAGACAAGCCCCAGGAGGGTCAGAACCTGCGGGGAGGTGGACTCCCAGTAAAAGTCCTGCAGAGCTGCACCCTCAGCCCGGGAGTGGCCTCAGGGGCGTGTACCACCACCCTTCAGTCCGGGGTAGCCTGACAGTCTATATTTAATGACTTAGAGTGCTCTTATTTAATATTTTTGTATTTTATACAGCTATGCAAATCCTTAGGATTATTGGAGGAAAAAGTAGAAAACACATAAGCCAAAAAGAAAATAGTGTGATCTCACCACCTGGTAATAACACTGAGTGTGCTGTGCACATGTGTGTTCTACATCTTTTTTCTATACTGGTAGAAGCACTTGCTTTTATTACACCAAATAGTGTCAGGCTGTACCTATTATTTCATAACTCTGCCAGCTCTGCTGTGTTTTTGGTAAAAGCAGAAAGGGTGGAAACATGAGTGCTCAGAGGAAGATTTTTCAGGCAACCTGCCCAGCAAATCAGCAATTCAAAAAAATCTGGCTAAAATTGAGAGGTTTTGCTCGACAGGAGGCAGCCCTTAGTTCTAAAGATGGTTGAGGGATTTGCTGCGGTCACAGCAAGGTCAGGAGACTGGATGAAACTCCAGAGCAGGACTGCATTCGACACTCAGGAACAGAAAGGGCTGCATGGGGAGGGGTGGCTCGCGGGAGTCCCAGCTCCTTTTAGTCCTCGTCTCACCATTCAGTCCGGGTGGCCTGGGACCGGGGTGGGTTCCTTGGCCTCAGCTCTTTCATCTGTCAAATGCAGGGCGGTGGATAGGTCGAGCTAGGTAATCCATTTCAGAGGTCCTCGCCATTCTAACACCTTAGGGTTTTGTGTTTGCTTATAAAATATTTCCAGTTGATAGTGACATTCCATCCAAAGAGAATCTGGAAACGCTTAAGCAAGATACAACACAAAAGGCCCAGATTAATACATGACCCTGAAGGAGAAAGTTGGGGTGAGACTTTTCCCCAAAGGAAAGCAGGTTAAATCCAGGTGCAAGGTCAGGACCTGAGATGCAGACATGCGTTCCGGCAGTCAGAGGAGATGGCAGCTTGGACCCAGTTACGGGAGTTGGGGAGCCTTTGGTGACTTCTAGAGCAGTTAGGTGTGAGGTTTCTTCTGTGGGTCTGTAGGGCAGATGTGCAGTGCGGACAGCTGGCCTCTTGTGTCCCTGCAGCAGTGAAGTGCTCAGTGTGCTGAAGCTCTTTCCCATAAACTCATGGCATAACCATGGTGGTAGATAAAAGCAGTTCTCCCACAGGGCCAAACTGCCATCTTAAATATTCCTAATGCATCGACTACAGTGAACAGTTCATCTTAGTGTTGGCTGGCCCCAGGTGTTAAGGGATGCTGCAGGAGCGTCTGCTGGAGCATTGACTGCCCTCATCCTCCACTCAGAGATTTTGTTTAAAACGAGTGGTGAGACCAGCCGCTAAATCTTGTTAACACACCCAATTGCTCTGGTGTGTTTCCACTTGTCTGTGTGAAGTTGGCCCCATATCCCTTGGGCCGGCTTCCCCGACCCCAGGCAGCCCAGAGCTGTGTTGCAGGGCTAGATGCTGACGGGTCTTGTGTGGCTGACCCTGGCAGCCCACCAAGCGGAAGGTGAGGAAGCCTCAGAGCATGTGCCGTGACTTCACGGAAGACAGTTTGGCCTCAGCTCTTAAAGGCTGTGATGTTGGTTCATTTTCTGTGTCAACTTGTCTGGCTGCAGTGCCCAGATGTTTGGTCAAATATTATTCTGGATGTTTCTGTGAAGGTGATTTTTGAATGAGATTAACATTTAGATCAGTAGACTTTGAGTAAAGCAGATGCCTCTCCATAATGTGAGTGGGCGCGCGGGAGGCCTCGGCAGGACACAGAGTGCCGCCCTCCCCAGCAGGAAGGAGCTCTGCAGGCAGGCTGCCTTTGGGCGCCCAGTGGGACTCTCCCCGGTCTCCAGCCTGCACCGGCTGGTTTTGATCTTGGATCCCCACGGTTATGTGAACCATTTCCTTAAGACAAATCTGTATGTACGTATTCTGGTGATTTCTGTTCTTCTGGAGAACTCTATAACTTCAGATCCGCGGGTGTTGTGCGTGGCTGCAAGGACCCTTTGTATCTTTACTAAATATTGTAGCTGGCCTCATTTCTGCATACCGTCCCTTAAATGATTTTTAAAAAGCCTTATTTTATATGACTTCAGACTTTAAAAAGTTGCAGGAAAAACAAAAAAATCCCATATTTTCTTCACCCAGATTCCCCAAACATTAAACATTTTAACACATTTGTTATGCCCTTAACGTATTTCTCTATATATAAATACATTTTTTCTCAGAACCATCTGAAAGTAAGTTGCAGACTTCATGTGTCTTTACCCCTAAAAACTTGAGTGTATGCTTCCAAAAATCGGGGAGACCCTCGTACACATCCCAGGAATGAGGAAGCGCAGGACCGGCATGTCGGCCAGACACTGCCATCTGTGGACCTTACTCAGCTTTGCCAGTTGTCTCTATTAAAATACAAAAAGGACATGGAGATAACTCGGTAAGTCTTCTCAGATTATACCTATTTTTTTTTTCATTAATTGGAACGAGGCTTTAAGCCTTTTAGAAACCCACACATCCTAAGACGTGAAGCAGATAAACAACAGGTGAGAGCTTACACCATCTTACATACATAATGCGTATGGTGAAGGGAAGCGAAGTGAACATCACTGGAGGACAGAAACATTTGGTCAAGAATGAGGTCCATGGGATCTTCTGGGGTAGGAGTTATATGTAATTTCAGTTTTAACTGAGTGTCTTTGCTCAGCTTTGAAACATTTAAACTGAAAGGTGAAAGTACCTCTGTTTAGAACACTAACACCGCACCAGTTATAAATATAGTTCAACACAGTCCAGATCACCTAATGTAAACTGGTTGGGCTCCGGCTTCTCTGTCAGGGATAAGGAGACCTCCATGCTGTGTGGCTGGGGGATGGGAGTGAGCAAACATTTCGTGGAGCCGAACAGCCTGGAAAGCAGAAGGCAGGGTGTTGCAAGAATGTAATATCACAGAGTGCAAAGCGAATTTGTCCCTGGAAGAACTGAGTGGTCTCTGATCCCTGCAAGCTCTCGAATTCTATACTTCACTACATTTTCCAGATGGACGCTGAGCAAACAGACCCATGTTCTGGTCCTGAGTTCTAGGACCTGCGGTGAGAAAGGAGACCCGTGATCCGTGTGGAGACAGTCGGCCAGTTTTCCTGCCGACTTCCTTCCTCGGGAAGCCAGGTTTCCCGACACTTAACTCGAAAAGAATGCTCGAGTGCGACCTCACGGGTTGGGGGCTTGAGCGGGCGGCGGCTACCGCTCGGCGTCGCACAGTGAACCCGGGTGGCTTATAAAGTGTCCGTGGTGTGACTCTCCAGAGAGCCCCTCAGCCACGGGGCCGACGCTGTGACGGGCCCGCGGAGACAGGATGGGCCTGGCCGTGCGGCCAGGAGGATGGGCCTCTGCTCTCACGGGGGCCGGGGGCCGGGGACAGGCCGGACTTGGGCCTTGGGAGAGGCAGGGAGCCCAGCAGAGGCGGCCTCCAGGTCGGCCCAGCAGCCAATGTCCCTGCGGTGGGTGAGGGTGGCTCTGCCCGGCAGGGAGCCACAGGGCCCGCCCAGGCACTGCCAGGTGGCGGGCGGCATGGTAACACAGCTGCAGCACAGACAGAACCGAACAGCAAGAGGAGCACCAGTGCGATTTCCTGGCGCAGGGTGACGGGTTGGCCCAAGAGTCTCAGTCTCTCGGCCAGAGCAGTCGCCCATCTGTGTTCTGTGGCCATGGCTGGGGGGGAGTTCTTTTCCTGCGGGGGGGTTCAGACCCTTTCACTTACTTACACAAAGATTCCAAAAACCCTTTTAGAAGAGAGAAGAAATTGGAGATGTCTAGAAGTCTAGTTCTATTAATCTCAGTTGCATAAACAGCAAAATAAGGCTCTGCTGTAAATATTAAGCTGTTTCCACAGAGTTCGTGAACCCCTAGGGTGTCTTTAGAAGATTAGTATGTTGTTGAGATTATGTTGCTGGGAATATGTTAGGATTAATGTATGTGTTGATCATCTTTTCATCTGTGTTGAACAGAGCTTCATTATGCTTTTCGATGATGTTATCTGTTGGTGTAGGTTTTGCATGTAATAAATAAATACAGTTTAAAAAAATTCAGGCTACCTCTAGGCCCCTGAACACTTGTTAGAGTCATATTGCAAGAAGGGGCCATAAAAGAGAGCAGCCGTGTTCACTCCAGTTGGCAGGCCCCCCACAGCTGCCATGCAGAGGTAGGGGGCCCTCAGTGGGTGAGCATTTGGTTTTCGGACCAGCACTCCTGCAGCAGGGCTGCACAGAGGGTGCCTGGGGGTGCTGGAGAGGCAGAGGCTGGGCTGGGCCTGGGAGGCCTTGGACCTGCGGCAGCAGAGTGAGGAGATGGCTCTGCAGGAGAGGCCCTCTGGGCTTTTTCTTGGACCAAACCTGTGCCCTCTGGTGGCTTTTTCCAGAATTGCCACCTGCTAATTAGGTCCTGCAACTCACCCTGAAAATCTGGCCCTGGGACAGGGCCAACACTGCCCAAGTCTGAGGCTCGCTCGCTCTCTGTTGCACCCCAAGATACATACATGTGGTGTTCTCAGAGAATGAGGTGGGGCTCCCCTGGCCAGGGTGTGAGCCAGGACTGGGTGCCCGGGCTGCAGGACTCAAAGGTCTGCATCCCCTCGAATGGCTCTTCGGCAAGCCTGTGATTTGTTGGTTTTGCCCTGAGCATCCTAAGGAATCTGGGGAAAACAAAATTAACACATCGGAGGAAACTTTAAAAGCTCTGAAATCACACAGACAAAAACTACAACAAAAAGCAAGCTGAGAGTCCAGAGCCCTGGCCGAGCACTGGGCCTGCTGGCCTTCTCCAGGGGGGTTGTTCCCAAGTTCTCAGGGGACCCTGGGTGCAGGGGGCAGCAGCAGGCTGCTCCAGGCCATTCACAGAATAGGCTCCTGAACCCTTGACGTCTGTGTTCAGCTTGGGAGGAAAGCAGAAGAGTTGGAGGTTTAGTGCCAGGCCCGCCGTGTCACACCTCAGCACCCACGCCTGTGAAAGCAGAGGCCCGTGCTGCTCTCGCGGAGCTGGGGAGGCCGGAGACCTGAGCAGAAAGATTCAGCTACAACTTTGAAAACACATACTTATAGTTAAAGGCAAAATAAAAACATCTTGCTCATATTCCTGACCTGTCAACTTCTATTAAACCTCTTGGGGAGAACCCCAAAGGCAGGTGTGTGGGGAGAAGTACAGAGAAGGGGCGATAGTCCCCAAGCTCACCACCACGCCCCTCAAGACGGAGGGGTTCTGCCGGGCTGTCCGTGCCGCTCATCCATCCCTGAGGGGAGGGCCGGAGGTGCGGTGACACGGAAACCCCATAGGATAGGAAACCAGGACAAGTGCCTTGTAAACAACATCCACGATGGAGTCAGGAAGAGGCGATGGGCTGTGAGCAGCAGGACAGCCTGCGCTTGGCGAGGCTGTTTGTGATTTCAAGGGCCTTGGAATTATGGAAACCATACATTCAGATGATTTAGGGAGCTGAGGGCAGAGGCATTTTTGTTACACTGTCTTTATGATGGGAGGTATTCTCTTTTATATACATTTACTGTAATTTCTGAAATTTTTGTACATTTCAACTATTTTTTTGTAACTGCTTTGTTGAGATGAAATACAGATACCACAGAAGCCGCCCGTCTGAGGTGTGCAGGTCAGTGGTTTTGGTACACTCACAGAGGTGTGCAGCCATCACCACAACCAACTGAACACAGTCATTGCCCCAGAAACCCCCATCCTCTAGCCACCACCCAGCCCGGGCCTGGACAGCTGCTCACCTACGTTCTGCCTCTGTCCCTGCATTCCAAGTAAGTGGGGTCGTAGGATGTGTGTCCTCCGTGACGGGCCTCCTTCATTATGTTTTCTAGGTTCATTCTTGTAGCATCCATCAGGGCATGATTCCTTCCTATGGCTGAATCTTATTCCAGTATGTAGACCACATTTCATTTATCCATTCAGCAACTGATCGACACTTTAGTTTCCACATTTCAGCTATTATAGACAAGGTTTTTTTGATTGGAATACAGTTGTTATATATTGGTTTCAGAGGTACGACATAAAGAGACTGGGTTATTTTATGCAGGTACTAACTCTCACCATGTAAGTGTAGTTATCCCTGTTACTGTATCAAGATATTACAGTGTTACTGTATGTTATACTTCCCTTCCTGTGACTGATTTATTGTATTTTGAAACTTGTAATTCTTTATCCCCTTCACCTATTTCATTCATCCTTCTTCCCCCTCCCCTATGGTTAACCAACAGTCTGTTGTCAATATTTATGGGTCTATTTCTTTTTAACTTGTTTTGTTTTTTAGAGTCCACATATAAATGAAATCATGTGTCTCTCTGTTATGGACAAGTTTTTGAGTGGACATAGGTTTTTCATTTCTTTCAGATACATAATTGCTAGGCCAAAGGTAACTGTTTCCTGAGGAACTGCCAGAGTGGTTTCCGGAGTAGTTGTACCTTTTAAAAATTCCATTTGTGTGTATGAGGGTTCTGATTTTTTCAAATTCTATCTAATATTTGTTATTACTTGATGACTTTTGACTCTGCCATGCGGGTGGATGTGGAGTGGCATCTCATCGTGGATTCGATGTGCATCTCCCTCGTCTTTCATGTGCTTATTGGTAATTTGAATTTTCCTTAGAAAAATGCCCATTCAGATTCTTTGTCCAACCAGCCATTGGGTTACGTTTTTATTACTGAGTTTTATTACTAAGTTTATTATATGGTATGTGTGTGTATGTGTGTGTGTGTACTAGAAACAAATCTTTCATTGATTATATGATTTGCAAATATCCTTTTCCATTTTGTGGGTTTTCTTTTTTGCCTTCTTGATGGTATCAAAAGTTTTAAATTTTGATGAAGTCCAATTTATTTTTTGTTACTTACACTTTTGATGTTATAATAAAAGAAACCATTAATCCATGGTCATAAAGATTTACTTCTCTGTTTTCTTCTTAGAGTTTTATAGTTTTGACTCTTACGTTTAGGTCTTTAATCCATTTTTCATTAGTTTTTGTATCTGGTGTGAAGTAGGGATCCAGCTTCCTTCCTTTGCTTGTGGGTGTCCGTTGTCCCAGCACATTTGTTGAAGAGGTTATTCCCTCACTGAATTATCTGGGTGCCCTTTTGGAAATTAATTGACCATAAAGGTGCATTTCTATTTCTGAACTCTCTGGTCAGTCCCAGTGGTCTGTGTGTCGTTCTGCCGGCACCACCAAGTCTTGTTGACTATCGTTAAGTAGTATAAGGTTTGAGAGTAGGAAGTGTGAGCTCTCCAACTCTGGTCTTATTTTTCGAGATTGTTTTGATTATTTGAAATCTTTTGCATTTCCATCTGAAAATTAGGATAATCCTGTCATTCTGCAAGGAAGCCAGCTGGAGTTTTGAGAGGAACTGTGTTGAGCCTTCTGCCTGGCCCACCCTTTGAGGCTGCTTCTAGGTTCTGAAGAGACTAGTTTGAAAATTGTGGCAGAAAAGTGTGAACTAACACTGAACTAACACGGGAAGGCGGCCCTGAGACCCTGAGGGCAGGCTGTTGAGTCAGCTGTTGGGCGCGCAGAGCCCGCAGTTGCCTCAGGGTGTTTCTGGTCAGCATCCTTGCTCCGGGGGTAAAATAGGCACTTTTAGGAGAATCGCTGCTGCTGCTGGGAGTGGGCTGGGGCACAGTTGTCAGGTTGCATGGCACCCAGGAGGTGTCTGCGGTGGCTGGGAGCCCTCCTCGGCCCGTGGACAACGAATCCTGGCCTCTCTCTCCCTGCATTCTGCAGCCCACAGGGAAGTAGCTTTTTCAGATTGCATTTTAGAAAGATAAAGCCATTGTGCAGGCAGCACTGTGCCCTGGGTCCGCGTGTACGGCGGCGGCCTGCAGGCACTCACAGACCTTCTCCAGGCAGGTGTTGTGCACTTTCCCACTGAGAAGTGACTAGATTTGCGGGGATGGCAGAGCAAGGACACTGGCGCTACCCTCGGCCCCCTGCAGCCCGCCCTCAGGTTTTACCAGCGCCCTCTCTGCCCTGGGCCCAATCTAGGGCCTGTCTGCGTGGTCTCCTGTCTGTGATGAGCACAGGCCAGGTGCCCGCAGGCTGGCCCTCAGCTGGGCCTGCCAGGGTTTCTCACGGTTAGCCTGGGCTTAGGGCGCTGCGGGAAGACCTACCAGCCAAGCGCCAGACCTGTTCTGTGCTGTGTGCCTGGTCCTCGGGGAAGGTGGCGTCAGTGCGGCCCTTCACCAGGAGGTCAGAGTCTCCCTTTCAGGACTCTGGTTTGGAAAGGTGTCTCCAGTGCGCTGACCCTTGGGGTTGGGCACCACCTCCCGGGGTGAAGGGTATCAGAGAGCTTGTGTTGAAAGCAGCCCTGTGATCGGGACTGTTTTGGGGGTGCCTGGAAGCTGTGCAGGTGCCCTGTTAGCCCTGGAGGTCGAGCGCAGGTCCCGGGGTGCCGGGGTGCAGCGGGGCGGTGGCGGGTCTGTGCCTCCCAGCCCTGCACGCATGGCCCAGACCTGCCCTGTGGAAGGCACCGCACCTCCTGCGTGTTCCCCAGGCCTCACACGGAAGGCGGCGGGCTCCCGGGAAGCGGGGCTGGGTGGCTGGGCCTGGGTCCGCTGGCGGTGAGGAGCTCGGGGGGCGGTGAGGGAAGGGCGGGCCTGCGCAGGGCCCTGGAAGTGGGGTGTCGCCCCCTCGGGGTGCTGTCCCTGGCCAGGCCCCAGACGGACATTTCACGGTACTCAGCGTGCGCATCATCCTGGCCCCTCACAGGCAGTTCGCGTCAGCGATGTGGGGGGCCAGCTGCTCCAGAGTGCACGGTGGAAGAGGCCGGGTTTCAGCCCAGACCTGCCTCTGCCCAGCGGGAGCCTCATTCCCCGGCCTGCCTGCCTGCCGTTGGGGGTTCATACCGTCCTGGGGACTCCAAGGACAGCGAGCAGAGGCTGCGGCATCCGGGGCCCGGGTGGGCTGCCCTGGAGGGCTGAGTGGTGGGCCTGGCACAGGGGGGGAGCCTGCTGGGGTTCACCCAGGTGGAGCCCCGATTCACGCGCATCGGGTGACCTTCCTCGTGGCGACGGAGTGAGAAGCCTGAGGTGTTTTCTTTTGCTTCTTCAGCGCATCTACTATCTTTCCTTGGAATTCTACATGGGCCGCACGCTGCAGAACACGATGGTGAACCTGGGCCTTCAGGGTGCCTGTGATGAGGCCGTGTATCAGGTACGGGCCCTGCGGGGCAGCCCCGGGTGGCACTGACGTGGGATTCGCCGCTGCCGGGGACCAGTGCGCCCTGCGTGGGGTAGAGTGGGTGGCCACCTGGTCCCCAGGGGGGAAGGTAAGAATGGGCTGGGGAGCTCACGTAGGAAGCCCAGGACTGTGCTGCACGGTGATGCCCAGGTTCCGAAGCTTCTGGAAGCCACTACCCTCCTGTCCTCAGCCCGGGCAGAAGTAGGTGGTTTCGGCCCATCCGTCCTTGCGGTACTGATCCAGTGACCCTCATCCCGTGCCCCTTCCCCGCCCCTAAGATAACCTCTGTGCCCGGCCTGCGCTCCAGTTATAAAACTGCCCTTTGCCCCCCAGTCGGAGCCAGACCTGCCTTTGCTCAGCGGGTCTTCATTAGCAGCCACTCACGTGGGGACTTCCTCTGCTCTGTTCCTTCGCAGCTTCGGAGCAGAGCGGGAGGGCCTGGGTGTTCTCCCTCTGCACCGCCGGGCCCTGCAGAGCCTCCGCCCCCTACCGCCCCCCACCTCGGTGCTCCGTGTGGGGCTTGCAGGTGTGAGCATGCGGCGCCCGCCCAGCCCCGCCCCTCCTCACGGCCCCACCCCTCCTCACCGGCCTCGCCCTCCTCACCGGCCTCTCCCCTCCTTCCATTGCCTTGTCTTTTGTTGCTGTTGGGGTGCGAGGTGCTTTGGGGGCCTTGTTGGGGGCCTTGCACAGGTCTCGGGCAGCCTGCATTTTGGGGGCTCCTGTCTCCCTCTCCAGGACTTACGGAAGAGGAGAATTTGGGGCAAGTAGTTTTAGTTGGCACAATAAAAGTGGGGGACAAAATTTGATTTCCCAAAATAGGAATCTTATGCTCAAAATTGTCTAGAAAGAGAGGTTGTCCTGGCAGGCGATCTGCCGTTTGACCGCTGTGGACTATGAACCGCAGAGCATACGATATCTGGGTATTTAGTGGGATTTGCAGTTGTGTAAAGCACTTTATTTTTCAGAACATTTTCTCTTGGTACGGTTCTTGCAGATACTAAAGATCTTAGGCAGTGTTTACGCCATAAATATGTAATATCTGCTTATAATTTTTATTACACAAAAATGTTAATTTCTAGAAACTTAGTACAAGGTAGCATACACCTTTTAAATGGACAGCGTTTCTTAAAAGTGGTTTTTACTTGATATTTAGTTTTTAATCAGTCTTGTGTCTGAAAGGCTCCCGTGATGCTGGAACCCCCACTGTCTCCAGGTGTGCACCTGCCGGGCCCTTCTGTCAGGTACACTGGGTGGGAGCCAGAGGAGGACGGGGGCTTGGACGGGCCTCCCCCCAAGCCGCCCATTTTTAACATCAGAAATTGACCCAACCTGCAGGTCAGCAAACGTAAACCCCCGGCCCCGCGGTTCACCAACTGGGACCTAAGGAGGGAGTGCACGAACGAGGGACAAAAGATAGAACAGAGACAAGACAGGCTTTCTGATCAAGTCTCGTTTATTACAGGTTGGGGCAGAGAATATATAGACGCTATAGGGTGTGGTCTCTTCTGATTGGTTGCCCATTATGCTAATGAAGTGACCTACAAAGTCCAATCACGCGCCGAGTTGTGCGCATGCGGAGTTGCCTCTGATGTAATAGGCGGACCGGAGTGAGAACATTTGGCGGGAAAATGTGGCGCGAAAGTGATCAACAAGAAGTAAACAACAAGATGGAGTCTTTAAAATAAAATGGAGTCTTGTTTTTGTGCCCTATGGCTCCCAACAAGAAATAATTCATTCCACCACAGCCTCAGCAGGGCTGGGAAGTCGAGACTGGGAACAGATTGCCCTAAAGGCTAGAACTTCAAAAGAAACAGCAGTCTACTGATTGAGCCATCCAGGGCATATTTAAGAACTTTTCTGTTACAGCAAATTTAAAATACATACAAAAATAGAGTGATTGTCCTGGGAACTTTTCCACATACCCATCGCCTGGCTTCAGCAGTCACTGAGCCCTGCTCGTGGCCAGTCCCGTTTCGCTGGTTCCTGCACCACTCCTGGCTTATTTAAGCCAACATCAGACAGCATATTCAGTTGTAACTATTTCAGTAGGTATCTCTGAAGATAGGGTCATTATGACCCCTAAAATATTGGCAATAATTCTTTAATAGGTTTTTTTCAGGCAATGTACAAATTTCTCTGCCTCATAACTTGTTTTAATAGTATGTTCAGAAACTCGGTTGCATTTGGTAAGTTGCTTAAATCTGTCTTTTTTTTTTTCAAGTCAGACAGGTAATGTGCTTACGTCGTAGCAAGGTTTGAGGGAGATACACATCACTCAGGGCGTGAATACCTCATCAGCATGCTTGTGAGCCACAAAAGGATCCTACATCTCTTTGACTCTCTAGGATTCTCCTCTTTTCTTATTTTTCTGCCTTGTGGTTCCTTTGTTGACACCGGGTTTGTCCCGTAGAGCGCCCCGCGGCCTGCACTCGGCAGATCGCGTCCCCAGCTACTGTTTAGCCTGCTGCTCTGCCCCACGGATGTCACTCTCACCACTTCTACTCAGCATTGTATCGGTGGTTCTCGGCAGGGTATTTAGGCAAGGAAATGAAATAAGAGGCTTCCAGAGTGGGGAGGAAGGAAGACTGAGTGGGGCATCTCTGCTGGCAGATGACGTGATGTAGGAGCCCCGGGGAACCCGTAGAAGGGGGGCAGTGCCAATGAGCGCGCTCAGCAGGGTTGTAGGATACAGGATGAGGAGACAAAATCAACCGTGTTTTAATACACTTAGAATGAACAATCCAAAAATGAAATTAAGAAAACAATTCCACTTAAAATAGCATCAAAAAGAATAAACACTTCAAAATGAATTTCCCAAAGAAGTATAAACGTTTTTCTGAAAACCGTAAAACATTGTTGAAAGAAATTAAGACCAAAGAAAGGAAGGACATCCATGTGCATCCGCGGCTTGGAAGACTCAGTGCCGTCCAGATGGTGACAGTCCGCAGACTGGCGTGCAGACGCCCTGCAGTCACCCTGACGTCCCCACTCGGACTCCAGCCGGCTGCTTTGCAGAGGTGACAGCTGGTTCTAAAACCCACATGGAAATGCACAGGCCAGGAATCACTCATCTTGGAGAAGGAGAACCAAGCTGGAAGACTCATGCTTCCCAATTTCAAAACTCACTACAGAGTTGTAGTCAGCAAGGTTACGTGGAACTGGCCTGAGGATAGACACAGAGCGATGGAAGGGAATTGAGAGCCCAGAAGCAAACCCTCGGGTTTACAGCCAATTGATTTTTTTCCCCCCCATTTAAAAATAAAAAATTCTGATAGAATACACATAATATAAATTTACCATCTTAACTGTGCCTGAGCACATAGTTCAGTGGCATCAAGTACGTTCAGGGTGTGCCACGGGCGCCACTGTCCAGCTCCAGCTCCTTTCGTCTTGCAAAACTGAAGCTACGTCGGTTCAGCGTTAACTCCCCATTAACCCCTCCCCCAGCCATGATGACCACCATTCTGTTTTCTGCCTCTATGAATTTGACGTTCTAGGTACCTTGTATAACTGAGATTACATAATTTTGCCTTTTTGACTGGCTTAGTATCTTCATGCCAGAATCCTTCTTTTAAAAAAAAATGAGTAATATTCCATTGTATGTAGATACTACATATTTATCCATTCAGCTGTAAATAGACACTTAGATTGCTTCCACCATGTAGCTATTATGAATAGTATGGTTATGAACATGGGTGTAGATACCTCTTCAAGAGCCTGCTTCCAGTTGCTCTGGGCGTTTACCTAACAGTGGAATTGCTGGATCATGGTAATTTTCTGTTTAACTTTCTGAGAACCCATCGTCTGTTTTCTGCAGCAGCTGCATCATTTTACCCTCTTGCCAGCAGGCCCAAGGGTTTGAGTTTCTCCACATGCTCACCAGCACTTGTCACTTTTCTTTTTCATTCTTTTTTTGATAGTCGTTCTAATGGGTGTGCTCGTTTTAGTTTTCATCAGCAGTTCCCTAATGATGAGTGATATGGGGCATCTTTTTTATGTGCATGTACTCTCTTGGTGCAGTGTCCTTGAATGCACAAAAGTCTAAAATTTTCATCAAGTCCAGTTAGTCTATTTTTTTGTGTGTGGCCTGTGGTTTTGTTGTCCTCTGTGGTCAGTTGATTTCTTCAGAGGGAAAGGTGCCAAAACAACTCCATGCAAGAAGAATGTTCTTTCCAGTGAATGGTGCCAGGACGTTTGGACATTTACATGCAAATGAGTGAGGCTGATTCCCTGCCTCACACCACATACAAAAAATTAACTCAAAATGGATCAAAGACCCAAAGATAAGAGCTAAAACCATAAAACTCTTAGAAGAACAAATATAGTAAATCTTCATGATTTGGCAATGGATTCTTAAAAATAATACCAAAAGCACAAGCGATACAAGAAAAAATTGGTAAATTAGACAAAAACAACTTCTGTCCATCAAAGGACAGTACAAAGAAAGAGAAAAGACAGCCTTCAAAACTATACAAATATTTGTAAATCACAAATCTGAAAAAGGTCCTGTTTCCAGAATATATTAAGATAACTCAATGATGAAAAGAGAACCCCATTGAAAAATGGGCAAAGGACTTGAATAGACATTTCTCCAAAGAAGACTTACAAGGATGTGAAAAGACATTCAGCATCGTTAATCATCAGTGTAATGCAAATTAAAACCACTTCCCACCCACTGGAATGGCTCTGATCATCAAGACAGGAAACGGTGCTGGCTAGGATATGGGGAAATTGGAGCACTGGAGCCCTCACGTATTGCTGGTAGGACAGTAAAGTGGTAGAGCCACTTTGGAAAACAGTCTTGCTCAGAAAGTGAAGCATAGAATTACCATGCAACCCAGCAATTCCACTGCCAGGTTAATAACAGAAAAATGAAGACATAGGTCTACACAAAGAATTGTACATGAATGTTCATGGCGGCATTTTTCATAATAGCCAAAAAGTGGGAACACCCCAAATGTCCATCGACTGATGTTTGCCCTAAGGTGGCCTAGCCATGTGACAGAGTGCTGGACAGCGAGGGGAAGCGCTGGTGCACATGACCACTTGGCGGGCCTGAAAACACTGTTCGTTGAAAGAAGCTGGGATGCAAAAGGCCACATGTTGTGTGTTTGCATTTATAGGAAACGTCTAGAATAGGCCAATCCATAGAGACAGAAAGTAGGAAAGCGACTGCCCTGGGCTGTGGGAAGGTGAACATGGCATGGCTGCCCGTGAAGTGGGGCTGCTCTTGGGAGTGACGGAGTTCTGGAGGTAAATGGTGGTGATGGCCGCACAACGGTATGGCTGTACTGCAGGACCGCTGACTTGGTACCCCTTGGAAGAGAGAGCTCCGTGGCCCGCGGGTGGTATCTCGGCGAAGGAAAAGCAGGCCGAGTGCCCTGTTGGGCGCTTTCCATCTCCGGAGGCCTGCTTCCGCGAGGTGTCAGGCTTTGTCTCAGATGCTGTTTATGGCTCTTTCAGATACTCAAAGCTAAGGCTTGACTCGCTGTAGCAAGCTGAGAAGTGCCTGCAGCATTCGAGGTTGAAACAGAAAGGAGCAAAACATCCCCATGCCTATGCCCAGCCTGTATTTAGTGTGGTCTCTGAGTTTACAGATGTTTTGTGCATAAGGGGTTCTGTGGTCAGGTAAATTTGGAAAATGTTGTAGTTAAATATGTTTAACTTAGAGCTAGTGTGTGTGTTAGGTAAATCCTATGTCCCCCCCATACCCAAAATATTTTTGGTGGAAAACACTATTTAAAATTACTGTGGGAGTTAAGTCAGTAATTTGAAATCTTACTCTGAACCAGACCACCATGCATGTCAATACCTCCAGCTTATTTCCTGTCCCTAAGCCACTTCTTCACGGCCCTGACGTTTCTATGTTCTCATGGCTTTTCTTCCACCCTTCATGACTGGCCATGTTCTCAAAGTGGGGTTGGAGATCCCTGGGGGCCTTGAGACCTTTCCAGAGGCTGCATGATATGTGATACCTCAACAGATTGAATGCTGAAGGAGAAAATCCATCAAAGAGATTTGTAAAGATAAAAATACTGTCATTCTTCTTAATAAATTTTTTTTTTGCTTTAAGAAAATTTATTTTTCATTAAACTGTTGTTTATGTTACCACATAATGAGTTTACTGTTACTTTTAAATGAATTTGTACATACTTAAAAAAAACATTTTTCCATTTTAATTTCTGATCTGGCAAATATTGATAGGTATAATTCCAATCCTGAAACCAAAAAGTTTAAAAACTGCTGATCAAGGTAACTAATGCGAGCAGTATGTCAAGTCTGATATGCTAAAGCTTGATTAATGGGACAATTATCTGTCGTGATCGGAAACCTTACGGTCCGTGCTCCAGAATGGCTCCCAGTCAGATGGCTGTAGCTTTCCCTCTGGTGTTTGACACGCCGTGGCAGTGTCACCAGAGTGTTTGAAGGCCACTGGAGTGCCACAGGGAAGGCGCTTGTAGGTTTCTGTTTAAAAATGTGTCACGTAAATACCATCAGACCATGCAAATTAGAGAATTATTAAAACCATTGGTTTCATTTTTAGAATATAATCTGTCCACTATAAGTGGGTTAATGACCTGGCAGTAAAAAACTTGGGCTATTAAACCAAGTCTCATTTTGACTGTTCATTCTTAAGTAGGTTGGCAGCTTTTGAAATACCTGGAAACTTTCATTTTCACACATTGACTGCACACCCGATTTTAACACTGAATTTTCAAGTCTAAAGGAAAGCAGACTCTAATCTTGGACTGAGACAGGTTTACAAGATTTAAATATCTTTCCAGCTGTTGCTTGAGGGAAAATACAATTAATATTAAAATGTTTCCTCTGCTTTTATTGACAGTTGGGGTTGGACTTGGAGGAACTGGAGGAAATAGAAGAGGACGCGGGCCTCGGGAACGGAGGCTTGGGGAGGCTGGCAGGTAACCCGGGCTCTTCTAGACCAGGTGCCTCCTGACATGGTGCCTGGGCGGTGATCACCCGGGGAGGCCACGGCCAGCCGCACTCGGGCTGATCTGCTGGGCGTGCGCTGGTCCCTCAGAGTCGGGGGGAGCACCCTCTAAATCAAAAATCTTTGCCACCAATAGAAAAAATGTAAAATAGATGTTGTCTTTAAAAGGGGCACTTCAGAGTTATCATGGAGACCAGGCTTGCCAGTGTTGGTAACTGGTGCCCAGAGGGGCTTCCAGTATACCAGCTACTTCCCACAGGCAGTGATTAGGAGAAAGACAGATGGAGAGAGACACACACACATGCACACGCACACACGCACACGCACACAGATGGAGACACGCACGCACACGCACACGCACGCACACACACACACACACACACACACCCTCAGCCAGCTCACAGCAAGCTGTTCCTGTTATTACAGTGATAGGGTATTTGGGGGCACTGCTCCCTGGACCCACCCTGCGGAGAGAGAGTGACAGTTGTTTTTTCTGTTTTAATTCTTTCTGCCAGCCTCTGGGGGAGAGGGAGCTGGGTTGATGAACTGGAAGTGGAAACAGCAGTGAAATCTGGTTTCACTCTGCACTCCAAGCCTCTTGGGCGCAGTGTCTGGGGCAGAGACAAGCCGGGTTTTGTACTGCCTTCCTGTGTGGAGCGGCTGGACTTGGGCCCCTGCCACTCTGCATCACAGCCCCTTCTGGGAGTTATATTTTGGGAAGGTAGCAAACGCCCTAAGATTTATCTGGGGGAGTGTGTGTTTGTTTTCAAATTTTAACTTAAATTCTTCAGAAATTATAAATGTAATATATGTTCCTCACAAACAAAATCTACAAAGAAACAATTCATGGGGTCTGCTCCTCCTCCACCCCTAGTGTGAAAAGCTTGTGTCCCATCCACCCTGCTCCCTAATGCAGGGCCTGTTTCAGTTTATGGAGGTGAGGTCATACAGGTGGGGGTGAGGTCATACACATGGTGGGGGTGGGGTCATACAGAATGGGGGTCAGGTTATACAGATGGGGGTGAGGTCATACCAATGGCGGGGGTGAGGTCATACCAATGGGGGGGAGGTGAGGTCATACAGGTGGGGGTGAGGTCATACAGATAGGGGTCAGGTCATACAGGTGGGGGTGAGGTCATACAGGTAGGGGTCAGGTCATACAGGTGGGGGTGAGGTCATGCAGGTGGGGGTGAGGTCATACCGATGGGGGTGAGGTCATCCAGGTGGGGGTGAGGTCATGCAGGTGGGGGTGAGGTCATACAGATGGTGGGGGTGAGGTCATACAGATGGTGGGGGTGAGGTCATAGTCCGCTGAGGCTTACTTCCCCTAGACAGCATCATGGCCCCCCTGCTGTTGGACAGCACACAGCCCCCAGGAGTCCCAGGATCCCCTCCCCCCAGATGTTCTGTGACCTCAGCTGTCTTCCCACAGTAAAAACAACCTGTTTCCCAAGCTCCCGAAAAGCTCCAGACCCTGGTCCTCATGTCTCACGGGGGCCTGGAGTGGCAGCCTGCTGTCCCCTCAGCCCAAGGCAGGTGGCTTTCGGCTGGCCGGCTGCCCTGCCCCAGCCGCTGTGCTCCAGGCGTTCTCAGCCTTCTGCGGTCTGGCTCCTGCCGACTCCCTGCTGACCTTTCCTGCATCCGCAGTGTCCACGGGCAGGTGTGGCGGCCCCTCCGCATGGGCCCCTCTGGTTCCTGGGACCCCTCCACACGCAGACCTGGGTGGCCCATCCCACAGCAGCTTGGCGCGCCGGGGCCCTCGGGGGAGCACGGCTCCCCAAGCAGGAGAGCCCGGGTCCCAGCTGCGGGCCTCTGCCCCGGCCCGATGCCAGGGCCGGCGTGTTGGCGGGGGGCCTGCGTGTGCCCGGCCGGCGTGTGGCTGGGGGCCTGCATGTGCGGCCGCCGGCGTGTTGGCGGCAGGTGTGTGCTCGGCCGGCCGGCGTGTTGGCGGGGCCTGCGTGTGCCCGGCCGGGCGGCTGGGGCCTGCGGTGCCCGCCGGCGTGAGTGTGCTGTGCCGGCCGGGCAGGGTTGGGGCCTGCGTGCCCGCCGGGCGTGTTGGCGGGGGGCTGCGTGCCCGGCCGGCGCAGGGCTGGGGGCCTGCGTGTGCCCGCCGGGCAGGGCTGGGGTCAGATGTACTGGGCGGGGCCTGCGTGTGCCCGGCCGGCGTGTGGGGGGGGCCTGCGTGTGCCCGGCCGGCGTGGTTGGCGGGGCCTGGGTGCCCGGCCGGCGTGGGGGGCCTGCGTGTGCCCGGCCGGCGTGTTGGCGGGGGGCCTGCGTGTGCTCGGCCGGGCCTGGCGTTTTGGCGGGGGGCCTGCGTGTGCCCGGCCGGCGTGTTGGCGGGGGGCCTGCGTGTGCCCGGTCGGCGTTTTGGAGGGGGGCCTGCGTGTGCCCGGCCGGCGTGTTGGCTGGGGCTTCATGTGCACTTCTTGTGATCCGCAAGTCTGACAAAGCTGCCTTCTGGATCCTTGTTTGAAGCATTGGGTTTTTCCAAGATGTGTTGATTGGAACAAAGGCTTGTTTTGCTGACGGGCTTCTCCAGCCCCTGGTGGCCCCTTGGTGCTTGCCCGTTGGAGTCCTTGTGGACGGAGAAATGCACACGGACGGCACTGGCGTCTTCCCCAGTGGGCAGAGCTGGTCAGACAGCTGGGGTTTCGAGGAGGAAGTGCAGGTGGGAGGCCTGCGCCCGAGTGAGGCTCTCTACGAGCCGGCAGGCGTGGAGACATGCGGAGCTCGCCCTGCCCTCTGTGGGCTCCGACCCTCCCTCCCCATGGCCCACACCCCCAGGAGCCTTGTGCCGATGCCCTCTTGGCGGGGCTCCAGGCCCTCAGGCTGAAGGAGGCAGCCTGGGAGCTCGAGTCCCTCTCATGAAACCTGCAGCTGGCTGGGCACCATGGACGCAGCCTGGCACCGGGGCCTCACCCCCCGTGGGCCCCAGGTCTGCTATCTCTGATCCCAAGAAGTTCTTTGTGCTTGGAATTTTCAGCCTGTTTCCTTGACTCCATGGCTACCCTGGGCCTGGCGGCATACGGCTACGGGATCCGCTACGAGTTTGGGATTTTTAACCAGAAGATCGTCAACGGCTGGCAGGTGGGTGAGAACTGGTTCCTTCGCTCATTCACAGGGGAAAGTCAACAGGAGCCCTTTCAGTTCGGCTTTTTACCCCGGAAATGCCTTCCTGGAGGGACTACAAGCCAGTCCCAGGCAAAGTGGAGGCGGGCGCAGTGAGGGCAGCCTTGTGAGCACCTCTCTGTCCTCGTGGTTCCGCGGGCTGGCAGGGCTGGTCTGCGTGAGCTCAGGCACTCAGCTGCTCGTGGTGACTGGGAAGCCTGCTGGGCGAGGCCGCAGGGCCCCTGGCCTTACAGGAGACGCCAGGGATGAAGACCCCCGTGCTGTGGCTGGGCTTCCTGTGGTGCCTCAGCGTGGCACCACGATGGCCCTGTCCGGGTCACTGACCTGGAGTCATTAGAAAGATGGTTACTGCAGGCTGGTTTCCACCTGCCTTTGTGCCCTGGCACCAATGTGGGGGCCACACGGGGGCCAGAGGCTGGACTCTACAGGGCAGTGGCCCTGGGGGAGAGGGAGCTTTGGGTCTTAGGCTCACTAAGGGGGTCAAGACCGTGTTGGTGAGACGAACTTGATCTCAAACGTAGCATCCTGTCCTCCACCGGGTGGGGCCCAAAGTGACAGATAGAGCAGCCCTGGGGTTGGGGTAGAAAGGTTTGTAGCACGAGAATGAATGAAAACGCTGCTCCTGGGTGATGGAAATGCCCACGTCTTGTGGGGCTTGGGTCACGTGGGCCTGTGCTGTCGCCGGAACTGCCAGTGGGGCGTATGTGACGTGGAGGTGTCTGCAGAAACTGTGACCTCAGCCACGGCACCTCCCTAGCTCGTGGCTCTCCGATGGCTTTTCAAGACCACCTCGGAGATACCGTGGGCTGGGCTCCAGACCTCCGCGATACAGTGAGTATAGTGTAACACGTGTCTGACGACGCAGCTTCTCAGGCACACGCAGCCGCGTCACACTACACTGTGGTCTGTGCCCCGCAGCACTGACTCAACACAACGGGTGCATCTTAGTTAGAGACACTTTATTGCTACAAACTGCTGACCGTCATCTGCAGTTTCAGAGAATCGTCATCACTGATCACGGATGCTAACAAATGTAATAATAATGAAGTTTGAAATATTGGGAGATGCACCAAAGCAGAGACACGACGTGAGCGGCTGCTGTGGGGAAAGGGTGTCCTCAGGCTGCTGGATGCCGCTTGCCACGAACCTTCAGTTCGTGAAAACACTGAGCTCAGTAAAACGAGGCACGAGATGAATAAAGCTCCCTGAGCTTGTGTGGGGGCTGCTTGTTAATCTGAGCAGAAAGGACTTGCTCTCTTCTCATTTTAGTTAGTTCAGATCCATCTCTCTCTCCTCTCGGCCACGCAGAATGAGTTCCCTGAGGGGGCGGGGAAAGCTGCCCCACATGCTTCAGCTCAGAGGCTCTCCGGAGTCCGGGAGCTTCTTCCAGTGTCACCTTCTGCAGTTTTTACACATTTTCGGGTTGGGTGGCCCTGGCACAGCTCCTGAAGACCAAGCTGCCACACGGTGGCCTCGTGGAAGAGCCGCATCCACACGTTGCCGCACGGTGCCCGGCATCCCGAGTGCGGATCGTCCGCAGAGCAGCGGCTCCGGTTCTTCTTGTTGATACGTAACAGCTTTACTGAGATACCAGGTGCTTTTAATACATCCATGCGGCTGGGCACCCGTCAGCCCCTTTCCAGCCCGTGGTCAGCGGCCTAGGAGGAGCCCTGCGCCACTCTGCAAGTCACACCCTTGGCCTGGCCGTCGGCCCGTCTCTGTCTCTGCTGCTCCGCAGGCCTCGTGTGACCGAGTCCTACATGCGGGCTCTGATGAGTGTGGTTGAGGGCCCTCGTGCTGCAGCACCATCAGGACCTCACTCCTTTTATTGCTGAATTCAGGTGGTTCTCCATGTGTTTTTACTCTGACACATTTTTCTGCATTTTATGTTTATTTATTTAATAGTCCAGAGTGTTAATTCTCAAACACATGGCCTTGACCGGAATAGGCGATCTGTGCTTCGTGAGGGACTGTGGCTCTGTCCCTGTGCTGGGCAGTGGCTCATGAGCCATGGCCTGTGCAACTGGCACTGGACTGTCTCATGCCCCGGAACTCACCTCGCTGCGGCCTCTTGGCAGGTGGAGGAGGCTGATGACTGGCTGCGCTATGGCAACCCCTGGGAGAAGGCCCGGCCTGAGTACATGCTCCCCGTGCACTTCTACGGGAGGGTGGAGGACACCCCCGAGGGTGCCAGGTGGCTGGACACGCAGGTACCCGATCATGCCTTCCTGGGCACGTGGGGCTGGGTGAGGTGGCCGCATCCGGCTTGTCCCTTCCTCTGGCCGTGGGAGGCATGCTGCTCCCCTGAGGACCTAACTCGAGATGAGAGCCTGGGAGGTTCTGTTCTCAGACGCCAGTTCTCACTGGTAGGGACGGTCCAGATGCAGAAGGTGCCCTTCGTAGTTTACAGGAGCTGGTGTGGGGGGAGGCCAGCAGTTCAGGGGCAGGGAGGATGGTGATGGGACCTGGGGAACACGAACAGCTCCCGTTGTCTCTGGAGATGCTTGACACTCCACTGGCCACACGCTCCTGGTCCCACGTGCGGTGCCTCCCGGGAACAGCCCCCCAGGGCCAGGGACACGGACACGGGCAGAGCAGCACGAAGTGGTGAGCCTGGGGGAAGGGCAGTGCGCACATCGAGAGGTGTCCAGATTTTCTGCAGCCTATGTTTTAAGTAGGCTGTGTGGGGTTACATGCTATGGAGGCCTTCAGTGATGTACATAAGTTGAGTTTAATTTGGAAAAGCAGAGAAGGGGATCGATCGGTTACCTAAGTGTGTGCTTGTGCAAGATGAACGTGTCAGCGTGTGTGGACATGGACATGGTGGGGCATCCTGCTGGGGCATGGTGAGGGCTTTAGGCGGAGGGTGACCGTGGGTGGGAAGGCAGGTGGTTGGACGTGCTGTGCAGGGAGCGGGGCAGGGTGAGGGCTGAGGGAGATGGGGTGGAAGATGGGGCCTTCGCCTGGAGGCGCTGTGGCCTGTCCTCCATGGAATTGGCTGACTGCGTGCTGCCCCGTGGCCGTCACACTGCACAGGGCGGCCAGGAGAGCAGCAGGGCCAGAAGCCCAGTCAGGGACTTGTTCGCTTCTCGCACTTCCTGAGAGCAAAGCCGGCGCTTCTGGACGGGGCGTTGGGATGGGGTGCCGGCCGGCTCTGGGTGGGGAACAGGTCCTGGGTTTCCATCAGGAGTGGGGCTGGGCTGGTTTGCCTTCGCCGAGGGCCCGAGGTCACGGCCGCAGGGGGCTGAGAAACGAGTCAAACAGCCGTGGTGTGTGCTGAGGGGCAGCTGAGTCCTCAGGCTGCTCATGCAGTGGGGCGGGGTGGCACAGCAGAGAGGAGTGGAAGCAGGCCGACGGCCAAGTCCCTCCCGTGCTGGAGACGGTAAGGCCACTCCGGGGGGTGGCCAGGGCAGTGAAGGCAGGAGAAGGCAGAGCAGCTGGGCTGGCCTCTGGGCAGCAGGGCGAGGCCTCCATCCTGGCCCTCCCTTCTCGCCAGGTGGTGCTGGCCATGCCCTATGACACCCCGGTGCCGGGCTACCGGAGCAACACGGTCAACACCATGAGGCTGTGGTCCGCCAAGGCGCCAGACGACTTCAAGCTCCATGACTGTGCGTCCCTCCCTCTTGACTCTGTTGGGCAGCTTGTCCCGAACTCACCTGTGTGGCTCTTGTCCCACCACTGCTGTGGAGACCACAAGGCTCCCAGGCGGGAGGGCAGGGGGTTCCCCGGGAGGCTCCGGGCAGAGCCAGCTCCCGTGGGACTGTGCGTCCTGAGGAAGGAGTGAGGGGCCTGAGGCCCTGCATGGGGGACGCTATGGCTCCGAGTGCTGAGGGTTAGGGCCGGGGGCACCTTCTGCTCAGGGGGGCTTCTCGCTGTTCAGGAGGAGCTGTGGTGGCAGGCGTACGGGGCAGGCCTGCGTTGCTGACCCGGCCGTCTCTGCTCTAGTCAACGTGGGCGGCTACATTGAGGCGGTGCTGGACAGGAACCTGGCCGAGAACATCTCCAGAGTCCTGTACCCAAACGACAATGTGAGTAGCTCGTGCGCATGCTCTGTGTCTGTGAGGCCAGGAAAGCACGCTGCCAGGCTGGGGTGCTCTGGGAGCCTCTGCTCACAGGCCTCAGGTCTGGACGAGACCATGTAGGTGGGCACCAGTGCCCGTGAGGCCCCTCGGGCTGAGGACGGCCTGGCGTCCTTGACTGAGTCCCCGTCCTCCTGTGGGCACCCCGTTGCCCTTTCTCCCTAAGGGCTCTGGGGGTTCTTGGGCCTGGCTCACACCCCCACAATACACAGCTGCCCCTCAAGCAGGGGAGGCGGGAGCCTGCCGGACCTCATGTCTGTGCAGTTTCTGCTCTTGGCCCACTTGTGCAGCGGGGACGCCAGTGCCCATCTTGCTAGTGACATGTGAGTGTCATGGTTTGAGAAGCCTTTACCACACTCCCAGCACGGGATAACAGCCTCCCTTGCCACCAGATATGGTGTCTGGTGGCTTTCGTGTTGGCAGAGACAAGCCTTTGGGCTGTGTGGCCTTTATTCTGTGGGAGTGATATGTGCACGTGGTAGCAAGCGGCACTGGGCCAGACGGCTCACAAACCTGGAGATTTGGGCAGATCCTGGAGCTCCTGACACGGGGCGGTTTCAGAGCACCCGCACGTTGGAGGCCACGCTGCAGGGGCCCGGCCGTGCCTTGTGCTCGGCCTCTTGCTGGTAGGAGCCAGGCCAGCACACAGGGCCTCAGGAGCCTCCGCTGGCTGCCTTTGTAACCCCTCCCTGTCGGAAGGTCACATGCGGCTCAGGCACCCCTGGCCCTGGGTCGTGGGGGCTGAGCCTTGGCACCGACTGGGACTCGGGTTCCGTTCTGTCATCCCTGCACCTGTCTGCAGTCCCTGGGGTGAGACTGGGGCAGGGCCCCCTATGAGGGCCCACTCCTGGCCTGGGGGCACCCATGGGGGTTTGGGGGCCCTGGGCCCGGGCCCAGTGAGGCGTCGGCCACAGAGCTGTGTGCCTGCAGTTCTTCGAGGGGAAGGAGCTCCGCCTGAAACAGGAGTACTTCGTGGTGGCTGCCACCCTCCAGGACATTGTTCGCCGCTTCAAGTCCTCCAAGTTCGGCTGCCGCGACCCAGTGAGGACCAGTTTTGAGACGTTCCCCGACAAGGTTCGTGTGTTGGCAGTGAGGACAGGCGTCCTCGGGCTAGTTGCTCCCCGAGGCTGCGGCGGGGTGGCAGCATGCCCCTCCAGGTCCCCTCGGCGTCGGGGGCAGACCCCCTGCCTTGCCAGCTCGGCCGCACTGGGCGTCCTCGGGAGTCGAGGGAGCAGGGCCGCCGTGAAAGGCCCCGGGGGCAAGCCTGATGCGGTCGGCAGGTGGTCGGGTGACTGAAAACAAAGCCTGTGTGTCCTAGGCGAGGGGGACATTTGGAGTTGGGGGCCCGGCAGCCCCGTGGCTGCTGGGCCCCTGCTGTGGGGCCGGTGCATGGGGTCCTCCTGGCCCCGCGCGTGTCACGCTGGGCTCAGTGCCTGCACGGGGCTGTCGGGTGGCTGGCTGGGGACCCCGGCCCCGCGCACGCTGACCGCCGCAGCACCGCACAGGCGAGGACTGATGGGATCGCTGTGTGTGCTGCAGGTCGCCATCCAGCTGAACGACACCCACCCGGCCCTCGCCATCCCTGAGCTCATGCGGATCCTGGTGGACGTGGAGAAAGTGGACTGGGACAAGGTGAGTGCTGGGGGCAAGGGTGCAGGGTCTGCTGCCTCGAGAACCAGACACAGTGAGGGCAGCGATGTGGGCACACGAGGAGCTGTTCTCTGCAAGACGAGGCGGGTCTGATGCGTCTTAGAGCTCCTCACGTAATTTTCTCATCTTAGAACTGCCACAAAAACCCGGAAGTGTTAAGTTTAAAGAAATAATGTTGCTGACATACTTAGAGGTGTGTTCTACTGACTTACTTTGACCTGAATCTTCGGTATGATGGGGTTCTCTTGGTCTAGTTACTGAAATCAGCTTGCGATGTTGTAAAGTAACTGTCACCTGTTGGCAGAGCCCAGACCCCTCTGGGTGCCCGTGGGGCTGCGGGGCCCGCGCCCCGGCCACTCCCGGCAGTAGAGGGCAGGCCCCACAGTTTGCCTGTGTCCTGGGGCCACGGGCGTGGGGCCAGTTTGGGGAAACAAGTAGAGAACTGCTTGGCACAGTGAAAATGGCTTACAAAGCCAGCGAGGTGAGGTGGCTCCGGGCTGGGCGAGTGTTACCGGCTGACGGTGTGCGGGCGAGGGATGCATGGGGGCTGCCGGAAGGTCAGCGGCTTGGGCTCGCCTGCAGGTCTAGCAAAGGTTCAGGACAGGCCCTGCTGCTGGGCCCCTGCGGTGGCATCTGAACCCTGCCTCTGGGGCCAGACCTCCCCCTTCCCTAGGCCTCTGGCAAAATAGCTGTTTGTTCCCAAACGAAATACACTGGGACGTTCTGGAACGTTCTAGGCCTGGGAGATCACAAAGAAGACCTGTGCCTATACCAACCACACGGTGCTACCCGAGGCCTTGGAGCGCTGGCCTGTGTCCATGTTCGAGAAGCTGCTTCCGCGGCACCTGCAGATCATCTACGCGCTCAACCAGAGGCACCTGGACGTGAGCGCAGGCGGGGCCGAAGGGGGCGGGGCGGGGCTGCCCCCAGGCCGTGGGCCCTCTGTTGAGCCGGGTGGCCAAGGGCTGTGGGTCGGGGTCTTTGGCAAGCTGTTGGCGAGCCCCCACGCCTAGAGCCCTGCTGTCTGGTCTTTAAATGCTGCCATTTGGGAGCGGGGTTTGGCTGTGCTGCCCCTGGGAGCTCAGAGGTCGCTGTCCCGAGGCAGCAGTGTCTCCGTGATTTGGGAACAGTCTCTTCTCTGTCGCCAGCCGGGAGGTAATGGCACAAGAACAGGGGAACTTGGGATTCAGGTGTGCTTATGTCCACTTCTTTAAACTTTCGGTGAAAAAGGAGCTATTCTACGGGTCAGAAGGTGGTCAGCCTTGCCCAGGCCTACAGGGACAGCGCTCTGGGCCGCTCCTTGCAGTCACATGACGTCCCCAGCGCCGCCTGTGCCCTGTCTTCCCCCAGCAGAGAGCTCTGCCAAGCGGGCAGGCCAGGTCGGGCCCTTCCCTGGGCCAAGGCGTGCAGGGGAGCAGCCTCCGCCCTTGGGGCTCGGAGCGCCCTGGGGGCTGTGTCCAGGTCTGGGTGCAGAGCCCAGGATTCTTTCGTAGGAAGTGGGACTTCCCTCGGGGGCCTGGGCCCTGTGGGTCCAACCCGTCCACTCATGGCCCTCTGTCTTGGTGACAGCATGTGGCCGCCCTGTTCCCTGGGGATGTGGACCGCCTGCGGAGGATGTCTGTGATCGAGGAGGGGGACTGCAAGCGGATCAACATGGCCCACCTGTGCGTGATCGGGTCCCATGCTGTCAATGGTGTGGCCAGGATCCACTCAGAGATTGTGAAGCAGTCAGTGTGAGTGGCGCCAGATTCTCCCTGGGCCTGGGCTGCCTCCTTTCTGGCCCCAGACTGCTCTGGGGACTGCCCACAGCCCACACCATACACCGTTCCCCGCGGCCTCGCACTGACGTGTCTGCAGTGCACCAGCCAGTGGGTCGGGACTTGGCTGGCAATATGGTGGGCTGAGCCTTCTGCTCACCGGCAGCCGCTTCTGCCTTCCGCAGTCCTGTCTGTCCAAGTGGAGGCTCTGCTCCAGCTACTGGCCACAAGCATGAGCCCTAAGCTGGGGACGAGCACCCCAGGCCTGACAGGGTGGGGGACAGTGCCTTGTGGCCAGGGTCTGTCCCGGAGAGGAAGGAGGAATTTTTAAGTCAGATCTCATGTTTCCCATCCCTCTGTGGGCAGCACGTGATCTCTGCGTCCATCCCGTCCCTCCTTGACCTGCCCTGTGGAGCATCTCCTGTGTGCTTGGGGGCTGGACCAGGCCTGTCCTCAGGCAGCCTCTGGGCTCCTGGTGTGGCCCGAGGGCTCTGGCATCTTTAATCCCCAAGGCAGACGTCCCTGGGGGTGTCCCGATTTTACGGAGGAGACACTTGCCTCGGGTCCTCGAGCTCCAAAGCCTGTGCCCCCCACCATCACCATCCCTCTGAAGGATGGCAGGCCTAGCGCCTGTGCACTTCTGGGAAGCGCACGCCCCATGGCCAGATGTGGGGTGCCTTGTAGAGCTTTTGCCCTTGGTTCTCAGGGCACACGGTGCTGACGACCCTGCACTCCTAGGGAACAGCAGAAAAGCCCGGCTCCAGGGACCTGCGGGGGGTTTCCGTCAAAGATCTTTCTTTGCTCACCTTGTTTGGAACAGCATTTGTGATGGCTACCTGTTTTCTGCTTTTAGCTTTAAGGACTTTCATGAGCTGGAGCCAGAGAAATTCCAGAATAAGACGAATGGCATCACGCCACGACGGTGGCTGCTCCTGTGCAACCCAGGGCTAGCTGACACCATCGCGGAGGTGAGCCCCTGGGGGGCCGTGGGCACCGGCAGAGCCGCCCCCTGCTGCTCCCGTGTTGACCGGCAGTGGGGGCTCCAGCTGAGGCCCCTGGACGTGGGAGCGCTGGTCTGGGCTGGGTAGTCGGGTGGTGGACCCCGTGGCCTGTGCAGGGCAGGAGTGAGGTCCTGGGCTTCAGGGAGGGCTGGCCCAGTGGCAGCCGTGGGCGCCGAGGAGGTCGTGGGCAGAGACGCAGCTGTTGCTGATGTGCTCAGGGAGGTCCCCCCTCAGGTGCCAGGCGGTGTGCCCGCCCCATGCAGTGAGTGGCCGTGGGGTGGTGCGAGGTGACGCTGCCTGCCTGGGGCGGCGTCCCTGAGAAGGGGGCAGTGGAGCTGGGACCTGAAGAGCTGAGGGAGGTGGCCGAGCCCAGCACTAAGGCCCTGTGCCAGAGGGACATGGTGCCCCAGGGCCGGGCAGGTGGCAGAATGAGGGCTGGCTGCAGAGACAGTCACGGCATCCAAAGGCCTGGAGTGTCCCTCCTCATCCTGCATCAGCAGCAGGGAGACGCGGGGGTGCTTGAGCCAGTGCTTGGCTGGAGGAAGGGGGTCTGGTCTGGCCGGGAGGCTGGGGTGCACGGCCCTGGGGACAGAGGGTGATGGGCCCGGGCGGTGAGGGCCCGCTGGGCCAGGGTCGCAGCCAGGGTTTGGGCCTGTGATGGCACAAGGGAGGTTTGGGTGTCTGTTGTGATGGGATTGGGCCACGCTGGCAGAGCGGTCAGGAACACACGCACATCCATGGAGAGCCTGTGGTCCCTTGGCCACAGGTGTAGGGTGTCTCCTGAGAAGCCGGGAGCAGATGGAGGAGGATGGGTCCACAGCAAGAAACCGTGTCCCCTTACAATTCCCCAGAAAATCGGGGAGGGTTTCCTGACTGACCTGAGCCAGCTGAGGAGCCTGCTGCCGTTCGTGCGTGACGAGGCACTCATCAGGGACGTGGCCAAGGTCAAGCAGGTAGTCGTGCGGCCCGGCTTCCTGGTGGTGCACGCAGACCCCAGAGCGGCCCTGGCATCCCTTCGCCCCAGGTTCTGCTCAGAAAACTTGTCTAGAGGGGAACACCCAGGAATGGGCTCAGACCCTGCATCTGTGCCCTGTAGCTGCCCAGTGGCCTGGGAGCTGTGCCTTGCAGGGCCAGCCACAGAGGCCTTCCAGGCCAAGCGTGCTACGTTGTGGGAGAGTGCATGCTGCCCCCCACACCCCCTGCGCCACGAGGTCTTGGAGGCCCAGAAACAGCTGCCCACTCCCCCCGGCCGCCTGGCTCTTTTATACCGCACCGCTGGCCTCCGTGTATTCTGTCTTCCCCTCCTCCTGCGGGCCAGGTGCCCTCTGGTCTACTTCTCACTCCTGCCACTCCTGGTGCGCGTCCACTGCCCGCCCATCCCCCGAGGTGGCAGGGGACCTCCTGGTGCCCCCTCCTGACAGAGGGACAGAGATACTTGCAGCCCTACTGGGAAGCCAGAGCGTGGTCTGACCTCGGGGAGCTCACGGGGTTCACTCCCATGAGCCATCCACTCATCCTATCTCTTTCCTCCCCAGGAAAACAAGCTGAAGTTCTCTGCCTTCCTGGAGAAGGAGTACAAGGTGAAGATCAACCCCGCCTCCATGTTCGACGTGCACGTGAAGAGGATCCACGAGTACAAGCGGCAGCTGCTCAACTGCCTGCACGTCATCACGCTGTACAACCGTGCGTGCGCACCGCCCCTCGCAGCCTCCTCTGCCACCGCGGCCTTGGGCGGCAGGGCCTCCTCTCGCTCTCTATCTCCTCCTAGACCAGGCTTCTTCCTGACTCGATGGGTGGGGAGGGGGCGGTGTGTGACGCTGCACATGGACTTTAGCATTAGGCTCCTGTTTCTCCGCCTGCTCAGTGTCAGTAGTTACAAAGGAGTGACAGGTGAGCTGTGCCCCCAGGGTGGCTGGGGACAGGCCTGAGTTCCACGAGGCAGGTGCACAGGAACATCTGAGGGCTGCAGGACCTCGGCCATGGCCCGAGCAGTGAACAGGGGGCCTCGGTGGGGTAGGAGGGCTTCGTGGGACTCTAAGGCTGGATTTCATGTTGTCAGTCTTTATTAGACTCATCTCGAGTGACACGGAGAGACTCGTTACAGGCACTTGAAGCATACTTACAGAACTAAAAGAACATATGCTAAATTTATGCAGGTACCTTAAATTATTTCAGGGGCATTTAATTATGCGAGCAAACAAAGACCCCCTAAGAGTAAACATGATGTTTGCTAGCTTTCTAAAAGTGATAAAAAAAACCTTAAGGGGAAACTTGCTTTTTAAAATTCTGTAATGAAGGGAGTATTAATTCTGAAAACTGAAAAACCAAAAAGCTCCTCCCAGGTCTGTTACCGGAGAGGCCTGGCCAGGGGGCCCCTCACGTGGGAGGCAGCTGAGCCGGACAGGGCAGAGGCACCGTGGCCCCAGGGCTGCCTCCCTGACCCCGAGCCTTCAGGCGGGGCCACGGGGCTGCCACTGCGGCCTGGCCAGGGCAGTGGTTGGTGGGGACCTTGCTCTGGTTTCTCGGCCTGCTTTTCTGATGCACTGCGAGTCCTGCCCTCTTCCCCCAGAGGTGTCCCTGAGCCCCCACACTGGTCCCATCTGTGAGCAGCAGTGCAGCTGCTCAGCGCCCCCTTCCTCGAGCTCCAGCCCCTCCTGCAGCTGGCGCTCGCCGGACTTCTGCCCAGCCGGCTGCTGGCGCATGGAGGCCCCGAGCGCCCAGCTGCTCCAACAGTGGCCAGCGTGTGCCTGGGCTGCACCTCACTCACCTGCTGCCGCCTGTGCCCCGCCCCATCCCCGGCTCGGCGTTGCCTGGTGGTGGACGGACAGGGCCCACACCCTCCAGCCCTCCTGCCGGCTCTTCCTCCTGCCCAGGTTCCCAAGTCCTGGCTCGCCTTCAGCACAAAGGCTGGTTGGAAGGCAACGTTCCCACGTTTTCTTCCTGCGCATCTCTGTGCCCCACGCTGCTGGGGCGCCGGTGTGTCCCGGGCTCTGAGTGAGCTGTTTGCTGCCTGTGCCTGTCCTGGGCTGTGTTGTGCTGACGCTGTGGGTCCGTTTTCCCAGGTGCCCAGGGTGCTCTCTGGAGTAGCTCAACTGGTACTTGGATTATTTCTTGGAAGGTTTCTGGAAACGGTCTGGTGCCGTTGCTCTGGGCCTTGCCTTTCCCTTGTCTGAGGGTCTCTGAAGACCTGCTTCTCATCTCTGCCCTATGCTCCTGCCTTGCCCTCTAGGCTCCCACGGTCAGCAGCCTGTCTGGGTGTGCCAGGCTCTGCCGTGTTGCTGGCCCGCCCCCTCCTCCCTGGGCCTTGCTTCCAGATCTGGGGTCTCCTTTCTGCACTGAGAGCCATCACAGGCCAGAGACCGTCCAGGGCTGGTTGCACTCTCCTCGTCTGCCGCACAGCCGTGCGTGTGGTGGGCGCCCCCGTCTGACAGAGCTGCGCTGCCCCGGACATGCTGCAGGGGCTTCTCCCCATGACCCTGTCTCCTCGGGCTCCCAGTGGGGTTGGGTTTGAGAGGCCCCCCCGGGCCCCGGCTCCCAGGTTTCCCTGCAGGACAGGTGCTAATGAGGTCTGCCCTCCTGTCCCCCTAGGACGTGCACCCTGCTAACAGCCCCGACGGGGAGGCTGCATCCCCAGACTTGTCTCACTCGTGCCCCAGGTCCCCACCCAGCCCCTGATCGGGCAGAACTTGCTCAGTGATCTGGAGTTTGCATGTTTCTCTTTCCTGGTTCTGGTGAAAACGTAGCTTGTGTTTATTATTTGCCTGTTCTCCTTGTTATTTTGTCTGATTTCTGAAGGCGGGAAGATTCAGACTCAGGCGCAGCTTGGTTCCACCCAGAACCTGAAGTCAGCTGTCAGGATGAGCCCCGGCTCTCTGCTGCCGTGGGCAGCCTGGCTCGCTGGGGAGTCTTTCCAGGGAAATCCCCCCCCACACAGCTGAAACCCATTGGCCAGCAGGGATGCCCCGGTTTGCTGGGGCTGAAGGCGAGCAGGCTGTCCCAGCCTGACCCTGTCTGCTCCTGTGCCAGGGGCTTCAGGAGGGGCTCTCGCCCCCGAGCCACAGCGAGGAAGCAGAGGGACTTGGGGTCTCGAGGGCTGGCGGTGCCCCAAGGCCACCTCTTTTTCAAGTGCCTGTCACCCAAGGGCCTTGAAGACTAGGGACAAGACCAGACCAGGCCCCCAGGTTGGGCTGCTCTGTAAACAGGCGTGGCTTCTCCTGTGGACCCATGGAAGCCCTAGTGCTGGAGGGCTTTCCTCAGCCTGGAACATAGTGTGGAACCAGGGGCCTCGTCCCCCTTCTTTAAGTGGGAGTCCCTGGTGGGCACGTGGGGGCCGTGGCCAGGTTGGCTTCTGAGGACGCCAGTCATCACAGTGTGCCGCAGGGCAAGGGCATGTCTCGTTCAGCTCACCTCACTCACATCTCTGATTTGCCCTGCAGGAATAAAGAAGGACCCAGGCAAGGACTTTGTGCCCAGGACCGTCATGATTGGGGGCAAGGTGAGGTCATGTCCTTTGGCCCTTGCTTGGTGTTCTGCCAGAATGCACAAACCACCATGCTCTTAGGCGGGGCCACTGCACCGACTGGGCGCCCACTGCCCATGCTGGACTCTGTGGGTGGCTCGGGACTGGCACGCACAGTACGGCAGATGGCCTCTGGCCCAAGGTGTGTGGGCTGCGTGAGTCCACTGTCCGTCTGCTCAGCAGTAGGACGGGGCTGGATGGGACCCCTGCCTGCCCAGCACGCGGTCCCCGCGGAAGCTTGCTGGCTGCCCCATGCTCCTCACCTGTACCCGCCACTCAGGCCCCAGCGTGCTGCCCAGCTTACTCCCCGCACTGGGCATGGAGGGAACTCAGGTTGATAGCTGATTCATCAAGCAGGTGTGTGCCCACCCTGGGCTCAGCCTGGCCTGGTTTCACAGCATTACTGGGGCACAGGCTTCGGACGCGCAGCCCTGGGGCCGCAGCACATGGCACTGCACGGTGCGTTCTAGCATCGCACTCTGCGCTCTGGGGCCATGTCCCCACCCTCTGCCACTTCTCTAGAGCCTGGGCATCATCGGTGTGAGGACACTGTGGGTGCAGCTTCTTTGGGGGGCACCCATGCGCTGTCCTCTCCCTGTCTCAGCACATAACGAAAGTGAACAGAAGGCCCGGTGGCCCCTGGCCGCCCCGCAGCAGAGGGCAGTGCACCCCCCGACGCGGCCTCTGCCCACCCCCCACCCCCCCACCGGTGCCCACTGTGCCCGCCGTGTCCTTCGTCAGCCTCCCGGTGCTCACTGCCTGGGGATATACTTCCTCTCAGGTCTCATTTCACAGAGTTTCAAACAGTTTTGAAAACGTTAATTATTAAAAATTTCAAGCCTCGGAAGAAGAAGGAGGAGTTACAGGACACTGATACCCTACCCCACACCTCTGGATCTTTTCAAAGCAAACGACAGGCAGGACGGTGCTTCGCCCTTGATCATGTCACACATTTTTGCAGTTTCCCTCCCAAACTGCCATAGATGTGGGGTCCTCTGGACGTCCCGTGCCACCATCATACCTCCACAGTGAGGCTGTCGGGGCCTCTATCCGAGTCGGGATGCCAGCAGGGGCCGGCCTGCTGCCCTCAGTCCCCTCCTGTGGGCTACGCTCTGCGCTGCCCTCCTTTCCCTGCAGCTTGTCACAGACTGGCTTGCGCACCTCCAGGCTGGTGTTTCCGGCCGCACGCCCCCCTGGGTGTCCTGACGTGTGTCTCGTCCCCATATGTCTTGTGAGCTGCTGGTCAGCTCTAAAATCCTGTTTCTTCCATGTTTCATTTCTAAAAAACTGACTAGAATCAGAAACAGGCCAGAGGCGGGCAGACTGCTGCCTGTGGGTGAGGTGCGGCCATGGAGAGCAGGGCCGGAGCCCAGGGAGAGCCGGGGGCTGTGCCCGGCAAGGGTGTGGGCTCCTCGTGGGGCCGCCTGCCAGGCGGTGCGCAGGACACAGGCGCGCGGCCTCAGCCCTTTGGTGAGGCCGCTCCTCCACAAGCCTCCGTCCCCCCTCCTTTCCAGGCAGCCCCTGGTTACCACATGGCCAAGATGATTATCAAGCTGGTCACATCCATTGGGGATGTCGTCAACCACGACCCAGTTGTGGGCGACAGGCTCAAAGTGATCTTCCTGGAGAACTACCGGGTGTCGTTGGCTGAGAAAGGTAGCCCCCGGGGCCACTGGACAGGCCCTGCCCCGCCCCACTTGGCTTGGGCTGATTAACTGCCCCGAACACCAGCTTCTCCAGCCAGAGGGGCCTTCGTCCCGCAGTGAGGGGCTTCAGGGAAGTGGTCTGCCGGTCCTCCAGTGCAGAGACCTCCTCCCAGCCTCAGATGCCCCTGGCCTCCACTTCCTCACCTCTGCCTGCTGTCCCCTGGGGCTCGCTCTCGCTGGCAGGCTGGGACCCCAAGTCAGCTTCCTCCCCGAGAGGAAGCTCCGCTCGCTACACCTGTGAGCTCTCAAGGGCACTCGCTGCTCTCACCTGGGCTGCACTGGCCTCTGCTGTCCTTTCCCGTGGCCCCTACTCAGCCGAGAGCTCAGTCTGGGGCCATTCCACTTCGGGGTTGCCGGGAAACCACCAGAATGGGTGTGCTGCCTGGGGGCATGGCTGCCTCGAGCAGATGGGCCTCTCCAAACTGGCTGCTTCCAGAGACCCTGGAAGGAAGGGCCTTGCTGGCCAGTGGGTAGGGCCTGGGGTCCGGCGCCTCTGTTCTATCAGGCTGCTGCTGTCTGTACTTTGCCCAGGCAGCGGTGTGCAGCCAACACGCCGCCTCCCCTGGGGCCCTCCTGGCCCGCCGGAACCTGCCTTGAGCCCTGCGTGGCCTGTGCATGAGTCAGGGGTTGGTGATGTGGCTGGTCTGCGGCAGCTTCTAACTCATCCTTTGGCCCTTGCTGCCTGGAATTCCCCCTCCTCACCATTATTTGGGGCTGGCTGGCTTCTGGGCATCTTTAGGCCCCAGTCGGGGCCCTGGAGCTAGTGTCTGGGGTCCCGACGGCTTCCCCAGCTCTTTGGATTGGAGGCAGCAGTGTGCCTGGGTCCCCACGGTGTGTGTTCCTCTGCTGTTGGGCTGCCTGGGGGCCAGCGGTGCCTGGCATCCAGGCTTGGCCTCACTGAAGAGCTGTGCTCTGTGCTGACCCAGCGCCCGCCAGCTGGGCAGGGAAGGAGTGTCGGCTCTGCGGATGAGTCGGGGACGAGGGAGCAGGGGCGCCGGGGCAGGGTGGGACCGATGCGGCTGTGTCTGGAGGCCTGGGGAGCCCATGCTGGGGGGCCTTGCGCTGTGGTGCTTGGGCCGCCGTCCTGGCCTGCTGTGTCTGGTGCTGTACGCAGAAACCCCGTGTGTGTGAGTGCGAGGTCGCCCAGCCTGTCTGGTCCTCTGGTTCTATAAGCACCAGATTCCTCTGAAAGTGACCTAAGGAGACTTCTGGGCTGGTTGGATAAGACAAAAGTGATCTGGGGGTGCAAGGGAATTATAATGCCAACAGACTGTGACCGTGACCAGGGCTTCTCTGGGCAATGGAAGATTCCAGAGCAAAGGTGGTGCCACTTGGGGGCTGTCCATCTTGGACCCTGTGCCCCCCACTGCCCTGGACCAAGAAGTGGAGCCCTGACAGTGCCCAGTCTCGGCCCCCAGGGGAACCAAGGGCCATGAGTCATCCCAGCGCAGGCGGAGGTGGTGCTGGTACCGCTGGGGGGGCCCACCTGGGGACCATGGCTGACGTGCCTCCACCCCTCGGCAGTGATCCCCGCCGCAGACCTGTCGCAGCAGATCTCCACCGCCGGCACCGAGGCCTCGGGCACAGGCAACATGAAGTTCATGCTCAACGGGGCCCTCACCATCGGCACCATGGACGGGGCCAACGTGGAGATGGCAGAGGAGGCAGGGGCTGAGAACCTCTTCATCTTCGGCCTGCAGGTGGACGACGTGGAGGCCCTGGACCGGAAAGGGTGTGTGTTCCTCTTGTGCCACTGGGGGCATGGCGGCATCCCGGCCACGGCCCAGAGCACCAGGGCAGCCGCAGGCTCGCCCGTCCCGTCTGCTCCCGTCAGAGCACGGCTGCCCCAGAGGCTGGCCCGGGCGGACGCTGGCTGCTCTGTGCCTCGTCAGCGTGGCCCAGCCCGGGGGTCCAGACTGTTTCCGAAGGCTAGGAGGCCGGGTCCTGGGGGCCCTCGGGCACAGGCCCTGTCTGGGGTGTGGGGCAGCCCACTGCCGGGATTCCCTGGCCAGCCTTTGTGAAACGGCCCTTTCATTTTGGAAGAGCCTGAGATTCACAGGAAGGCTGTGAAGACAGGACAGGGTCCTGAGCGCCCTTCTGGCAGGTCCCCTCCCTGCTCAGACCTGACGCCCGAGGCCTGTTGTGAGCAGTCCCTGACCCGGAGTCAGACCACGCAGACGTCGGGTCTCCCGTCTCCGCGGGCTGTGACGGATCCTCAACCTTTCCCTGTTCTCGACGACCTTGAGGACCCTTTTGGGGAGTCTGGCCCTGGCCTAATTCTGAGTGATATGGAGAGAAAACAGTGCCACCTCACTGCCATGAACATCTTGGGGGCGGCAGTTGGGGAAAACCCAATTGTCACCTGAAGAGCCACAGTGCGGGAGCGCCCTCCGCGTGCCCTCCCTGCACCCCGGCGCCCCTGCCCCGGACGCGCACGTCCCCACGTGCCTCCCCGTCCCCGGGCTCCCTGGTGGCCAAGCTTGTTTCCTTTGCATTTGGAGGGGCGGCGGGGAGGGCAGGGGTCACAGCATGAAAGCCCCTCTCAGATCCGATGGAGTCACGCAGGCCGTTGTATACCTTCTAGTGGCCACGTTTCTGTAAACAGTGGAAGGGGCGGGTGGGACAATGTTCACAGCCATCACCATGTCTTGGGGCCCAGCAGCCCAAGGAGCTTGGACCTCTGGTTTGGAGCGGGGCAGCCCTGGGCCACGGGTGTGCCCGGCACAAACACGGTGTGGGGCCTGGAGCCTGGGTACTGACGCTCAGCCTGTCCCCACAGGTATAATGCCAAAGAGTACTACGACCGGCTGCCCGAGCTGAGGCAGGCCGTGGACCAGGTCAGCAGCGGCTTCTTCTCCCCGAAGGATCCAGACTGCTTCAAGGACGTTGTCAACATGCTGCTGAACCATGACCGGTAGGACAGACGGGTCCTCCTGGGGTTGAAAACTGTCCCTTGTTTGGGGCAGAACCTGGGCCTTTGTGAGGCTTGTTCCCCACCCAGCCCACCGTGGAGGCTCGGCCACCCTAGTGCCTGGAGCCTGTGGTGGCCCCGGGCTGTGCTTGGCAGGAGGGGCCTGATGATAGGAAGCGCCAGCTGCGCTGTCCAGCCCGGGCCCCGGCACTGGCCCACCCGGAAGGGCGCAACGGGTGCGACGGGAGGGACCCTGCGGCTGGTCGGAGGGGGAGGCAGCGGGCAGGCTGCCCCAGAATTTTACAGGAAGCTCAGCCCTGCCGAGGTCTGCGATCCGGGAGATGGGCAGACCGCCCTTCTCCTAATCACTCGTCCTCGGCCTGGGTCAGCCTGAGAACAGCTAGATGGATGCTTGTCACCAGCCTGCGCCCTTCCCTGGGGAGGTGAAGTGGGCAGGGCGCCTCCCGCCTCAGCAGCTCTGGCCATGTGTACAGGGAAGGGGCGTCAGCACGCCAATCCCTTTAAAGCGATGTTGGGCTAAAGTGAGGTTTTTCCAGAATTGTGTCCCCAGGACACAGGTGTTGCTCACAGAGCGGTCCTGGTGGCCACCTGGCTCTAGCCCCCAGAACGTGAAGACGTGGATGCCCAGGGCCCGATGTCCTGACCTCCTGCTGGCTGCCCGTTGGCATAGCCCAGCCTCTCATCTCCCATTTCAGGTTCAAGGTGTTTGCAGACTATGAAGCTTACGTGGCCTGCCAGGCCCAGGTGGACCAGCTGTACCGGGTAAGGGCTGGTGAGGGCGGTCCTGCTGTTTCAGGCCCTCCTTGGAGGTCACAGTCCACCCAGTGGCCCAGAGAAGGGGGCTGGGGGCTCTGAGCTGATGTGTATCTTGGGTGTGGGGCCCGTGGGCCTGCTGCCCCTGCCCTGGGCTGGCCTGGGTGTGTCCACATGAGCTCTTGTAGGAAGACCTGGGGCCTGAGCTTGGGGAGGGGAAGGCGTCCCTGGGTGCTAGCTTCCATTCCCTTCTCTGGGATTTTCCAGGCGTCCAGCCCTTTGTGCCCCCCAAGGATGGCCCTGGGAGAGGAACCAGTGACTGTCTTGTGGAGGTGTCAGGACAGAGGGACCATGTCCCCAGGCCGTTTTAGTAGCTCTTAGAAGAGGCCTGAGGGGTCCGTGCTTCTGACTTCTCACCTACCTCGGCCCCCCTCCACCCCAGCCCGGGCCCAGGAAACAGCCTGGAAAGCCAAGTGACCAGCAGGGCTGTGGGAGGGACCTTCACCTCCCGCAGGCCTCAGGAGAGCCTGCCTTCTGGGGTGGCCCCTCCCGGGGCTGGCTGCGTTGAGTGGAAGGAGACAACAGCCAATGCCCCTCGTCCTTGTGGCGAATACTCACCAGGGTGCCTGGGTGGCCCTTCATGGAGCGCAGCATTTCGGGGCTGGGGTCTCAGGCTCCTTGTCCTTCATCTGGTTCGGTGCCTTTTCTGGCCCGTGGGGGCTGCCTTCTCCATGAGCTGTCACTTCCCTCAGGCAGGCTCCCCACGGGCTGTGCGTGGGGCCTGAGCCACCTCTGCTTCCCTTGCAGGACCCCAAGGAGTGGACCAAGAAGGTCATTAGGAACATCGCCTGCGCGGGCAAGTTCTCCAGTGACCGCACCATCACGGAGTATGCCCGGGACATCTGGGGCGTGGAGCCCTCGGACCTGCAGATCCCGCCCCCCAACCTGCCCAGGGACTAGGTGCCCAGGCCCCGCCCGGCCGCTCCCAGGGCTGTTTCCAGGAAGGCCCAGAGGGCACTGTGGCTTTCTGGGGTGAGGAAGGGCGTGCTGAGAACGAGCTGCTCCCACTTCCTGCATGAAAGCAGCGCTCCCGGCCCTGACCCAGCTGCCCAGCTTCAGCCCCGACCCTGAGGAGGGGGTTGCCGCCAGGGGCTCCTCAGAGGCCTCGCACGTGCCTTGCCGCGAGCTTTTAGTTGTGAGCTGGGTCTGCAGTGGCCGGCTGGTGTGGGCCAGTCCTCCGCAGTCCAGCTTGGCCTCAGGCTGGGTCTTCACGGCTGCCACGTGGTCCCACACTGAGCAGATGAAAGGCCTGGGACAGCAGCTGGCCCTGGAGAAGACTCCCAGGCCGGCCCAGGGCCTTGGTTAGGGCTAGGCTGGCTGATGCACTGAGCTTGGTTTTGCTTCTTAAAAAGAAAATTAACTTCACAAGGAAATGAAACTGGCTGAACTTTGTTTTAGCAACTAAATTGTTTTTGAAGTTCTGTGCTGGGGTGTCGGGGACACTGACTGCTGGGGGAGGCCGGGGGCCCAGGTGCCACGCCCCAGGGGTACACTGCCTCCCACACACCTGCCGGCCTCCCTCACCCCTGGTGCAGTTGCCTGGTCTGGAGAAGGACACAGGGGGCCAGAACAGGGCCCCTTCCCCTCCGCCTGGACAGCAGGTGGGACAGGTGGGTGAGCCCCTCAGCCACCTGCAGGGGCAGCTAGGGAGCTGGCCGGCCCCCTTCCAGGGGGCTGCTGGAGATGCAGGCAGAGGTCCCTGCCGGAGGCCCTGCCCTCAGAACCAGGCTGCTGCCAGGGCTTGTAGGGAGGGACACGGTCCAGGGCTGTGCGTGCACACCGTGCCCCCGCCGCCCTACCCCTCAGGACGTGTCCCCATCGCCGTGCCTGAACCGCCGGCTCTTCAAAGAACCATCGACCCTGCCACGTGGTGAAGGGCCCTGTGGGTGTCAGAATCTGGGCATGGGTAGCACTGGTCCCTTTGTGCACCTGTCTCCTGCCACCTGCTCCTGTCCTGGGGACCAAAACATCCCCCCTTAAATCATAGCTGCAGGTAGACTGAGAACCGGGAGGGATAGGGGCTGGCCGCTCAATGTTACCCAAAGGGCCTGGGAACGGCAGGCCCCTGCTGGGGCGGTGGCCTCTGGGATGTGCCCAGCTCAGGCCTGGGGAGCTCAGCCACTTCCTGCAGCTCCCAGCAAATGCGTGTTCACTGCAAGGCTCACAGCTGTGCAAACTCTGGCTGTTCCCTTTAAGGACTCGGCCTGACCGCAACGTGGTTTGGTAACCCTGCGAAGAGTCAGCACAGTTTAAGTCTAGTCGCTTGGACAAAGACAGTAAACCAAGAAGCTGACCGGTGGGGGGTTAGGACCTGCTAAGCTGGAATGATGGCCCAGCCTACGTGTGCCTCTTTATCTGCAGGCTGCGCTCAGACCCTATAAAAACACAGCTTGCATTTTTACTTCACAACCTACCTCATTCCCCCAAAGAAAGGACCCGAGGCAGCTCACACGGCAAAAAGTTCAGACGAGGCCGGGAAAGCCGGCTGGTCTGGGGCAGGTGAGTGGCGCACGACCTCTGCTGCCTCGGCCCAGATGGGCTGGGAGCCCAGTTCTGAGTCCCGGGGCCTCTGGGAGCCTTGGGGACAAACCCAGAAAGCTCATGTCTCATGAAGGGGCTGCCCAGTGTTTGGGGGACCTTGGGCTCCACAGCAGAGCAGTCACTCAGAGAGACACTTTATGGAGGGGAGGTGGCCCAGTGCGGCCCGGGCGGTGGCATCTCACGGGCTGGGCTCACCCAAGTCGGTGCAAGGACTCGGAAGCAGGGGCGTCCAGCAGAAGATACGTGTTCTGATATGAACCCATCTCAGGAGGAGAGTATGTTCGCGTGCCGTTTCCAGATATGAGTCACCACGGGCAGCTCTGGGGGCCTCGGAAGAGTGCCTGCACTGGCCGCTGGCCCCAGCTGACCTGTGGCTGCTAATGCTGCCGTGAGGCCTGGGAGGGTGGGCAGGCAGGCGAACAAGGCCCTCCGTCTCCCTGGGGCATTTTGAGCGGCTGAGACCAGAAAGTTCCAGAGCCTGAGGACCCAGGGCCAGAAGGCCAGCCATCAGGAGAGGCTAGCCATGGCCGGCTAGCACCCTGATCCGGACACACCCTTGCACCTGCACAACAGAGGCAGGAAAGCCCTGGGCAGCTCTAAACCCTCTTCTTGAATCATGAACCCCCTAGTTGTTGAGAGGCACGTGCCACAGGCCTGTGAATCAGAGACCCATCAGCACAGGGACCTCGAGGGGCTTGCCGGGTGGGAGGTGGAAAAGGTCAGCCGGCAGGCCCGCTTCTAGGAGCCAGCGTCCTCCTGACCAGGGAAGCTGCCACTGTGAGCGTGCCTTCCCTGGGAGACACGCCCCTTCCAGCCCAGCCCTCGAAGTCAGGAGGGAAGGAGGAAGAAGCGGCCCAGACCCCTGGCCTCACGGAACTGACCCCCTCTGCCCGCCCCACCGCCACTGGGCTGAGAGTGGAAAGGGGTGGGCATCACCCAGGCAGCAGCAGATCACCACCACAGCTTTATTCTTAAATACACGCTCTGTCTGAGGCCAGGAAGGGTGGGCCGGCGGGCCGCGCAGGGAGGCGGCAGTCGGGTGGGCAAGCGGGGTTCACAGCATGGAGGGGCAACAGAACCGCCAGCCCACTCCGCACGGGCCACGAAGGGGCAGAGAAGCCCAGGTCTCACATCTTGCAGCTGGTGCCAGACAGTTCCATGTGGTCCCAAGACCCCGTGCCTCCGGCCGGCCCCCGTCTCACTGTCTTCCGAGAGCGCAGGCTGGGAGGCAGCAGGAGGGAGAGAGGGCCGTGTGCCTGCTGCTAGCGCCTCCCACAAAGACCCATGCTGCCAGCCGCCGGGGGCACGACGCCCAGGGCCGCTGCGCCTCCTCCGTCTCACCCAGCTGGCATCCAAGTGCTCTCTCCAGGGCTCCCCTGGGCTCCGGGGTGCTGGGCTCGCCGGAGGACAGGGCGGAGGCTGGGGTCCTCATGCGCCTTCAGGCGGCCAGGCTCACTGCTGGTGCTCGGGCTCCGACTTCCCCAGGAACTCCCTAGACCAGGGGCAGGAGGGGCAGGACGACCATCAGCCAGACCGCCAGCCAGGAGACCTGCCTCCCATAGTCCTCAGCGGGCCCATCAGGAGGCCCAGGAGGCGCCCGCAGGACCACAGTCCTGCTCAGAAGCCCTCAGAACAAGCCGGGCACGAGGCCCTGCCAGTCCAACACCGATGCGCAGGCAGAAAGGCAAGGCTGCAGGGACTGTTCTTGAAGCTTCGGAGCTACACTCCGGTCTAAGCTGTCCGCAACACACTCCTTCCTTTCATCGCAGGGAAAACTCAGCCCAGAGCAAACCCATGCTCATAGCTCACAGTCCCCACCCAGCACTCAGGCCTGCACGCCCAGCCCTGTGCCTGGAACTCGCAAGTGGCTGGAGGAGAGCTGAGGCGTGAAGCAGGATCCCAGCCGGGCGGACTCCCCGAAGGCCTCGCGGCCAGGAGGTGTGGGCTGCCCGCGCTTGGAGGGAGGGAGGGAGGCCAAAGTGATGGCACTGGCCCAGCACAGCACTGGGCAGGCCTGGTCCAGCCTGAACTCCACACCTGGCCACCATCTTACCCCTCAGGCTCAGACCACGAGCTGGCCCAGCGTGCACCCGTGGCTGTAGCCGCGTGTCAGTCCAGGGCTACAGCTTCCCTCTGAGAAGCAGCTGGAGACAAGCAGGCTTTAGAGGTGCCGGCTCAGGACGGAGTCCCCATGTGCCACGTGCACAGGGACAACCCCTGGCAGGTGTGGAAGGGACAGAGCCTTGACCTGCAGCTGGGGCCCGCGTGGATGCTCCTGCATGTGGCCACCTGTGCCCTCGGCATGCCTATGAGGCATGTGTGTGCAGCCCTCTGTACCACAGGGAGATCGCTGCCGCCTGGTCACAGGAATGGTCAGGAGGGAGGGGAAACAGGCTCAGCCCCTCCGGGAAACAGGCTCTTGGATGACGTGACCCCTGGCCCCGTGGAGGCAGCTTCAGTGGTGCACCCGCCACGTGCCTGGCCAGGCCGCCCCGGGAGGAGAGGGTGCCTCACCTCAGTATCCGTGGTAGCTCGGGGCTCTTGTAGATGTACTTGTGCCTGTAGCCGAGGTCTGAGTGAAAGGGGATAAACTGAACTTTGAAGTCTCGGAAGCTTCGAGATGGTGCAGCGATGTTATAGAGCTGGGAAGAGGGGGAGACGGGTCAGTACCCAGAGGCAGCGCCCCCGGGGCTGTGGGTGACCTGCCTTCTGGCTCTCCTTCAACAGAGATGTGCGGTGGCTGCCGCCTGTGAAGAGGGGCCCCGGCCCGAGACGCGCACTCCGCCCTGGGGCCTGCTGGCGGGAGCCCGCCTCAGGCCCAGCCCCTTGGCCTGCCACCCTCTGCCACCAAGGTGGACGAGCCAGCACCAAAAAAAGGCCACCTGCCGTGGGAGGGCATGGTGGACCTGAGTGCCACAGAGGCCAGGTGGGGATGGACCATCCGCCTGGGTCAAGGCCAGTCAACAAACCGGCCCACCATCCCTCTGTCCCACCTCAGCCTCTCCCACCCAGGCCCCGGTCCTGGCAGAGCCCACCCATATGAGGCCTGCTCAGACACAGACGTGCCCGGGCGCTCTCTAGGCCCACCCTCACCCGCACACCTAGCCCTGCTTCCTGGCAGCAAATCCAACAAGAGCAAAGCGGAGGCCCCACAACAGCGTCCACTGTCCGTTCACCCCAAAGGCAACAGAACACTTGAGGCTCTGCGGCAAGTCTGTGGAAAGGGACCCTGCGCCGGGAATGGGGGTCCTCGTCGAGGGTCCTCCCCCAGCCAGGGACTAGCGAGGTCCCCAGCCGAGTGCCCTGCAGTCAGCCTGCCAGGCCAGCACCCCTGCCTGTGGGAGGACCTGGGAGCCATGGCTTACCCCGTTCCCTTGTGCTGCATCAGGGGTCCATCCCCGGCCACCCATCCCGGCCGCTGACCTTCCCACCTTCTCCTCCGCACAGGGGCCTCCGCTATCAGTAGGAACCGCCCCATAGTATGAGCTTGTGAGGTGCCCACCTGCCCGGGCACCACCCAGCACCCACCTTCCTGCCAAGCTGGAAGGGCACGACTGGGTCATCCTCGGCGTGCAGGATGAGCAGGGAGCAGGAGATGTGCTTCACGCTGCGGACGGAACAGAGGGGGCTAGACCCAGACTCGGACCTGGTGGGGCAGGGTCTCCCAGCCACCTGCCCTCAGCAGGGCCCCGGGCAGGGGAGGGCTTCCTCGGGACGCTCCACTTTTCACCACAGAACTAAGAGCTGACTTCTCAGGTATTTCTGTCAACATCTAGATGCTATGTGTCAATCAAATCTACAAATCAGTTCATTCACCCAATCTGGCACCTACAGATTTTCTGAAAGTTGAAAGTAATTATTTTTGCCAGTAGATCATACTCTTTAAAAAGTTACAAAACAATATTTACAAACTGAATAATTTAGGCAGGCCAAGAACTCTACTGCAAGCAAATATCACTAGGAATCTCTTGTTAAAAAAGGCCATGCCCCCTAATTTATCTTTGGTATGAATGACTTAAGGTCACTCTGGAGTAGTTAGAAGTGAATTAACACTTTGAATAGGTCCAATCGATGCAAACCCGTCAGTAAATTGCGTTTGCAGAAAGTCAGGCCACGGGACTGGCCACCCCTCACACCCTCGGGTGGGCTGTGGGCAGGCCACCCACCAGGCCTTGATGACTCACGCTGCTCTGGGGCTCTGTGAGAGCAGGACCCGCCGGGGGCTCGGCGGCCATGGACGCCAGCCATCTGCAGCCTGCATCCCTGCTTGCAGGGTGGCATGTTTCCAGAGTGTAAGTCACACCTGGACAGTGGACTGCCCACCCCTCCAGGATGTCTGCTGTGCATTGTCTGTCCTTACCTTGACGTGCTCTGGTGGAGGCCTGGCTTACATGATGGCACCTTAGTGAGTATTTGGCAGTAGAGCTTCAGGGGCTCCTGAGGGCTGGGCACGTGGGGGTGTGGTACTGCCAGCCCCCCAACACTACCCTGGCTCAGCTGGGGGTCAGGGAAGCATGCACTGTGCTCAGCTAATTCTTCTTTAAGTTACAAAATAATAATATTTATAAGCAAGCAGGTTTTTTTGCTTCCATTTGTTCAAATTTTAGTTTATTCTTTCATTTTTAGAACCAAAAATACTCCATTTTTTCAGAGTACAGTTTTAAACATTAACTGAGTATTTAAATAAGGAGTTCTTCCTTTTTTTTTTGAAGAAAAAATAAAAGCCATGAAATAAAGAATCACGGAAGATAGTGTCAACAGAATCCCAATGTTCTTCGGAGAGAGTCCTTAAATAGAATATATTTAACTTTGGTTGATAGAATAGAAACATTTTTAATAACAGGTTTTCTAACATCTTCCCACAGCTAGACACAGTCAATGGCTGAGGGGAAGCCACTTCTGGGTGACCGTCACTATTACTGCCTCGCACCTGTCCAGGGGCTCTGGTTCCCCACACCGTTTCCAAATAAAATAAACACGCGAACCAAACAAGCACGTTGCGTCTGTGCTTGGGCCGGCGGCTCTCCAGATGCCCTTGTCTCCTGGCTCTGGGTCCCCGCCTGGCCGCCCCCTCACACAGGTCTGCTGCTGGGAGAACCCGAGGACTCAGAACCTGGCCTGTCTGACGGTCCTGCGACTGCAGAGGGTGGTCCAGGGGGTTTGTGGGATTTTCCTCAATTGACGGGATTAGGTACTTCAGCACAGTACTCACTTTTCATCATTTGCAAATTTAATCCCACTGCTTGTAATAGGGTCCAGGAAGAACCAGTCAAACCCAGGGAAGTATCGATATATCTGTAGAGAGACAACATGCAGAAGCGTCAGTGAAGAGACCCACACAGAGGCCACGGTCCAGGGCTCAGAGAGAGGGCGCTGAGGGCCCAGGCTGACTGTGGCCCCCCCAGAGCTGTGCTGGGGTGCCCCTGCTCCCCCGGCCCCCACCACAGGCTCCCTGCTTCAAAGGCCCACAGACCAGCTGCAGTGAGGGCTGCCCAAAAACAGGGCTCCCGCACCTTGGGGCAGGAGCAGGGGCTGGCTGGGAGACCAGACGTCTCCCAGACACCAGGGCTGCCACCCCTGATGAAAGGGGGTCTGTGCAGCATCAAGGAATCAGACTCTACAGGAACTCTCTGGTCTGCAGCCTCCAGAACGCGTGGCCAGCCAGGCAGCAGTGGGACGGAGGAGCCAAGAACAGGACCAAGACGAGACCCACCTGGGCTGAGCTTGTTAAAGGGGCCCAAGGGTCCACCCCGGCGACGACAACCTGGCTTTCCCCGCATCCCCTCCGGGAATCTGCCTGGAGGCCACCCCAAGACACGGCAGGGGGAGCCTGGCTGAGCTGGGTGCCCCCAGTTCCTCTCCTGGGGAAGCAGCCCCCCAGGGCAACGCTGCCGGGCGGGCAACCACGCCACAGAGCGGCCTCCTGAGCTGCTGCTGCACTTGGGCCCCCGGCTGTGAACCTGTCCTACCCAGCCAGACCACAGGTGGCCATGCCCAGAACTAGGCGGGGATTAGTTTATAATGAAATCTGTATTCATTAGAATGTTTAATAATTTTTACAATTATGATTTTTACCTTGTACTCTTTTACCTAGTTATTTGATGGTAATCACTTGAATAATGAAAGTCAGTTGTTAAGTTTGTACTTGCCACTGAGAATGGATGGCTCTTGGCTTCCTCGCGGATATTGGTGAAGGGAGACTCCAGGATCAGGGCGTCTGGCGGCGTCTCTAGACAGAGCAGGCCCACAGGGGCTGGGAGGTGCACAGGCCCCAACAAAACCACGCCACAGCCCCAAGGAGGGCCCGTGGGAGGGGCAGCCGGGACAGGACGGGGACCCCAGGCGGCCTGCCTGCCCCCAGGCCCTCCCACGGACGGGACCCTCGGCTGCCTCACCAGCCCTCGAGAACCCCATCTGCCGGGGCTGATTCAGCGTCCAGCCCCTGGTGAGGTGCCACCCGCTGACAGAGGATCTGAGGGGGGGCAGGCATGGTCAGCTGAGGGTCTGCCCAGGCCACCTTGCTCGGTCCATCAGCACCTGCCTCACAAGGGCCCGTGTGGGGCCTGGATTCTGCCCGCCCAGGGGCCCCACACACGCCTGCGCCCCTACCTCGCTCACAGAGGCGCCGCACCAGATTCGTTGCCACTCTGAGAAGATAAAAACAGTTCAGTTGAACTATGAGAGGCGAGGTTTTCAGTGAGACTGTTCAGGCCCTGGAAAACCAGATAACCCTGGGGCCCGCGAGGCTCGGGTAGGGTGCAGGGAGCAGGAGGGCCGTGGGCAGGCCTGCAGCCGCCTCACCTGGAGCCAGGGGCAGTGGGGCCAGGGGGCCCATTAGTCGAGGGCAGGCTGCAGGGGCCACACCAGTGGCTTTGTGTGGACAGCCGTGACCAGAGGCCAGCTTCCTGCCGCCCAAGGAGCCTCTCCACGGGCGCATGGCCCTCCCGTGGGAGCTGCTGGAGCCCGGCCTCAGGCACTCCCCAGCCTACAGCATGCGGGGGAGCAGGGAGGGAAGGGGCTGCAGCTGCTGTCCCTAAAGGCTGCTGAAGGCCCAGGCCCGGGCCCTGACAGCACAGCTCTTTCTCGAAGTGCGTGGACCTTCGTTCGGCAGAAGCCGTGCAGGAAGCCCAGGGGGGACATTGAAGTGCTTCCTGTCTTGGCTGAGTAGGAAGGGGGCCACCACTGATGCCTCCTCACGTGCTCTGGAAGGCCGAGTGTGGGCTTAGTAGCCAAGCTATTTACAAATGCCCTAGTTTACACACACCCCAGCCTTGGTACTGGGGCTCTGGTCCAAACACAGTCCAAAGCCTGGTGAGACAACCCCAGTGACCTGGGACTGGAGCCCTGCCCCTCTGCACTGGAGATGCCTCCCTTAGGGCATGGTCTCAGGCTGCAGGGGTCTGCCTGTCCCCCTGTGGAGACGGCCACCCCACAGGTGCCCGGACGTGTCTCAAGTCACTTCTTGAAATGAGGAGTTAAAGTGGCTCAACCCCCTTGTAGTCTCTCATGGCATTTCATTCCCTGCTCCTACCACGGGGACGGGGGACAAGGCTTACAAGGTCTCAGTGCCAGAGACCCCCAGGGCACCCTGGAGAGACCAGGCTGGAGACCCAAGGGCCACATCATGCTGGGAACTCACCCCGTGCCCAGGGAGTGGCCCCAGATATACACGGGGTTGTCTCCACTCCGCGCTTTGATCCAGTCAAAAACATGGAGCGCATCGTACGTCATGCCCGGCTCTGACGGTGTTCCTGCGGAGTCACCCCAGCCTGGGAGAGGGAAGCAGCGAGAGGAGGAAGTCAAAGACAGTCCACAGAACCCCATGGGGGGCAGGTCCACTCCGTCCTCCCCCTCCCCCTCCCCCTCCCCCCCCGGGGGGGCAGGCCCAGGCCGGGACATGGCATCCCAGCAAGCCTGCTCCTGCTCTCCCAACTCCACACCCAGTTTCAGCCCCCGAACCCACCAGTGTCAGCTGCGACAGGACAGAACCCCCCGACACACTCAGGCTCGCTGGGGGCTGGTGAGAGCCCAGCTGTGGCCCGGTACAGACAGGCACAAGGAGTCAGGGGGCTCCAGAAGCAGGGGAGGGTGGTGGGTATTCCTGCTTCAAGGCAATGATGACCCAGAATGGGAAGGGGCTCCCGGCATCCTGTCTACCGAAGGGAGGACGCCAACCACCCCGCCCCCAGACGGAGTCCTCCCAGGAGCTCCTCCCCGGGTCTCCAGGAAGGCCAAGTGCAGCTGTCGTTTCCAGCAGCTCAGCCATGAGTCATCCTCAGAGAGGCTCAGGAAGAGCAGGTTCTGCTCCCTAAGCAAGTTCGTGAGCACGACAAGCTACCTCCCTGGGGTGGAGCTGAGAGGAACAAGGCCAGAGAGAGGCTCAGAGCCTGGGTGGAGAGGCAGGGAGGGATCTCCAGCTGGGCTGGGAAACACACCCCTCCTTGGGGGCGGCCCAGGGCAGCGAGCCAGAGGGCTCCTCCGCAGCGCCCTGAGGTCGGCAGCGGGAGCAGAGAACCCCTTTCAGCATGGAGAGCATGACAAGCGGGTGAAATGCTTTCCAGATCTTCATTTCAGTTTTTCCCAGCCCAGAACTTTGATCAGATGGGACATTTTCCATGGAAGAACCTCCGGCGGCAGGCAGAATAGTGGCCCCAGAGAGGTCCAGGTCGCCATCCCTGGAGCCATGAAGATGTCGCATCTGACGGTGGTGCAGGGGCTGCTAGGGCTGCAGGGACAGCTGTGGCTGATGGTCCGCTGCCCTGGAAGTGGGAGGTCATCCTGCTTTATCAGCTTGGGGTCTGAGCGACCACAAGGGTCTTCATAAGTCAAAGAGGAAAGTCAGGCTCAGACTGCGCGGACTCAAGGGGCCACAGGCCGAGGAGCGAGGGCGGCTCTGGGAAAGGGGCAGGACACGCTTCTCCCACGGGCCCTCCAGCAGGAACCAGACCTGCTAACACCTTGGTTTTAGCCCAGTGGCTGAAGAGTTTGCATTTCTCACCTCCAGAACAGCAAGATAACACATTTATGTTGCAAGACATTGAGCTTGTGGGGATCAGTTACAGCAGCAAGAAGGAACAGATGGAACGCCCCTCAGTCTGAGGGTATCCATACCCCTGCCCCTCTCAGGCCACAGGGGGGCTGCCGAGAGCCTCTGCCCTCTGCTCACTCAGAGCTCACACAGAGCACGCTCCTGGCTCCATCAGGTGGAATGCCCTTGGCTTACACCACACCGCAGCCCTACCGCGTCAGCGGCAAGCCCTGACTTATTCAGGCAAGAACTACTGAGGGGCGAGAAGCGCCATCTACTTGGGTCTGAACGGCCCTCTCAGCCTTCATAGCTGGAACAAGGCAAGCTTTCCTGAGCACAAATGCCCCCACCATCCAGCTGAGGGAAGCCCGAGTCCAGTAAATAAAGCGACATTGCATTCCACTGAAAATGCCACCAACAGAGGGTGTGTCCCAGGTGCCAGCGCCCCCTGTGGGAGGCACACCGGGTGTCTGCACCCAGGATGCGCACTGGAAGGCCCTGCCCCCTCCAGCGCCGTCCACGTGCGCAGCTACCACAGGTCGCAGCCACGCCTGGCCTCTCGGTGATGCCCGCACACCCAGTGCTGCCTGGCGGAAGGGGCAGGCCACACGCACACTTTCAAGAGAACTCTCACCTCTGTAGTCAAAAGTGACCACGTGATAACCAAGGGAACTCAGCACCTGTGAAGCGGGAAACAAATATCTGGGCAACAAATCCACACGTCTCGGATCAAGGGCGACTTGCCTCTTACTAAACCCACCGACTTCTGTTTTGCTGCGCACAAGGTGGGAGCTTAATACAACCACCATGCCGCCCCATTCCCCACGGGATCCCCTGAAGCCCACTGATGCATGTGCCTCAGGCATGCAGGAAGCATGTCTGTCCAGAGGCGGCTGGCCCAGGCGCTGCCTCCCGGGGCCCCAGGCCACATCTGGGGACCCTCACTGCAACTTTGCGTTTCTCAGATTTTTAAACTCTTGTTGAAAAAGACCCCTCTAGGTGAGGAGATCTCTTGCATTAGATCACTGCTCATAGCTCTGGCCTGAGCCCCAGGCTTGTGCGGGAGCTGCCAGCCTCCACTGGTGGCCGGAGTTACAGCCCCGGCGTCGTGCCCCTCTCCCCCCAGGCTGCCCTGGGCAGCCAGCAGCACTTGCATCCAGCTCCCAGCTCCTGCCGAGCCCGTGCCCTCCAGACCACATTTGCTCTGGGCACAAACCACCTCTAGGAATGGGAGCCTTGAAAGAGGACTGACCAGTTCCCAGCATCCTCCCTGACTCCGCCCACTTCCCCAGCAGTCCAGAGCCGCCCACCCCGGGGGTGGTGGCCGGAGCAGTGCCGGCACGGTACAGATGTCTATGTCCCATTCTGGCCTGTCAGCAGATGCCCACAGCCGTCAGAGGAGAAGGGAGGCAGGCGAGGAGGCCTAGGGACGCTGGCAGCAACTGCACGTTTCAGGCGTGAGACTCCAAGGGGACGGACGGGCAGGCAGAGTGAAAAGCCTCCGACCTGTGTCTCCTGGGCGGCAAGAAGCCGTGTGTCGGCAGAATGCCTGAGCCAGCAGCCAGCAAAGAGGCTCAGATCCCTGGCCCCTCAGTCTTCTCGACTAATTTTCTATAGGAGTAACAACATTTAAACAGTTCTCGGCACCTTTACGCAGTGGGCCAGTGTCTGGCACACGAGGCCCCGATGCTGGAAGCTGCGCTGGGGACCCTGCCGAGGCACTCTGTGGTGGACATGGCCAATGATGATTAACTCCCGAAATGATCAGAGGGATGCCCTTCTGTTCACGCCTCCTGGATGAACAGCCAGGAAACACGCTGGGGCAAGGCTCTCCACCCCATGCCGTGCGGACACTGCCCGGGCCTTACACACCGCTGGCTGCCCTCACCTACCTTGTAAAGCTCCACCCGGTGGTCGCCTCCTCTAGAGTGTCAGAGAGAAGGACACAAGAATGGGTGTCAGTATGGCTTCTCAAAGGGGCACCCCAGGGTTGCTGCTGGGGCATCTGGGCCCTTAATGAGCTGGTCCCATACCCAGACCAGCAGGGTCAGCAGCGGACAGGTGATGTCCTCGGGGCACTCCAAATGGCCCCAACTGGCCTCTGGCCACACTGTGACCAGCAAGGGCCAGTCTTGGCACTTTGGGGATGGTATTTACTACCTTATTCTTCTTTTTGACTACAATACAAAATCCAGAAAATCCAGAAGGGTACACAGCAAGCCCTGGCCTCTCCTGCCCCAGCATCCAGCCCCCACCCGTGTGGGCAGAAGCAAAGTAAACGTGCACACAGGCCTGCCGCCCACGCTTCTCCCTCAGCTGGTCATGGTCACGGCCAACGCGGCGCCCTCTCTGTGGGGGCCCACATTCCTCGGCTCACTCTGGCCCCTCCCCACCTTCCGCCCGGTGGTCACCATGTACAGTCACCACGGTGGGGACAAGGCCCTGGGGGTCAGCAGATGGCTCAGCCCCTCTGGACTTCTGGCGGTTTGGCTTTTCTATAATGAGCACTCTGGCCATTTTAGGGGTGGGGATGGCCTTGGGGAGACAAGGATGAAATGGAGGAAAACGAATATAATGCAGAAATAAAAATATAAAGGAATGAGCTTCCAGATTAGAAGGAAATACTACAAAAGGTTTTCAGTTATCTCTGGAAGAGCTGACAATGGCTGTTTCCCAAACACCTAACAGCAAGCAGCCTGGGGGCTGCACCTCGGGGAGCCTGGGGGCTGCACCTCGGGGAGCCTGGGGGCTGCACCTCCGGGAGCCTGGGTCCTGCACCTCCGGGAGCCTGGGTCCTGCACCTCCGGGAGCCTGGGGGCTGCACCTCGGGGAGCCTGGGACCTGCACCTCCGGGAGCCTGGGCGTGCACCTCCGGGGGCCTGGGACCTGCACCTCCGGGAGCCTGAGGCTGCACCTCCGGAGCCTGGGGCCTGCACCTCGGGGAGCCTGGGGCACCTCAGGGCCTGGGGGCTGCACCGGGAGCCTGGGGCTGCCTCCAGAGCCTGGGGCTGCACCTCGGGGAGCCTGGGGCCTGCACCTCCGGGAGCCTGGGCCTGCCTCCGGAGCCTGGGGCCTGCACCTCCGGGAGCCTGGGGCTGCACCTCCTGGGGGAGCCTGGGGCCTGCACCTCCGGGGAGCCTGGGGCCTGCCTCCGGGAGCCTGGGGCTGCACCTCCGGGAGCCTGGGGCTGCACCTCCCGGGAGCCTGGGGCTGCACCTCGGGGGCCTGGAGTCACCTCCGGGAGCCTGGGGGCTGCACCCTCAGGAGCCTGGGGGCTGCACCTCCGGGAGCCTGGGGGCTGCACCTCGGGGAGCCTGGGGCCTGCACCTCGGGGAGCCTGGGGCCTGCACCTCGGGAGCCTGGGGGCTGCAGGGCCTGGGGGCTGCACCTCGGGGAGCCTGGGGCCTGCACCTCCGGGAGCCTGGGGCCTGCACCTCCGGGAGCCTGGGGCCTGCACCTCCGGGAGCCTGGGGGCTGCACCTCCGGGAGCCTGGGGCCTGCACCTCCGGGAGCCTGGGGCTGCACCTCCAGGAGCCTGGGGCCTGCACCTCCGGGAGCCCTGGGGGCTGCACCTCCGGGAGCCTGGGGCTGCACCTCCGGGAGCCTGAGGCCTCACCTCCGGGAGCCTGGGGCTGCAGGATGTGGGGCCTCTGCACCTCCGGGAGCCTGGGGCTGCACCTCCGGGAGCCTGGGGGCTGCACCTCCGGGGAGCCTGGGGGCTGCACCTCCGGGGCTTCAGGGCTGCACCTCCGGGAGCCTGGGGGCTGCACCTCCGGGAGCCTGGGGCCTGCACCTCCGGGAGCCTGGGGGCTGCACCTCCGGGAGCCAGGGGGCTGCACCTCCGGGAGCCTGGGGGCTGCACCTCCGGGAGCCTGGGGGCTGCACCTCCGGGAGCCTGGGGGCTGCACCTCCGGGAGCCTGGGGCCTGCACCTCCGGGAGCGGGGCTGCTCAGGCAGTGGGGCTGGGGGCAGGTGGTCTCCGGCTGGACGCCCCCGGCAGCCCCACCACTCCTCCGAACCTGGAGGTTCAGGCCTACGCTGCCTTTTTTTTTTTTTTAATATAATTTATTTTATTATCATTAATTTACAATTACATGTGCAATATTACGATTATTAAACTACCCCTTCATCAGGTCCCCTCCACAAACCCCATTACAGTCACTGTCCATCAGCGTAGTGAGATGCTATAGAATCACTACTTGTCTTCTCTGAGTTGTACTGCCCTCCCAACATTACATCTGCTAATCGTAATGCCCCTTTTTCCCTCTTATCCCTCCCTTCCCGCCCATTTTCCCCAGTCCCTTTCCCTTTGGTAACTATTAGTCCGTTCTTGGGTTCTGTGAGTCTGCTGCTGTTTTGTTCCTTCAGTTTTTTTCTTTGTTCTTATACTCCACATATGAGTGAAATCATTTGATACTTGTCTTTTTCGGCTTGGCTTATTTCACTGAGCATAATACCCTCTAGCTCCATCCATGTTGTTGCAAATGGTAGGATTTGTTTTCTTCTTATGGCTGAATAATATTCCATTGTGTATATGTACCACATCTTCTTTATCCATTCATCTACTGATGGACACTTAGGTTGCTTCCATTTCTTGGCTATTGTAAATAGTGCTGCAATAAACATAGGGGTGCATCTGTCCTTTTCAAATTGGGCTGCTGCATTCTTAGGGTAAATTCCTAGGAGTGGAATTCCTGGGTCAAATGGTATTTCTATTTTGAGTTTTTTGAGGAACCTCCATACTGCTTTCCACAATGGTTGAACTAATTTGCAGTCCCACCAGCAGTGTAGGAGGGTTCCCTTTTCTCCACATCCTCGCCAACATTTGTTGTTGTTTGTGTTTTGGATGTTGGCCATCCTCACTGGTGTGAGGTGATATCTCATTGTGGTTTTAATCTGCATTTCTCTGATGATTAGCGATGTGGAGCATCTTTTCATGTGCCTGTTGGCCATCTGAATTTCTTCTTTGGAGAAGTGTCTATTCATGTCCTCTGCCCATTTCTTAATTGGATTATTTGCTTTTGTTTGTTAAGGTGCATGAGTTCTTTATATATTTTGGATGTCAATCCTTTATCAGATACGTTTTTTATGAATATATTCTCCCATACTGTGGATGTCTTTTTGTTCTACTGATGGTGTCCTTTGCTGTACAGAAGCTTTTCAGCTTGATATAGTCCCACTTGTTCATTTTTGCTTTTGTTTCCCTTGCCCGGGGATATATGTTCATGAAGAAGTCGCTCATGTTTATGTCCAAGAGATTTTTGTATGTTTTTCTAAGAGTTTATGGTTTCATGTATACATTCAAGTCTTTGATCCACCTTGAGTTTACCTTTGTGTATGGGGCTAGACAGTAGTCCAGTTTCATTCTCTTACATGTAACTGTCCAGTTTTTCCAACACCAGCTGCTGAAGAGGCTGTCATCTCCCCATTGTATATCAAGGCACTTTTATCAAATATTAATTGACTGTATATTTTTGGGTTAATGTTTGGATTTTCTATTCTGTTCCACTGGTCTGTGGGTCTGTTTTTGTGCCAATACCAAATTGTCTTGATTACTGTGGCTTTGTAGTAGAGCTTGAAGTCAGGGAGTGTAATTCCCCTGTTTGATTCCTCCTTCTCAGGATTGCTTTGGCTAT
>JAVSCE010007127.1:0-38503 GCA_032199065.1 Smutsia gigantea
TGATGGCTGATCATTTGATGTATTTTTGAAACCAGTTTTGTAATATTTTGTTGAGTATTTTTGCATTCAGGTTTGTCAACGATATTCTGGAATTTTGTTTTTTGGATTGCCATTGTCTGTTTTCTGTAGTAGGTGGTGCTGAACTCTTAGAATTAGTTTGGAAGTATTCTCTCCTTTAGTTTTTGGAATCATTAAAAAATGATAAGTGTTAGCCCATGTTTAAATATTTTGTAGCATTCACCCATGATGCCACCTAGTCTTTTTTTCTTGGGCATTTTTTGATTACTATTGAATTCTTTACTGGCAATCTGTCTGTTCAGGTTTATTACATCTTCCTCGTTTAGTCTTGGTGGATTGTACATTTTGAGGCATTTGTCCATTTCTTCTACACTGTCCATTTTAGTGGCATATAATTTTTCATAGAATTCTCTAATAATTCTTTGTATTTCTATGGTGTTGGTTGTGACTATTCTTTCTTTGATTCTGATTTCGTTTATTTTGTGTCCTCTCCTTTTTAGAGGTTTTTGGTAAGTCTGGCTATGGGTTTGTCAATTTTTTTAATTAACTCAAAAAACCAGCTCTTGGTTTCATTTTTGTTTCAATTGTTTTCTTATTCTCTATTATATTGATTTGTGCACTCATCTTCATTATGTCCCTCCATCTACTAACCTTGATCTTTCATTGTTTTTCGTTATTTGAGGTCTTTTAATTGTGAGGTAAGGTTGTTCATTTGGGAATGTTTTTTGTCTAGAGGTAGGCCTGTGTTGCTATGTACTTCCTTTTTAGAAATACTTTTGTTGCATTCCACATGTTTTTCACCATTGTGTTTCTGTTTTTTTGTTGTTGTTGTTCTGCATGTATTGTTGGATTTCCTCTTTGAGCTGTTCATTGATCCATTGGTTATTTAGAAGTATATTGTTTAACCTCAAGGCTTGTGTTTTCCTGTTTTTTGTTCCAAGTAATTAATTGCAAGTTTCATACCACTGTGGTCTCCAAAGATGCTTTATATAATCTCAATTTTAAAAAATTTATTGATACCTTTTTTGTGTTAATATGTTATCTATTTGGAGAATGTTCCATATGTACTTGAGAAGAACGTGTATTCTGCTGCTCTAGGATAGAATGTTCCATATATATTAAGTCTATCAGGTCTAATGTTATTCAACATCACTGTTTCCTTATTTATTTTCTGTCTGGATGATTTATGCAGTGATGTAAGTAGCCTGTTAAAATTTCCATAGCACTATTGTGTTGTCTGTTTTTCTCTTTAGTTCTGTTAGTATCTGTTTTATATATTTTGGTCTCCTATATTAAGTGCATAGACATTTACAATTGTTACAACCTTGTGTTCAACTTATCCCTTTGTCATTATGTAATACCCTTCTTTGTTTATTTACTTTCTTTGTTTTGAATTCCATTTCATGGTTCTTTTCTTTCCTTTCTTCATCTTTATACTCTTCTCTTATGAGATTATGATTTTCTTTAGTGTTTTGCTGGATTCATTTCTTTTTATTTTTTTGTATATCTATTATAGGGTTTAGGTTTGTGGTTACCATATTGTTCATATATAGAGTCGTACACATTATAACATTTGATTTTAAGCTGATGGTTGCTCAATTTGAACACATTCTTAAAGTAGCACTTTTTTATTCTTTTTCCTCACTCACATTTTATGTATATGTTGTAGTAATTGGCTACCTTTGCATATTCCTTGACAAATATTGTGTATAGTTGATTTTAGCACTTCTGTTTTTTGAACTTCGTGCTTGCTTTGTAAGTGGTTGGTCTACTACCTTTACTGTAGGTTTATTTTCACTGATGAAAAATATTTAGCCTTATGAAGTCCATCTAACAAAGTCCCTTTAACAATTTGTGGTGGTGAATGGTTTTAGTGTTTTTATCTTGGAAACTTTTGGTTTCTCCTTCATGTTGGAAGAGTAACCTCACTGGGTAGAGTAGATTTTTCCCTGTCAATATTGTGAATATTGCATGCTAGTTCTGTCTGGCCTGTAATGTTTCTGAGAAATCTGCTGATAGCCTTTCGGGAATTTCCTTTATAGGGAACTGTCTGCCTTTCTCTTGTGATTTTCAGATTCTCCCTTTATCTTGAGTATTTGCCATTTAAATTACTGTGTGTCTTGGCGTTGTCCTCCTGTTTTTCATCTTGTAAGGGGCTCTTTGTGCTTCCAGCACCTGGGTCTCTATTTCCTTGACAGTGTACGGAAAGGTCCAGCTACAATTTCTTCAAATAGACTTTCTACCCCTTGGCCCCTCACTCCTCCTTCTGGGGCCCCTACTATGCCAATATTGTTTCATTTGGAGTTGTCATACAGCTCTGTTAGCATTTGCTCATGTTTAAAAGTTCTTTTTTCTCTCTGTTCCTCTGCTTGTTTACTTGGCAGTTCTCAATCTTCCCACATGCTGATCTGTTCCACTGCCTCCTGTAGTCTGCTATTTGTATTTATTATTTCAGTTATTCTGTCATTTGTTTTTTTCATCATTACTGTATTTGTTTTAGGTTAATGTGTTCTTCAGCTCTCAAGCTCTATTTTTAATTTTTCTATCTATTTGTTGAAATTCTCTTTTACTCCTGAGTTGATTTCCACATTTTAGTGAGCATCTTTATGACCGTTACTTTGGATTCTTTATGATGAAGATGGCTTATCTCCATATCTCATGCCCTTTTCCTGGTGTTCTATATTACAACATATTACTCTTCCTCCTCATTTTGTCTGAGTCTCTGTGTTTCTTTCTTTGTATTAGGTAGAAGGGCCGCATGCCTCCTGGTCTAGAATGCATTGGCTTTATGAAGTAGGCATTCTCTAGTGCCCATACCCACAAAACTCTGTGCTCCCCAAGGCCTGGTTCTGTGGTGCATCTGAGTAACAGTTGCTTTTAGTCAGATGTGGGCAGAGCTCATGTAACTGCCTGGCTCATGCCCACTGCTAGCCTCCGCATGCCTGTGTGTGATGTGATGCACAGTGGGATTGCTGGGGTTCACTGTGGGGATAGCTTCCTTCTGCCTTTCATCAGCAATGGATACCTCTGTTGAGCAGAGCATGCCAGGTGGAGCAGGTTTGCAAGTCTACACTGGGTGAGCCAGTGAAGCAGGTAGAGAGTTTCAGAGCTGGCTGTGATAGGTCAGACCAGTTGGTCGTGGACAGTGTTGCCGGCCTGCCCTTTCTCCTCTGGTAACAGCTCCTTCCAAGCCAACCATGCTCACTGGTTTTCATGTGGTCTGTGGCTACCTTTCTGCTACAACAGGTGATTTGAGTGCAGGAAGACCATGTGGCCTATAAAGGTGAAAACACTTATTATATGACTCTTTCCATAGTGTTCACCTATCTCTGAGTTGTGCTTGCCCTTCTCTACCTAGCCTCGCTCTAGGTGTATTAGATACCTGAGATGTTGGCTCCTAAACAGTCCATATAAAGGGACACATGTAAACAACTATTTAGTCATCTCAGATTGTCATTCATCAGTGTCAAGTTTCTCTGTGTATCACAGAGTGATCTCAAGTAAGTCACAGAGAAGTACCCAAGTCAAAGCAGTAGTCCATAGACAGAAATGCACTCCTGGTGTTTTTAATTTTTGGATGGGGATCTTTTGGATAGAGTCAAAAATAATTGTTATTTGGCTCAAATCCAGACATTGCACATACTTGGGCCAATGAAGGGATATCCTATAGGAGTCCTTGTTGTTCTACATTCTTCTCCATGACATAGTGTCTGTCAGCCTCAGCCTCTGAGGGAAAAAGGATGACATACACAGGGGTCTTCACTCCTTCTCCTGTGCTCGGATTGCTTTCCATGCCCCCATGTCCATTCTCACCCACCCAGGCAGCAGGCATTCTGAAGGATCTTGTCTCCTCTCTTCTATTCACTCAGTGTCCTGGTATGGATTCTTGGTAGGGCTGTGAGAACAAGCTTTGTCCCTGCATAGATGGTGATGTTCATATAGAGCCAGCCCTCCGTCAAGTGTACTCTATTCTTTGTATCTTCTGCAGACTTGCTCACAAGCCCTACCAGCTCCTCCTCTGTGATAGTCTCACTCTTAAACTACTGCTTCACTTCTGGGCTGCACTGTTGAAGAACACACAAGCTCAATATGCCAGAGATATTCACCAGTCTTCCTAAACATTCAACACATGTTGTCACGTAGAAAGCATGCACAGGAATGATAAATACCAGTATCTTTGGGGTTTTGTCATCTGGTGAGGCAATGACCAGCTGCAATGAGTTTTAGTGAAGACTGCCTTGTGCAGGAAGGACATGATACAGTCTTGAAACTTGTGTTACAGTTCAGCTCAGAGCACTGGATTGCATTCTCTTTTCTCTATATTTGGGTTATATCAACTTGTGAGCATTGACTAATGGACTGATTATATGGTACTCGAGAGTAGCAGTGAAAAACGGGCCTGGTAGGGTACACTCTCAAAAGAAATTTTGCAGTGATACAAGCTACAACATGGATGAAGCCTGAAAGCATTTAGGTAAAGGGAGAGTTTCTTTTTTCCCAAATATCAGCTACGGTGAAAGCGTGTTAACACGACCTGGGGTAGCCAGGTTATATGACAGAGAGACATAGACAACATGCTAAGGCCTTGGACATCCACCAGAGGATGTTTGGGAGGGAGTAAGCATGCAGATGGTACAGAGAATGCTCAGGAAGGAAAATACTAAAGAAAGTGGTCCCTTACGAGGGGTACAATTGTCCCGACTGAGCATGTGTTGTAGAGCTGCGGTGGAGGAGGAGGCCTGTGGTGAAACTCAGGTGCTCAACTCGTGGGACCTGGTTAATGATCATGACATGTTTGTGTGTGACCTCTAGGGATTCTAGGTCTCTAGGGACCCAAACACACACAAAAAAACTAACATAAACATGAGATCTGTGTGCAGACTTGAGAGTGGTTAGCAGTGGCTAACCAGGAGGATCAGAACAGCTCTCTGAGCTGCTGCCTGTAACAGCATAATCATAAGCCTTGGGCAGGACCGAGGTGGGGAAACTGGGCCTGAGACTCCCAGTATTAAGCACAGACACTTATGGAAGTGTAAAGTCATGCTGTCTGTGATGTTTTACAAGGAGGGTGGTCAAAAGATCAACCTACAAAGATTAATTGCATTTGCATACACCAGAAATCAATAACTAGAAAACGTATAGCTTTTAACAAAATTCTATCTCCTTGAGTTAAAAAAAAAAGATACTTAGAAATAAATCTGAAAATGATGTACGAGATCTATATGGAGAAATTATTTAAATTTCATTACATTAAAGAAAACCTAAATAATTGGTGAGATATACCATGTTTATTAATAAAAAAATAATGCCTTAAGAAAAAAAAGCCAATGTGGGCTATAGCCTGACAGTGGGGCTTGCGGTTGACCATTGAAGAAGTCAGCAGAACCAAGAAGAAGTGCCTTGTGTGCTCTAAGAGGGACTTACACCGAGTCCCGCGGCAACATGGGACAAATAGTACAGAGGCTGACACCCTCTGTCAGGTGGCAAATAGACAAAATTGGGCTTCTGCCTGTGTCAGAAGCGTACCAGGATGCCATAACTTGTGTGCCCACAACTACTGGACTGTTGGTTGCCTTTCCTGTATGTCATGCAGATCAGCAAATGACCAAAAGGGGCCTAGAGAGTCTCTTTACAACCTATGCACAGCCTTGGTTGATGGAGAGATCCAGGCACTCACTTTACTGGACATGCATGACGAGAATGGGTGCAGCAATTAGGAATAAAATGGAAGTTTCATGTGCCATACAATCCTACCAGAGCAGGCCTGATAGACAGGTACAAAGGTTTGTTGAAATTTGGCCTCAAGTGAGACACCAGCGGTCTACGGGATCTGGTCAGTTTGCCTATCGACAGTGCTATGGCATCTGAGTGAGGAGCCCCAAAAAGGAGCCTTGAGCCCTGTGGACGTGCTAACACACATCGCTGCCTCTTCTATACAACTGTATGTGCCAACCAAAGAAGAGATATGGAAGCCTGGATATGGCCAGTGGAACAACATCCTGCTGCTGGCCCCACATGCATTAAATGCTGGAGACTGTGTTGACCTGACATGGCTCTGGACATTTTGACAAATGTACCAACAGTGGCTGGCCCTTCTTTGGAAAAGGCCTGGAAGGTGGCCTACTGTGTGTTCCTGGAGTAACAGTAGTGTGGACCGCAAAGATCACGGTGGTAAGAGCATCTTACGGGGAAGTTTTATTTTATCCTTGTGGCCAGTGCACTTACCACCCATAGCCCTATATGTTACTCATCTGTAACTCCCACAGGGAGAGGGGTGAAGGTCTGGTATAGTAGATGAGGACGAGGTCCCATTCCTGCCACTGTCCAATCACAGGACCCCTCTCCTACATGCATCCCAGCTGATGGACAAGATGTGCCTATGCTGGTGTCATTAAAGCATGTATCTTTTCTCCCTTAAGGGTATTTTCTTGTAAGGTCCCTGTGTTGTGTACCTGCCCCGTGACTGCAGCGGCTGTGTGATGATTGCTCTGAACTCCAGACCCCTTCAGCTACTGACGCCTGTGGACTGGGTGAGCGATGGACTAAGTCTGCGTAGGACTTTGAACGAGGTGAATTCTCCAGCTTGAGGATTATCATGATTTTATTGCTGTTGTTAGTGTATGTTATTAGTGTGCTACAGTGCTCCAGTTTTCTCGCACAGGGGCTATTGTGAGGGTGGGGAGCGAGTAGATTGTGAGGTGAGATTTCTGGAGGTATGGGCTGTGGGTAAAATTGCAACATTTCCAGAATCTCTAGCTGCGCCTTAGTGCATCTCCATATCAACAGGTGTTTCCAAGGGGTGGAGAGCAGTAGTCCCTCTCCATACAATGGGTAGTTACAAGGGGGAGGTAGGGCATATCTGGACTGGAGAGCTTGTGTGGCACCCCTTTTTGCAGCCGGGTCATGAGAGACATGGGTGAGTAGAAGTGGATGGCTGCTTGTAGGCAATAAATGGATTTCCCCCACTTTATTTCTCACTTTGACTGATTATGATTTCAAAGGTTTTTTTTGCCCCACGCTAGGAAAATCTCTCCCCATGGGATTGTTCCAGAAGACTCCTAATGACCAAACTCTTGTTCTGCTTCTGCCCAGTGAGGCCCCCTGGACAATCCTGGGCCCAGCACTCATATGATCCCACTTCTGAGACACGGAATGGTCCGGGTGGAGAGGCGCGCTTCCCCAAACCATGCTGGTGATGGCTCAGTGTGGGGTGGAGATCCCAGGCAGTTTAATTGGAAGTATTTTGGGAGGAGATCAGAGGAGAAAGAGGAGTCCACAGTCATGGGCTTCGCTGTAGGCCCATCTCCCTGCAGAATGGATTTGATTTCCCGAAGATGCAAGGAAATTACTTGAATAGGTTAACTGTTTCTGTGGACAAAAAGGATCGTTGTGCTTCCTTAAGAGAAAGCCAAGAAGGAGAGTTAGAGAAACTGGGTCCTGTGGTTAGACTTTCCCTGTGGGCAGGGGTCACCCCCTGCTGAGAGTCCAGGAGTGCTCCAGGTGGGAGGGCATATGTGTGAGCTCGAACTCTGCTAGACCCATGGTTGGTTGTTTCATTTCATGCTTCTATAATCCCTAACTCTGCAAAATGTCAAATGTATTGGTTGTGTTCCAGGTCAACGTTAAGAAATGGTATGTATAATAAGGTATTATATTTAAGGTGTGTAGAAAAAAGAGATTTTTGTGTAATACCAGAATACATTTACAAACCAGCAGCTGAAATTCAAAGGTCCTAACATAGAAATTGATTTTAGTGCAATGTCAGATTAGACAAATAAGTTAGGGGAAGGAAATTCACAGCTGTGTTGAGGCTGAAACTTGCAAGGTCATCGTCCCTTTTAAAAATAAGGGCCCTACCCTTGCTTCAGGGGCCATCACTTTTCTTTCTAATAAGTTTGCATATCTCTAATAAAAAATAGGTATGAAAGTTGTACCTAATCCATGCTCATTATCCCGCAAATTATCTCAGATTCCTTTATGGATGTATATTTCTTACATAGGCGCACTCAGAATTTCCACTTTGTTATGGTTTTTATCTCAAACGCTTTGGTGTTAAAGAAAGCATACCTATGCATTCTCTCCTTGGTTTCATGCAGGTAATAATACGAGAAGCTGGTAAACTAGGCACCCGGCCTAGTCCATGTAGCCTGCACAGCTGAACGTCATTTCTGTCTGCCTCATTCTACACTGTTTGCTGACCCCTGAGTTATCCTTTCCCTTGCCTGGGTCTAACCTTTACGTCATTAGCTACCTGAGTTGGTTGGCATGTAAAGAGTCAGCACCGGTAGACATTTGTAAAGAACCATTTATTCATTGAAGATGTTCATTCATTATTATCATCTTCCCACTTTTTGACCCCTTTTAGCACAGAGGAAGTTACTAAAGACTTCACAGAATTGGTATCCCACTCAGAGTGAGTACTCCATGACTCTTATTGTTTGTTTGAGCTGGGACATTGTTGACAGTATTCATGTCCTTTTGGTCACTCAGAGCGTACCATATAATTGCAGCCATGCAGGCAGCTCTGAGTCGGGTTCCCATTTTACAACTTTCTTCTCCGAAACAAACTCTCCCTGAGGGCCTTCAGCATTTGACGGTAAAAGGGCCAAGTACACGGGGGTCTCAGCTCCTTCTTCTGGGCTTTTCAAGGCCTCGGGTCCCCCCATGTCGGTTCTCACCCATCCGGGACAGCAGGAATTCAGGAGTATCTTGTCTCCTGTCTTCCTCTCACTTAGTTTCCGGGCCTGGATTCGGGACAGGACCGTGAGGCCGACCTTTGACACTGCATAGGGCACAAATTTCATAGGAGGCCAGCCCTCCTTCAGGTGCCCTTCATTCTTTGTATCTTCCACAAACTTGTTCATGAGCCCCACCAGCTCCTCTTCTGTGATGGTCTCACTTGTAAACTTCTGCTGCAGGTCTGGACGGCAGCGTTTAAGAGCTATCAAGCTCAATGTGCTGGAGACATTCACCACTCTGCCTAAAATTCAACACATATAACTAAGTAGAAACACATGTACAAGTTTGATAAATACCAAATATGTCTCGGTTTTGTCCTTTGAGAGATCATTCCTAGTTGCTGTATTAATGAGGACTGCCCGTGGGAGTAAAGGACATGATGCAGTCTTGAAGCCTGCCGTAAGTGTCAGTTTAAGATGTCAGGAAGTGTTCTCATGGGAGGGTAGTGCCCACAAGTTCCAGAAGGATATGAAAATGTGTATTAGGAACATGCTAAGGGTTGTAAGGAGTTGCTCATTCCATTCATGAGAAGACAGCTTTCTTCCCCCTAAGGCTGAGCTTGGGTCCACCTGTGAACCTTATCGTCATAGGGTCAGTGCTGTATGAAGATGTGTCTCCTGACCAAGAAATTGCTGATTGGTTTAGTGATGGCCATTCCAAGGTGAATGCACAGCATCTGCTTTGGAAGGTGGCTGCTCTGCTCTAGCCAGGGGAAAGCAACACAGCTCAGTGGGGTGAATGGCATCCTTCTCTGTCTAGTTTTGTGAACCTGTGAGTTGTGACTAATGGCCTGATAATATGGTCCCGGGGTAGGGCACTGGAAACGTGGACAGTTAAAGGTATGCTTGAAAAAGAAATGGACTGCTGACCCATGCTGCCACACCGATGAAGCTTCAGCACATCATGGCAAATTAAAGAGGCCAGTTGCAAGAATGTATTAATGATTCTACTTGTATGGGATGTCCACATCAAGAATATTTTGAGACAGAATACAGAATAGTTCCTGCTTAGGGAATGTGGGATATGATGGTGTATGACTAAACGGCCTGGGATTTCTTTTTGGGCATTGAAGTGCTCTAAACTTGAATGTGGTGATGTTTCCACAACTGAGTATGTATACTAAACATCACTGAGTTGTATAGTTAAGTGGGTGAAGTGCATGGTATGAGAATTATATGTCAAAAAGCTGTTAAAAGTGTAAAGCAATTACACGTTCCTCACTAATAATTTTGCAAAATATACTAAGTATTCATAAAGATGTATTTATATTAACATTTATAAATATTGGTTTGTAAATTTCATATTCAAATAAATATGTAAAATATTATAACAAAGACATGAGAGCATACTATCAAATAGAGACAAGGAAAATTGGAAAGCTATCTCCTTTTGCTGTTTATATTCAGGGAAGTCTGTCACCAACAGAGAATGTTGACCTCCTGCCCACTAAAGGAGCTGTGATACAAAAAATTAAATAATAACCATAATCCATAGCAATATGATCCACATCAAATAATCTGTAGAGACACTTAAAGTGAATGACATAAACTTTTATTTACTGCCAAATATCTTCTCAGATAAATAATTTACAACCAAGTTGATATTTTATGTCCTCTCTTTCCAGTAGATCATGTAAATTGTAAGAATCAATTGAATCTATGTGTCAAATGTTTCAGAAACCACCACTTAGAGGTCCTACTAGAATGTATGTCATTTTCTAAAATACTACCTAGACATTCATAAAAAAATAATACAGGTGTCTTGACTCAAAATTGCAAAATACTAGAGGGGATGTAGGAAAATAAAGCAGCAAGAGAGTTAGCCAGAGTGAGTAACTGGAATAGGAGAATGCAGCTACAATTACAGAGTCTTATACCAATTTCTCACTTACTTTTAGTCTAGACAGTAGATGGAGAAACTCAAGTAACTCTCTGGGCTGTTTATACTCTATAAAGTAGGGATGACCTTTTCTCTATTCTGTATCATCTATCCCAGGAGGTCTAAACCAGCTGTGAAAACACTTGTCTGTGTGTACTAGGGAAGCCTGAACTTGGAGGCCAGAGGGCTTTGTGGGTAAATTCCTGGATGTGGGGCTCCATCCAGCTCTCTCTTCCCTTAAGCTAGTCACCCCACTGGGCATGCTTCGAAGAGGGACAAGGAGTCTTTTGGGCGTGTCCCCACAGCTGGGTGAGACTGTGACCCTGTGTTGTCTGACACCTCAGGACAGGAAACACACACAGGAAGCTGGAAGCACTTGCTGGAGCTTACACAGCAGGAGTTGCATCCAGATATTTTTTTTCTCTGGAGTGTGCTCATGGCTTCCACATGGCATATCATAGACACTCTACTGGACTGAACAGAGATAATCCTCGATGAAGGATGGCTATGGACCATCCAGGCATTATTTTCCTAATATGTTTATGAGTGTGTGTGTTGTGTGCATGAAGTAGTTGCCTTTTAATAGTCAGTCTGATGGAGGTAAAAGCGTGACACTGATTTAAAAAGGACCATTTCTCTGGTGGTGGTTATCGTTGACGCAGGCCATCTATTTTACCAATCAATATAGTTATTTTGGGAGGCCACATTTTCCTTTGAAAGTGTGAATAAATGGAAACACAGTGGCCCAAAATAGGTTGAGTCCTTCCGTGGACTGACCCTCTGGACTGGCTGGGTGAGGTTTCACTTGACAAATGACACTCTTGATTTATACACTTTGAGGACGTTGGAATACCTGGAATACTGATCACATTGGATGTCACATGTCCAAGTCTGTATCCAGCTGTGCAGGTGGCCTTGAGATCCCTTGAGACCCCATGTGTTTTTCTGGACAGTATATAAAATATCCAGCTCACTGCATCGGGATATATCCATCCACCCATCCTTCTAAACCACAAATTGTCAGAAGTGGAAGAGAGCTTTAGCAATGTGATTTTCACTTCTGTTTCCTCCTGTGGATTTTTCAGAACACAGGAAGTTGAAAAGCAGACCCTCTCAAACCGAGATTGATTACAGACTCCTCAAAGGATTACTCGGTAAGTGTAGCCTTAAGAAGGCCATTTATGTCCTCCTAGTACTCCCTAAGCTAATATCTGATGCACAAGAGTTTCCAGATTTCAATACAGGTATTACTCAGAGACAATTTCCCTCATGTTTTAAAAAATAAATGTAGAGTGTAATTCAAGGAGAAAACAATGAACAGCCTAACAGTGTTATTCAAATTCTGAATGATGGTGAGTTTATATGAACAGGGAGGATATTGATGGATTGGATAAGGTCTCTTGTGGGAACCTGGACCTTGTAGATTCTTGTATTTTATGTGCTAAATTATTTCAGAATACCTCTTGTTTAAAAAAGGAAATAATAAAAAGAAATCGACGAGTATTGTCCCTCAGTGATCCTCAGGGTCACCAATCTCTACCCCTTCCTCTTTTGCCAACACAAGCCAAATGGGGCAGTCCTCTTCTGGAAAGCTCCTACTGAGCTGGGAGCTCCCGTGGACACCCTTCCGGGCTGTGCTTCCCCACCTTTGGATCCAGTGCGCTGGAGGAGGGGCAGTGTTTGCTTGTGGTTTCCTAGCTGGGGTTTCTCCCAGACTCTCTACTGAAAGTGAGCTGATAAAGTCATGATTCTATGATCCAATGTGGCTGCCTTTCCCCTGACATAATGGCAGACTCTCCTATTTCAGAAGTTTACAAAACCTTGCTCTAATGCACAGAATATTGCATGAATTCCATTTCCATTATCTCTCGCTTTAGAGAGGCACTGTTGGTCCTTTCATTTAAGGCTGGTTTAGCAGATGAGGAGTGTCATCTGCCTCCATCTGGGACAACGACCGAGCCTGCAGCAACTCCCACAGGTCAGTTAAATAAAACAAACAGAAAAATTGGCCATACGTTATTAGTATGCGTTTTAACAGGAATACACATAGGACGTGTAGTTGTGGCACAAGGAATTCCATCCTGCTCTTGGGCGTTGGGGTGAATGAAAGAGTCAGGGTGACCTTCAAAAGAGCTGCACTATGAGGCCTGACTGAACCAAATCATAAAGGTAGAGTAGAACTTTCCAAGAGGACAGTACAGGGAAATGGGCAGAACTCAGGATTAACTGTTCATGCATATTGCCATTCCAAGCCAGAGCCCTCACTCTTTCTGAAAGTATCTGCTCGTCTTATTTGGTGTACTGAAGGGGTGATTTTTCGCAATCCAATTCCACACCTTGGGGTAGGTGTTGCAGGAGTTCACCTCCAAAGTAATATGATAGTTTGTTTTGCGCAGTGTTATAGTCCTGGTGAAAGAGAAGTAACACTGGCCTGGAAAAAAGGCACGTCAGATGATAGAGAGACCTACAAGCCATGATAAGGACTTGGAATTTGCTCCTAAAGCACTTTATGGAGGGAGTAAGCATGCAGAGTATAGAGAATGTTCAGGAAGGAAAAGCCTCAATAAGGGGTCCCTTACTGGAGTTCCAATTGCCCTGAAAAGACATCTAAGCATCTGTTGTAGAGCTGGGGTTGGGGGAGTCCTGGGGAGAAACTAGGTGGACAATTCCTGGGATCTGGTTAATGATAATAGGAGGTGGTTATGGTGACCTCTAGCATCCGAGGGGGTGGATCCAGTCAGAGTCCAAAAGGTTTGGGTAAAGGATGAGTATATTTCGAAATGTATTATGCAAGGAGGGTTCCAGGGGAGGGGTGGACATCAGGACATTACTGACGGACAGTAACAAATAATTGAGTGTGAGGAGCTCTGGATATCTTCTAGGCAGCTGACAGGTTTTTGGAAGACCTAATAAATTGGAGTGGTGAGGGCTCCATTTGCTGGAATAAGATCACACTAGAGATAGGCATGGAGGGCAGAGGGCAGGAAGCCATGCTGAGGGAACTCCAGGTGTGGGGGACAGGGAGCAAGTAAAGGGCCCACCCGGGAAAGATGCACTGAACAGTTGAATAAGAGAAAGAGGCAGTTGTGCCATGGACAGAATCACCGACGGCCACTGACAAGTGTGTAGTCCTGGGAGAGGGTTACTTGGCCCTGAGGAGACACTCCATGGGGGTCCGTGCAGCAGAGCAGGGAGAAGGGAAATGGCTGGGGATGAGGTCAAGGTCAGCGGGGCCAGATCATGCCAGAGACCCTCCGTGGGGGCTGCTCACCAGACTCACCTTGGGGTCTCACTAGAGGCAGTAGGTCCGTGCAGACATCTCGGGTACCAAAAAAGTTGGTTTTCATGGTCATTTGTGCTTGGAAATGTAAGCTTGTGGTATCTTCTGTTCTTAGAGGAGCAAGAGAACATAATTACTAAATACTTGCCATGTGGGTTAATTCTGCAGAATGATAAAATATTTTCTTTCCTGTGAAATGTGGTCAATTGTATGTAAGGTCTAAGTTCTGATAATACTATTGTGTCAAGGTCAATTTCCTGGCTCTTTAAAGCTACAAAGTGTGTAAGTTGGCACCATTAAAGAAGGCTATGAGAAGTGTGCAGGTGGGATCTCTGTGTGTCATTCTTTTCAATTTCTTATTTATTTTAAATAAGTTAAGAATTTACCCAACTGCTCCACAGTCCCATTAACAGAACCTACAGACACGTGGAGGAGACCGTAAGCATCCACTTCATGAAAATATAAATATCTTTGCCCGAAGGCCTTGTAAATCTTGCAGGGTTCGAGTGCCCGTGACGCCCGAAGTGTGACATCTTTCCCCAGGGAGCCCGTCTGGATCCCGCAGGAGGGACAGGCCCCACTGCAGTTTCTCAGGAGAATCCCCCACCCACCCGGCTGGACACCCTCACAGAGGGGTCCTTTCCACTACCCAGCCCCTTCCTTACCATTGAAGTTGATGCCTGCGTTGTTGACCAGCACGTCGAGGCCCCCGTACTCCTTGAGCAGGAAGTCCCGCAGGGCGCGGATGCTCTGCCGGTTGCAGATGTCCAGCAGGTGGAAGCGCGGGCTCAGGCCCTCCGCCTGCAGCTGCTGCACGGCCGCATGACCCTGTGCTGCGTCCCGCGCCGTGAGCACCACGTCCCCCGAGAACTGCTGGCACAGGCTGCGCGCGATGGCCAAGCCAATGACCCTGTTGGCCCCAGTGACCAGCGCCACTCGGCTGTGGGATGACATGGCTGGGCTCTGTGTGGTGATGGTGTTGAAGGCAGACAGGCCTGTTAGTGGAGGAGGTGGAGGCTGCAGAGGCCTGGCACAGTCCAGAGAACCTGCTGAATATCGGCTTCTGGGAACCAGCGCTATGATTCCTAGAGAGAGAATCCCCGCCTGTGTCCCTCCCTCCCAGAAGGAGGCATGTATTCCAGGACTCGTCCTGCCCCCTCTCTCGGTCAGCCTGTCCACGTGAGGCACCCCGGGCCAAGCCAGGATGCAGAACGCACATGATCCCACTTCAGCGCCAATAACACACTCCGGGTGAAGAGGTGCGCGTCCCCAGACCAGCACAGGCTGGGGATGGCTCAGTAGGGGGGTGAGAGTCTAGGCCTGGAAGGGAAGTGTTTTGGGAGGACCCCCTTGGGGAGACGGAGCAGAGGGATGGCTGGGTCGGGGCCCATCCCCCTGCAGAGTGGGTTTGCTTGCTCTTCCCCAAGAGGCAATGAAGTGACTTGGGCCGAGGAAGCGGTTCTGAGGACAGTGAGCCCCGTGGTTTCCTAGTAAGACAGAAACTCAGGAGAAAGACTTAGGGACAGTGGGTCCTGTGATGAGACGTGCACCGTGGGTGGGGCTGGTGCCCCTGTGTGAGCCCAGGTGCCCCTAGGTGGCAGGGAATGTGTAGGAGCTCTCCCTGTGTACTAAGCCATTGATTGGATTGTGTCATTTCATGGTTCCATAATCCCTCGGTTTGCTAAACGTCCAGACTTTTCCTTTTGATTCGGGTCCAGCTTAATAAGTGTTACATGTAGTTAGGTGGTATTTTTAATGAATTACGGTGAATAAACCATTTTTGTGGGATGAGAATACATTTGCATGCCAGCAGTTGGGATTATCAGGTATTGATCTAGACACAAGTGTTCCTCCCATGGCAATTCAGAAAAATAAAATCAGGGGAAGGAACTTCACTGTCCTGTGCAGGTGACACTGGGAAGGTAACCTCTCCTCTACAATAAAGTCTTGCCCTTATTTTTTTGTAACCATCACTTTTCATTCTCAAAAGCCTGAAAATCACTGGTGAAGAGTGAAAATAATCAGGAGAGCAGAGGCGTCTTTTAGTCTGTTTTTGGTTGCTTCTCTGAAGGAGGGCACTGGGGTGCCCTCCCTGGGGCCCACAGGGGCCGGACTTGGTGTCGGGCAGGGAGAAACTCCTTGTCACTGCCCTGCGGTGTCAGGGCCCCTCACAGGCTCTCCCGTTACAGCACGCTTTCCCTTCCCGTGTGCTTCTAATATTTGCACCTGTGTCCTTACTTTGTGTTCACTGCACTTCTGTGACAATCCTGCCCATTTTCCTTTGTCCTTTTATATTGAAATATAGTTTGATAAACAATTTTGTTTTCAAAAATACATCATAGTTATTCAACTATAATCGGTGTTACTAAATGCTCACCCAACTAGTGTAATTACTATCCATCAACACAGAAAGGTGTTACAGAACTACTGACTGTATTCTCTGTGCTATACACTTTCATTCCCAACTAACCTGTATATGATTTGGATTTTGAGCCTCTTTATCCCCTAATCTATTTCACCCACCTACCTCAGTCTCTCCCCCATGTAACCACCTGGCACTTCACAGTGTCTTTAAGACTTTTTGTTTTCTTCATTTGTCTTGCTTATTTTCCATGTGTAAATAAAATCATACTGTATTCGTTTTTCTATGCCTGGCTCATTTCGCTTAACATTATACCCTAAGTCAAGGCATGTAGTTGCAAATGCAAGAATTCCTTCTTTTTATTGCTGAATAATATTCCATTGTGTCTATATACCACCTCTTTTTTGTCCATGACCTATGAATGGACACTTCCATTCCTTTCATATCTTAGCTACTGTGAATAACACAGCATTAAATATAGGGGTGCATATCTTTTCAAGTCAGGGAGTTAGGTTTTTTTCGGGTAAATTCCTAGGACTGTAATTGCAGGGTCTTTGGTGTTTCTTATTGTAGTTTTTAGATGAACCTCCAAACTGCTTTCCATAGAAGGTGGACCCATTTACATTCGACCAACGTGTAGGTGGGTTCCCTTTTCTCCACATTCTCGTCAACCCCTGTTATTTCTTGTCTTTTAAATAGTGGCCATTCTGACTTGTATGAGATGGTACCTCACTGTGCTTTTGATTTGTATTTGCCTGATGATTAGTGATATGGAACATTTTTTTATGTGCCTTTGGCTATCTGTATGTGTTGTTTGGAAAAGTGTCTATTCAGGTTCTGTGCTAATTTTTTCTATTGGGTTTCTTGGTTTTTATGGTGTTGAGTCATATGAGTTCTTTATGTACTTTGTATATTAGCCCCTTATCAGATATATAATGTGGGAATATATACTCTGATACAGTAGGTTGCCTTTTTGTTTTGTTGATGCTTTCCTTTGCTCTGCAGAAGCTTTACAGCTTGATGTAGTCCCACTTGTTTAATATTCCTTTAGTTCCCCTTACCCAGGGAATTGTTTCAGAAAAACTTTTCTCCTTCTAATGTTCAACAGAATCCTGCCTGTGTTTTATACAAAGAGTTTTCTGATTTCGTTTCTTATATTTAGGTCTTTAATCCATTTTGAGTTGACTTTCATGTGTGGTGTTAGACAGTGGTCCAGTTTCTCTCTTGTGCATAGAGTTCTCCAGTTTTCCCAAGACCATTTATTGAAGAGATGGTCTTTTCCATTCTCATATATTAATTGAATATGTATGAAATAATTATGTATGCTTCGGCTCTCTATTCTGTTCTGTTGATGTATGTATCTGTTCTTGTGGCCACGTTGTACTGTTTTCATCAATGTAGCTTTGTAGTATTGCTTGAAATCAGGGACTCTGACAACCCCAGCTTTGTTGTTCTTTGTGAGTTTTGCTTTGGCCATTCATAGCCTTCTGTGTTTCCCTATAATTTTTAGGATGATTTACTCTAGTTCATTGAAAACTGCCATTGGTATTTTGGTAGGGTTGTACTGAATCTGTAAATCGCTTTGGACAGGATGGCCATTTTGACAATATTAATTCTTCCTATCCATGAGCAAGGGATAACTTTCCATTTATTTGTGTCTTCTTTACTCTCTTTCATCAGTGTCTTTATTTTTCAGAGTACAGGTCTTTCACCTCCTCAGTTAGGTTTTGTCCTAGGCATTTTATTCTTTTTGATGGATTTGCAAATGGAATTGTTCTCTTATTAATTTCTGCTAGTTCATAATTAGTATACAGGAAAGCAATGCATTTCTCTAGATTATGTTGTATCCTGCAGTTGTACTAAATCCAAGTTATTAGTTCTAACAGTGCTTTTGTGGAATCATTAGGGTTTTCCGTATATAGTATCATGTCATCCACAAATAGTGACAATTTTATTTCCTCCGTACCAGTTCAGAGGCCTTTTATCTCTTTTCTTGTGTGATTGCTGTGGCTAGCACCTCCAGTACTTTGCTGAATAGAAGTGGTTACTGTGGATATGTTTGTCTTGATGCTGATCTTAGAGGAAAAGTTTTCAGTTTTTTGTCATTCAGTATGATGTTAGCTGTGGGTTTGTTTTTATATGGCCTTTATTATGTTGAGGTATGTTCCCTCTATACCCACTTTTTGAAGTTTTTATAATGAATGGGTGAAGATTCAAATGTTTTTTCAGCAACTATTGAGATGATCATACGGGTTTTATCCTTCCTTTTGCTGATGTGTTGTATCACACTGATTGATTTATGAGGCTTGTACCATTCTTGCATCCCTGGAATAAATCCTGCTTGGTTGTGATGGCTGATCATTTGATGTATTTTTGAAACCAGTTTTGTAATATTTTGTTGAGTATTTTTGCATTCAGGTTTGTCAACGATATTCTGGAATTTTGTTTTTTGGATTGCCATTGTCTGTTTTCTGTAGTAGGTGGTGCTGAACTCTTAGAATTAGTTTGGAAGTATTCTCTCCTTTAGTTTTTGGAATCCTTTAAAAATGATAAGTGTTAGCCCATGTTTAAATATTTTGTAGCATTCACCCATGATGCCACCTAGTCTTTTTTTCTTGGGCATTTTTTGATTACTATTGAATTCTTTACTGGCAATCTGTCTGTTCAGATTTATTACATCTTCCTTGTTTAGTCTTGGCGGATTGTACATTTTGAGGCATTTGTCCATTTCTTCTACACTGTCCATTTTAGTGGCATATAATTTTTCATAGAATTCTCTAATAATTCTTTGTATTTCTATGGTGTTGGTTGTGACTATTCTTTCTTTGATTCTGATTTCGTTTATTTTGTGTCCTCTCCTTTTTAGAGGTTTTTGGTAAGTCTGGCTATGGGTTTGTCTATTTTTTTAATTAACTCAAAAAACCAGCTCTTGGTTTCATTTTTGTTTCAATTGTTTTCTTATTCTCTATTATATTGATTTGTGCACTCATCTTCATTATGTCCCTCCATCTACTAACCTTGATCTTTCATTGTTTTTCGTTATTTGAGGTCTTTGAATTCTGAGGTAAGGTTGGTCATTTGGGATTGTTTTTTGTCTAGAGGTAGGCCTGTGTTGCTATGTACTTCCTTCTTAGAAATACTTTTGTTGCATTCCACATGTTTTTCACCATTGTGTTTCTGTTTTTTTGTTGTTGTTGTTCTGCATGTATTGTTGGATTTCCTCTTTGAGCTGTTCATTGATCCATTGGTTATTTAGAAGTATATTGTTTAACCTCAAGGCTTGTGTTTTCCTGTTTTTTGTTCCAAGTAATTAATTGCAAGTTTCATACCACTGTGGTCTCCAAAGATGCTTTATATAATCTCAATTTTAAAAAATTTATTGATACCTTTTTTGTGTTAATATGTTATCTATTTGGAGAATGTTCCATATGTACTTGAGAAGAACGTGTATTCTGCTGCTCTAGGATAGAATGTTCCATATATATTAAGTCTATCAGGTCTAATGTTATTCAACATCACTGTTTCCTTATTTATTTTCTGTCTGGATGATTTATGCAGTGATGTAAGTAGCCTGTTAAAATTTCCATAGCATTATTGTGTTGTCTGTTTTTCTCTTTAGTTCTGTTAGTATCTGTTTTATATATTTTGGTCTCCTATATTAAGTGCATAGACATTTACAATTGTTACATCCTTCTGTTCAACTTATCCCTTTGTCATTATGTAATACCCTTCTTTGTTTATTTACTTTCTTTGTTTTGAATTCCATTTCATGGTTCTTTTCTTTCCTTTCTTCATCTTTATACTCTTCTCTTATGAGATTATGATTTTCTTTAGTGTTTTGCTGGATTCATTTCTTTTTATTTTTTTGTATATCTATTATAGGGTTTAGGTGTGTGGTTACCATATTGTTCATATATAGAGTCGTACACATTATAACATTTGATTTTAAGCTGATGGTTGCTCAATTTGAACACATTCTTAAAGTAGCACTTTTTTATTCTTTTTCCTCACTCACATTTTATGTATATGTTGTAGTAATTGGCTACCTTTGCATATTCCTTGACAAATATTGTGTATAGTTGATTTTAGCACTTCTGTTTTTTGAACTTCGTGCTTGCTTTGTAAGTGGTTGGTCTACTACCTTTACTGTAGGTTTATTTTCACTGATGAAAAATATTTAGCCTTATGAAGTCCATCTAACAAAGTCCCTTTAACAATTTGTGGTGGTGAATGGTTTTAGTGTTTTTATCTTGGAAACTTTTGGTTTCTCCTTCATGTTGGAAGAGTAACCTCACTGGGTAGAGTAGATTTTTCCCTGTCAATATTGTGAATATTGCATGCTAGTTCTGTCTGGCCTGTAATGTTTCTGAGAAATCTGCTGATAGCCTTTCGGGAATTTCCTTTATAGGGAACTGTCTGCCTTTCTCTTGTGATTTTCAGATTCTCCCTTTATCTTGAGTATTTGCCATTTAAATTACTGTGTGTCTTGGCGTTGTCCTCCTGTTTTTCATCTTGTAAGGGGCTCTTTGTGCTTCCAGCACCTGGGTCTCTATTTCCTTGACAGTGTACGGAAAGGTCCAGCTACAATTTCTTCAAATAGACTTTCTACCCCTTGGCCCCTCACTCCTCCTTCTGGGGCCCCTACTATGCCAATATTGTTTCATTTGGAGTTGTCATACAGCTCTGTTAGCATTTGCTCATGTTTAAAAGTTCTTTTTTCTCTCTGTTCCTCTGCTTGTTTACTTGGCAGTTCTCAATCTTCCCACATGCTGATCTGTTCCACTGCCTCCTGTAGTCTGCTATTTGTATTTATTATTTCAGTTATTCTGTCATTTGTTTTTTTCATCATTACTGTATTTGTTTTAGGTTAATGTGTTCTTCAGCTCTCAAGCTCTATTTTTAATTTTTCTATCTATTTGTTGAAATTCTCTTTTACTCCTGAGTTGATTTCCACATTTTAGTGAGCATCTTTATGACCGTTACTTTGGATTCTTTATGATGAAGATGGCTTATCTCCATATCTCATGCCCTTTTCCTGGTGTTCTATATTACAACATATTACTCTTCCTCCTCATTTTGTCTGAGTCTCTGTGTTTCTTTCTTTGTATTAGGTAGAAGGGCTGCATGCCTCCTGGTCTAGAATGCATTGGCTTTATGAAGTAGGCATTCTCTAGTGCCCATACCCACAAAACTCTGTGCTCCCCAAGGCCTGGTTCTGTGGTGCATCTGAGTAACAGTTGCTTTTAGTCAGATGTGGGCAGAGCTCATGTTACTGCCTGGCTCATGCCCACTGCTAGCCTCCGCATGCCTGTGTGTGATGTGATGCACAGTGGGATTGCTGGGGTTCACTGTGGGGATAGCTTCCTTCTGCCTTTCATCAGCAATGGATACCTCTGTTGAGCAGAGCATGCCAGGTGGAGCAGGTTTGCAAGTCTACACTGGGTGAGCCAGTGAAGCAGGTAGAGAGTTTCAGAGCTGGCTGTGATAGGTCAGACCAGTTGGTCGTGGACAGTGTTGCCGGCCTGCCCTTTCTCCTCTGGTAACAGCTCCTTCCAAGCCAACCATGCTCACTGGTTTTCATGTGGTCTGTGGCTACCTTTCTGCTACAACAGGTGATTTGAGTGCAGGAAGACCATGTGGCCTATAAAGGTGAAAACACTTATTATATGACTCTTTCCATAGTGTTCACCTATCTCTGAGTTGTGCTTGCCCTTCTCTACCTAGCCTCGCTCTAGGTGTATTAGATACCTGAGATGTTGGCTCCTAAACAGTCCATATAAAGGGACACATGTAAACAACTATTTAGTCATCTCAGATTGTCATTCATCAGTGTCAAGTTTCTCTGTGTATCACAGAGTGATCTCAAGTAAGTCACAGAGAAGTACCCAAGTCAAAGCAGTAGTCCATAGACAGAAATGCACTCCTGGTGTTTTTAATTTTTGGATGGGGATCTTTTGGATAGAGTCAAAAATAATTGTTATTTGGCTCAAATCCAGACATTGCACATACTTGGGCCAATGAAGGGATATCCTATAGGAGTCCTTGTTGTTCTACATTCTTCTCCATGACATAGTGTCTGTCAGCCTCAGCCTCTGAGGGAAAAAGGATGACATACACAGGGGTCTTCACTCCTTCTCCTGTGCTCGGATTGCTTTCCATGCCCCCATGTCCATTCTCACCCACCCAGGCAGCAGGCATTCTGAAGGATCTTGTCTCCTCTCTTCTATTCACTCAGTGTCCTGGTATGGATTCTTGGTAGGGCTGTGAGAACAAGCTTTGTCCCTGCATAGATGGTGATGTTCATATAGAGCCAGCCCTCCGTCAAGTGTACTCTATTCTTTGTATCTTCTGCAGACTTGCTCACAAGCCCTACCAGCTCCTCCTCTGTGATAGTCTCACTCTTAAACTACTGCTTCACTTCTGGGCTGCACTGTTGAAGAACACCCAAGCTCAATATGCCAGAGATATTCACCAGTCTTCCTAAACATTCAACACATGTTGTCACGTAGAAAGCATGCACAGGAATGATAAATGCCAGTATCTTTGGGGTTTTGTCATCTGGTGAGGCAATAACCAGCTGCAATGAGCTTTAGTGAAGACTGCCTTGTGCAGGAAGGACATGATACAGTCTTGAAACTTGTGTTACAATTCAGCTCAGAGCACGGAATAGCATTCTCTTTTCTCTATATTTGGGTTATATCAACTTGTGAGCCTTGACTAATGGACTGATTATATGGTACTGGAGAGTAGCAGTGAAAAACGGGCCTGGTAGGGTACACTCTCAAAAGAAATTTTGCAGTGATACAAGCTACAACATGGATGAAGCTTGAAAGCATTTAGGTAAAGGGAGAGTTTCTTTTTTCCCAAATATCAGCTACGGTGAAAGCGTGTTAACACGACCTGGGGTAGCCAGGTTATATGACAGAGAGACATAGACAACATGCTAAGGCCTTGGACATCCACCAGAGGATGTTTGGGAGGGAGTAAGCATGCAGATGGTACAGAGAATGCTCAGGAAGGAAAATACTAAAGAAAGTGGTCCCTTACGAGGGGTACAATTGTCCCGACTGAGCATGTGTTGTAGAGCTGCGGTGGAGGAGGAGGCCTGTGGTGAAACTCAGGTGCTCAACTCGTGGGACCTGGTTAATGATCATGACATGTTTGTGTGTGATCTCTAGGGATTCTAGGTCTCTAGGGACCCAAACACACACAAAAAAACTAACATAAACATGAGATCTGTGTGCAGACTTGAGAGTGGTTAGCAGTGGCTAACCAGGAGGATCAGAACAGCTCTCTGAGCTGCTGCCTGTAACAGCATAATCATAAGCCTTGGGCAGGACCGAGGTGGGGAAACTGGGCCTGAGACTCCCAGTATTAAGCACAGACACTTATGGAAGTGTAAAGTCATGCTGTCTGTGATGTTTTACAAGGAGGGTGGTCAAAAGATCAACCTACAAAGATTAATTGCATTTGCATACACCAGAAATCAATAACTAGAAAACGTATAGCTTTTAACAAAATTCTATCTCCTTGAGTTAAAAAAAAAAGATACTTAGAAATAAATCTGAAAATGATGTACGAGATCTATATGGAGAAATTTTTTACTCATCTGTAACTCCCACAGGGAGTGGGGGGAAAGTCTGGTATAGCAGATGAGGACGAGGTCCCATTCCTGCCACTGTCCAATCACAGGACCCCTCTCCTACATGCATCCCAGCTGATGGACAAGATGTGCCTATGCTGGTGTCATTAAAGCATGTATCTTTTCTCCCTTAAGGGTATTTTCTTGTAAGGTCCCTGTGTTGTGTACCTGCCCCGTGACTGCAGCGGCTGTGTGATGATTGCTCTGAACTCCCGACCCCTTCAGCTGCTGACGCCTGTGGACTGGGTGAGCGATGGACTAAGTCTGCGTAGGACTTTGAACGAGGTGAATTCTCCAGCTTGAGGATTATCATGATTTTATTGCTGTTGTTATTGTATGTTATTAGTGTGCTACAGTGCTCCCGTTTCCTCGCACAGGGGCTATTGTGAGGGTGGGGAGCGAGTAGATTGTGAGGTGAGATTTGTGCAGGGGTGGGCTGTGGGTAAAATTGCAACATTTCCAGAATCTCTAGCTGCGCCTTCGTGCATCTCCATATCAACAGGTGTTTCCAAGGGGTGGAGAGCAGTAGTCCCTCTCCATACAATGGGTAGTTACAAGGGGGATCTAGGGCATATCTGGACTGGAGAGCTTGTGTGGCACCACTTTTTGCAGCCGGGTCACGAGAGACATGGGTGAGTAGAAGTGGATGGCTGCTTGTAGGCAATAAATGGATTTCCCCCACTTTATTTCTCACTTTGACTGATTATGATTTCAAAGGTTTTTTTTGCCCCACGCTAGGAAAATCTCTCCCCATGGGATTGTTCCAGAAGACTCCTAATGACCAAACTCTTGTTCTGCTTCTGCCCAGTGAGGCCCCCTGGACAATCCTGGGCCCAGCACTCATATGATCCCACTTCTGAGACACGGAATGGTCCGGGTGGAGAGGCGCGCTTCCCCAAACCATGCTGGTGATGGCTCAGTGTGGGGTGGAGATCCCAGGCAGTTTAATTGGAAGTATTTTGGGAGGAGATCAGAGGAGAAAGAGGAGTCCACAGTCATGGGCTTCGCTGTAGGCCCATCTCCCTGCAGAATGGATTTGATTTCCCGAAGATGCAAGGAAATTACTTGAATAGGTTAACTGTTTCTGTGGATAAAAGCGATCGTTGTGCTTCCTTAAGAGAAAGCCAAGAAGGAGAGTTAGAGAAACTGGGTCCTGTGGTTAGACTTTCCCTGTGGGCAGGGGTCACCCCCTGCTGAGAGTCCAGGAGTGCTCCAGGTGGGAGGGCATATGTGTGAGCTCAAACTCTGCTAGACCCATGGTTGGTTGTTTCATTTCATGCTTCTATAATCCCTAACTCTGCAAAATGTCAAATGTATTGGTTGTGTTCCAGGTCAACGTTAAGAAATGGTATGTATAATAAGGTATTATATTTAAGGTGTGTAGAAAAAAGAGATTTTTGTGTAATACCAGAATACATTTACAAACCAGCAGCTGAAATTCAAAGGTCCTAACATAGAAATTGATTTTAGTGCAATGTCAGATTAGACAAATAAGTTAGGGGAAGGAAATTCACAGCTGTGTTGAGGCTGAAACTTGCAAGGTCATCGTCCCTTTTAAAAATAAGGGCCCTACCCTTGCTTCAGGGGCCATCACTTTTCTTTCTAATAAGTTTGCATATCTCTAATAAAAAATAGGTATGAAAGTTGTACCTAATCCATGCTCATTATCCCGCAAATTATCTCAGATTCCTTTATGGATGTATATTTCTTACATAGGCGCACTCAGAATTTCCACTTTGTTATGGTTTTTATCTCAAACGCTTTGGTGTTAAAGAAAGCATACCTATGCATTCTCTCCTTGGTTTCATGCAGGTAATAATACGAGAAGCTGGTAAACTAGGCACCCGGCCTAGTCCATGTAGCCTGCACAGCTGAACGTCATTTCTGTCTGCCTCATTCTACACTGTTTGCTGACCCCTGAGTTATCCTTTCCCTTGCCTGGGTCTAACCTTTACGTCATTAGCTACCTGAGTTGGTTGGCATGTAAAGAGTCAGCACCGGTAGACATTTGTAAAGAACCATTTATTCATTGAAGATGTTCATTCATTATTATCATCTTCCCACTTTTTGACCCCTTTTAGCACAGAGGAAGTTACTAAAGACTTCACAGAATTGGTATCCCACTCAGAGTGAGTACTCCATGACTCTTATTGTTTGTTTGAGCTGGGACATTGTTGACAGTATTCATGTCCTTTTGGTCACTCAGAGCGTACCATATAATTGCAGCCATGCAGGCAGCTCTGAGTCGGGTTCCCATTTTACAACTTTCTTCTCCGAAACAAACTCTCCCTGAGGGCCTTCAGCATTTGACGGTAAAAGGGCCAAGTACACGGGGGTCTCAGCTCCTTCTTCTGGGCTTTTCAAGGCCTCGGGTCCCCCCATGTCGGTTCTCACCCATCCGGGACAGCAGGAATTCAGGAGTATCTTGTCTCCTGTCTTCCTCTCACTTAGTTTCCGGGCCTGGATTCGGGACAGGACCGTGAGGCCGACCTTTGACACTGCATAGGGCACAAATTTCATAGGAGGCCAGCCCTCCTTCAGGTGCCCTTCATTCTTTGTATCTTCCACAAACTTGTTCATGAGCCCCACCAGCTCCTCTTCTGTGATGGTCTCACTTGTAAACTTCTGCTGCAGGTCTGGACGGCAGCGTTTAAGAGCTATCAAGCTCAATGTGCTGGAGACATTCACCACTCTGCCTAAAATTCAACACATATAACTAAGTAGAAACACATGTACAAGTTTGATAAATACCAAATATGTCTCGGTTTTGTCCTTTGAGAGATCATTCCTAGTTGCTGTATTAATGAGGACTGCCCGTGGGAGTAAAGGACATGATGCAGTCTTGAAGCCTGCCGTAAGTGTCAGTTTAAGATGTCAGGAAGTGTTCTCATGGGAGGGTAGTGCCCACAAGTTCCAGAAGGATATGAAAATGTGTATTAGGAACATGCTAAGGGTTGTAAGGAGTTGCTCATTCCATTCATGAGAAGACAGCTTTCTTCCCCCTAAGGCTGAGCTTGGGTCCACCTGTGAACCTTATCGTCATAGGGTCAGTGCTGTATGAAGATGTGTCTCCTGACCAAGAAATTGCTGATTGGTTTAGTGATGGCCATTCCAAGGTGAATGCACAGCATCTGCTTTGGAAGGTGGCTGCTCTGCTCTAGCCAGGGGAAAGCAACACAGCTCAGTGGGGTGAATGGCATCCTTCTCTGTCTAGTTTTGTGAACCTGTGAGTTGTGACTAATGGCCTGATAATATGGTCCCGGGGTAGGGCACTGGAAACGTGGACAGTTAAAGGTATGCTTGAAAAAGAAATGGACTGCTGACCCATGCTGCCACACCGATGAAGCTTCAGCACATCATGGCAAATTAAAGAGGCCAGTTGCAAGAATGTATTAATGATTCTACTTGTATGGGATGTCCACATCAAGAATATTTTGAGACAGAATACAGAATAGTTCCTGCTTAGGGAATGTGGGATATGATGGTGTATGACTAAACGGCCTGGGATTTCTTTTTGGGCATTGAAGTGCTCTAAACTTGAATGTGGTGATGTTTCCACAACTGAGTATGTATACTAAACATCACTGAGTTGTATAGTTAAGTGGGTGAAGTGCATGGTATGAGAATTATATGTCAAAAAGCTGTTAAAAGTGTAAAGCAATTACACGTTCCTCACTAATAATTTTGCAAAATATACTAAGTATTCATAAAGATGTATTTATATTAACATTTATAAATATTGGTTTGTAAATTTCATATTCAAATAAATATGTAAAATATTATAACAAAGACATGAGAGCATACTATCAAATAGAGACAAGGAAAATTGGAAAGCTATCTCCTTTTGCTGTTTATATTCAGGGAAGTCTGTCACCAACAGAGAATGTTGACCTCCTGCCCACTAAAGGAGCTGTGATACAAAAAATTAAATAATAACCATAATCCATAGCAATATGATCCACATCAAATAATCTGTAGAGACACTTAAAGTGAATGACATAAACTTTTATTTACTGCCAAATATCTTCTCAGATAAATAATTTACAACCAAGTTGATATTTTATGTCCTCTCTTTCCAGTAGATCATGTAAATTGTAAGAATCAATTGAATCTATGTGTCAAATGTTTCAGAAACCACCACTTAGAGGTCCTACTAGAATGTATGTCATTTTCTAAAATACTACCTAGACATTCATAAAAAAATAATACAGGTGTCTTGACTCAAAATTGCAAAATACTAGAGGGGATGTAGGAAAATAAAGCAGCAAGAGAGTTAGCCAGAGTGAGTAACTGGAATAGGAGAATGCAGCTACAATTACAGAGTCTTATACCAATTTCTCACTTACTTTTAGTCTAGACAGTAGATGGAGAAACTCAAGTAACTCTCTGGGCTGTTTATACTCTATAAAGTAGGGATGACCTTTTCTCTATTCTGTATCATCTATCCCAGGAGGTCTAAACCAGCTGTGAAAACACTTGTCTGTGTGTACTAGGGAAGCCTGAACTTGGAGGCCAGAGGGCTTTGTGGGTAAATTCCTGGATGTGGGGCTCCATCCAGCTCTCTCTTCCCTTAAGCTAGTCACCCCACTGGGCATGCTTCGAAGAGGGACAAGGAGTCTTTTGGGCGTGTCCCCACAGCTGGGTGAGACTGTGACCCTGTGTTGTCTGACACCTCAGGACAGGAAACACACACAGGAAGCTGGAAGCACTTGCTGGAGCTTACACAGCAGGAGTTGCATCCAGATATTTTTTTTCTCTGGAGTGTGCTCATGGCTTCCACATGGCATATCATAGACACTCTACTGGACTGAACAGAGATAATCCTCGATGAAGGATGGCTATGGACCATCCAGGCATTATTTTCCTAATATGTTTATGAGTGTGTGTGTTGTGTGCATGAAGTAGTTGCCTTTTAATAGTCAGTCTGATGGAGGTAAAAGCGTGACACTGATTTAAAAAGGACCATTTCTCTGGTGGTGGTTATCGTTGACGCAGGCCATCTATTTTACCAATCAATATAGTTATTTTGGGAGGCCACATTTTCCTTTGAAAGTGTGAATAAATGGAAACACAGTGGCCCAAAATAGGTTGAGTCCTTCCGTGGACTGACCCTCTGGACTGGCTGGGTGAGGTTTCACTTGACAAATGACACTCTTGATTTATACAACTTGAGGACCTTGGAATACTTGGAAGAGTGACGTGTATTGTCCCTCAGTGATCCTCAGGGTCACCAGTCTCTACCCTTCCTCTTTTGCCAACACAACCCAAATGGGGCAGTCCTCTTCTGGAAAGCTCCTACTGAGCTGGGAGCTCCCGTGGACACCCTTCCAGGCTGTGCTTCCCCACCTTTGGTTCCGGTGCACTGGAGGAGGGGCAGTGTTTGCTTGTGGTTTCCTAGCTGGGGTTTCTCCCAGACTCTCTACTGAAAGTGAGCTGATAAAGTCATGATTCTGTGATCCAATGTGGCTGCCTTTCCCCTGAAATAATGGCAGACTCTCCTATTTCAAAAGTTTACAGAACTTTGCTCTAATGCACAGAATATTGCATGAATTCCATTTCCATTATCTCTCGCTTTAGAGAGGCACTGTTGGTCCTTTCATTTAAGGCTGGTTTAGCAGATGAGGAGTGTCATCTGCCTCCATCTGGTACAAGGACCGAGCCTGCAGCAACTCCCACAGGTCAGGTAAATAAAACAAACAGAAAAATTGGCCATACGTTATTAGTATGCGTTTTAACAGGAATACACATAGGACGTGTGGTTGTGGCACAAGGAATTCCATCCTGCTCTTGGGCGTTGGGGTGAATGAAAGAGTCAGGGTGACCTTCAAAAGAGCTGCAGTATGAGGCCTGACTGAACCAAATCATAAAGGTACAGTAGAACTTTCCAAGAGGACAGTACAGGGAACTGGGCAGAACTCAGGATTAACTGTTCATGCATATTGCCAATTCCAAGCCAGAGCCCTCACTGTTTCTGAAAGTATCTGCTCGTCTTATTTTGTGTACTGAAGGGGTGATTTTTCGCAATCCAATTCCACACCTTGGGGTAGGTGTTGCATGAGTTCACCTCCAAAGTAATATGATAGTTTGTTTTGCTCAGTGTAATAGTCCTGGTGAAAGAGAAGTAACACCGGCCTGGAAAAAAGCACGTCAGATGATAGAGAGACCTACAAGCCATGATAAGGACTTGGACTTTGCTCCTAAAGCACTTTATGGAGGGAGGAAGTATTCAGAGTCCAGAGAATGTTCAGGAAGGAAAAGCCTCAATAAGGGGTCCCTTACTGGGGTTCCAATTGCCCTGAAAGGACATCTAAGCATCTGTTGTAGAGCTGGGGTGGGGGAGTCCTGGGGAGAAACTAGGTGGACAATTCCTGGGATCTGGTTAATGATAATAGGAGGTGGTTATGGTGACCTCTAGCATCCGAGGGGGTGGATCCAGTCAGAGTCCAAAAGGTTTGGGTAAAGGATGAGTATATTTCGAAATGTATTATGCAAGGAGGGTTCCAGGGGAGGGGTGGACATCAGGACATTACTGACTGACAGTAACAGATAATTGAGTGTGAGGAGCTCTGGATATCTTCTAGGCAGCTGACAGGTTTTTGGAGGACCTAATAAATTGGAGTGGTGAGGGCTCCATTTGCTGGAATAAGATCACACTAGAGATAGGCATGGAGGGCAGAGGGCAGGAAGCCATGCTGAGGGAACTCCAGGTGTGGGGGACAGGGAGCAAGTAAAGGGCCCACCCGGGAAAGATGGACTGAATAGTTGAATAAGAGAAAGAGGCGGTTGTGCCAGGGACAGAATCACCGACGCCATTGACAAGTGTGTAGTCCTGGGAGAGGGGTACTTGGCCCTGAGGAGACACTCCATGGGGGTCCGTGCAGCAGAGCAGGGAGAAGGGAAATGGCTGGGGATGAGGTCAAGGTCAGCGGGGCCAGATCATGCCAGAGACCCTCCGTGGGGGCTGCTCACCAGACTCACCTTGGGGTCTCACTAGGGGCAGTAGCTCCGTGCAGACATCTCGGGTACCAAAAAAGTTGGTTTTCATGGTCATTTGTGCTTGGAAATGTAATCTTGTGGTATCTTCTGTTCTTATAGGAGCAAGAGAACATAATTAGTAAATAATTGCCATGTGGGTTAATTCTGCAGAATGATAAAATATTTTCTTTCCTGTGAAATGTGGTCAAATGTATGTAAGGTCTAAGTTCTGATAATACTATTGTGTCAAGGTCAACTTCCTGGCTCTTTAAAGCTACAAAGTGTGTAAGGTGGCACCATTAAAGAAGGCTATGAGAAGTGTGCAGTTGGGATCTCTGTGTGTCATTCTTTTCAATTTCTTATTTATTTTAAATAAGTTAAGAATTTACCCAACTGCTCCACAGTCCCATTAACAGAACCTACAGACACGTGGAGGAGACCGTAAGCATCCACTTCATGAAAATATAAATATCTTTGCCCGAAGGCCTTGTAAATCTTGCAGGGTTCGAGTGCCCCTGACGCCCGAAGTGTGACATCTTTCCCCAGGGAGCCCGTCTGGATCCCGCAGGAGGGACAGGCCCCACTGCAGTGTCTCAGGAGAATCCCCCACCCACCCGGCTGGACACCCTCACAGAGGGGTCCTTTCCACTACCCAGCCCCTTCCTTACCATTGAAGTTGATGCCTGCGTTGTTGACCAGCACGTCGAGGCCCCCGTACTCCTTGAGCAGGAAGTCCCGCAGGGCGCGGATGCTCTGCCGGTTGCAGATGTCCAGCAGGTGGAAGCGCGGGCTCAGGCCCTCCGCCTGCAGCTGCTGCACGGCCGCATGACCCTGTGCTGCGTCCCGCGCCGTGAGCACCACGTCCCCGGAGAACTGCTGGCACAGGCTGCGCGCGATGGCCAAGCCAATGCCCCTGTTGGCCCCAGTGACCAGCGCCACTCGGCTGTGGGATGACATGGCTGGGCTGTGTGGGTTGATGCTGTTGAAGGCGGCCGAAGAGGTCGAGGGGACGTGTTACAGAGGCCTGGCCCCAGTCTAGACAACGTGCTTTATAATGACTCTGGGAGGCAGTTCTGTCATTCCCAGAGAACCAAGCCCCGCCTGTGTCCCTCCCTGCCCAAGAGGAGCCAAATCTGCCAGGAGAATTCCTACTGCCCCCACACTTGGTCTGCCTCTGTTTGTGCCAAGCAATGTCCTGGGTGAAGAGGTGCGCATCCCCAGACCAGCACAGGCTGGGGATGGCTCAGAGGGGAGGGGAGAGTCTAGGCCTGGAAGGGAACTGTTTTGGGAGGACCCCCTTGGGGAGACGGAGCAGAGGGATGGCTGGGTCGGGGCCCATCCCCCTGCAGAGTGGGTTTGCTTGCTCTTCCCTAAGAGGCAATGAAGTGACTTGGGCCGGGGAAGCGGTTCTGAGGACAGTGAGCCCTGTGGTTTCCTAGTAAGACAGAAACTCAGGAGAAAGACTTAGGGACAGTGGTTCCTGTGACGAGACGTGCACCGTGGGCGGGGCTGGTTCCCCTGTGTGAGCCCAGGTGCCCCCAGGTGGCAGGGAAAGTGTATGAGCTCTCCCTGTGTAATAAGCCATTGATTGGAATGTGTCATTTCATGGTTCCATAATCCCTCGGTTTGCTAAACGTCCAGACTTTTCCTTTTGATGCAGGTCCAACTTAATACGTGTTCCTTGTAGTTAAATGGTATTTTTAATGAATTAAGGGGAATAAACCCTTTTCGTGGGGCAAGAATACATTTGCATGCCAGCAGTTGAGGTTATCAGGTATTGATCTAGACATAAATGTTCCTCCCATGGCAATTCAGAAAAATAAATTCAGGGGAAGGAACTTCACAGTCCTGTGCAGGTGACACTGAAGGTAACCTCTCCTCTACAATAAGGTCTTGCCCTCATTTTTTTTAGCCATCACTTTTCATTTTCAGAAGCCTGAAAATCACTGGTGAAGAGTGAAAATAATCAGGAGAGCAGAGGCGTCTTTTAGTCTGTTTTTGGATGCTTCTGTGAAGGAGGGCAGTGGGCTGCCCTCCCTGGGGCCCACAGGGGCCGGATTTGGTGTCGGGCAGGGAGAAGCTCCTTGTCACTGCCCTGCGGTGTCAGGGCCCCTCACAGGCTCTCCCGTTACAGCACGCTTTCCCTTCCCGTGTGCTTCCAACGTTTGCATCTGTGTCCTTACTTTTAGTGTTCACTGCACTTCTGTGACAATCCTGCCCATTTTCCTTTGTCCTTTTATATTGAAATATAGTTTGATAAACAATATTGGTTTCAAATATACAACATAGTTATTCAACTATAATCATTGTTATTAAATGGTCACCCAACTAGTGTAATTACTATCCGTCAACACAGAAAGATGTTAGAGGACTACTGACTGTATTCTCTGTGCTATATTCTCTTTCATTCCCATGACTCACCTAAATATGATTTGGGTTTTGTGCCTCTTTATCCCCTAATCTATTTCACCCACCTACCTCAGTCTCTCCCACATGGTAACCACTTTTCACTTCTCAGTGTCTTTAAGTATTTTCTGTGTTTTTCATTTGTCTTGTTTATATTCCATGTGTAAATAAAATCATACTGTATTTATTTTTCTATGCCTGGCTTATTTTGATGCCACGGTTCTTGTTCACGAAGCCAAAGAATGAACTTCACAAACACTCAATGTAGGAGAGCAAGGTACAGGCTTTTATTTAGAGATAAAGTGAAAGAACAGAGCTCCTGGCTCATGCCAGGAGGGGACAAGAGAGCCTGGTGTGGTGTGTTGTCTAGGGGTTTTATAGGCATAATGAGGATTTTTTTGAGAACATGAAAAAAAGCTTAAGGGTCCGGACTTGTTAAGTGGTGTCTGAATATCTAGAATTAACTTACCACAAGGAATTTCCTGCCCGACTTTTCTCTGGGACACCTGCATCCTGGTCTAGGAGCATATCAAAAGGCAGCCTGCCCAGGCCCCAAGGTGGGCTGAGGTATTGTCTGTTTGCTTAAGAGTAAGTTAAAAATCTTATTTCTTAAACTTCCTGGGTGTTAAAATGCAATCTTATCTTTAAGGTAGAATCTTTCTTGCCTTTTAATATGTTGTTTACAGCTGGGTCTGCATGCTAAATTAATTTCCCAGTTTGTAAAATCATCCCATCAGATCTGAAAGAGGAAAGACAGCACATAGGCCTGGGCCTTTTAGCATGCTAAAGTGAATCTTACAGATGATTAGCATAATAAAAACATGGGCTACTCTTCTTTATCTGGGGAACATTAACTGATCTTACTGAAGAATGACCCTAGAGCTTAATGTTTAACACAGAGTTTTCTTAGGAGGTTTCCTTGCATGTAGTTACATTGCTGTGACTGCAAATATTCTGCCTTGGCTTTTCAAGAGGCCCTCCCCCTACTCTGACTACATCCATGGTCCCTGTCTCAGTTTCACTTCACATTATACCCTTTAGGTCAATCCATGTTCCTTCTTTTTATTGCTGAATAATATTCCATTGTGTCTATACACCATCTCTTTTTTATCCATGACCTATGGATGGACACTTCTGTTCCTTTCATATCTTAGCTACTGTGAATAACACAGCATTAAATATAGGGGTGCATACGTTTTCAAGTCATGCAGTTAGTTTTTTTTCTGGTAAATTCCTACGACTGTAATTACAGGGTCTTTGGTGTTTCTAATCATAGTTTTTAGATGAACCTCCAAACTGCTTTCCATAGAAGGTAGACCCATTTACATTCCCACCAACGTGTAAGTGGGTTCCCTTTTCTCCACGTTCTAATCAACCCTTGTTATTTCTTGTCTTTTGAATAGTGGCCATTCTGACTTGTATGAGATGGTACCTCACTGTGCTTTTGATTTGTATTTGCCTGATGATTAGTGATATGGAACATTTTTTAATGTGCCTTTGGCTATCTGTATGTGTTGTTTGGAAAAGTGTCTATTCAGGTTCTGTGCTAATTTTTTCTATTGGGTTTCCTGGTTTTTATGGCGTTGAGTCATATGAGTTCTTTACTTGCTTTGTATATTAGCCCCTTATCAGATATATAATGTGGGAATATATACTCTGATACGGTAGGTTACGTTTTTGTTTTGTTGATGCTTTCCTTTGCTCTGCAGAAGCTTTACAGCTTGATGTAGTACCACTTGTTTAATTTTTCTTTAGTTTCCCTTACCCAGAGAAACGTATCAGAAAAACTTTTCTCCTTCTGATGTTCAAGAGAAGCCTGCCTGTGTTTTATACTAAGAGTTTCTGATTTTGTTTCTTATATTTAGGTCTTTAATCCATTTTGAGTTGACTTTCATGTATGGTGTTAGACAGTGGTCCAGTTTCTCTCTTGTACATAGAGTTCTCCAGTTTTCCCAAGACCATTTATTGAAGAGATGGTCTTTTCCATTCTCATATATTAATTGAATATGTATGCTTCGGCTCTCTACTCAGTTCTGTTGATGTATGTGTCTGTTCTTGTGGCCACGTTGTACTGTTTTAATCAATGTAGCTTTGTAGTATTGCTTGAAATCAGGGACTCTGACAACCCCAGCTTTGTTGTTCTTTGTGAGTTTTGCTTTGGCCATTCAGAGCCTTCTGTGTTTCCATATAATTTTTAGGATGATTTATTCTAGTTCATTGAAAACTGCCATTGGTATTTTGGTAGGGATTGTACTGAATCTGTAAATCGCTTTGGACAGGATGGCCATTTTGACAATATTAATTCTTCCTATCCGTGGGCAAGGGATAACTTTCCATTTATTTGTATCTTCTTTACTTTCTTTCATCAGTGTCTTTATTTTTCAGAGTACAAGTCTTTCACCTCCTCAGTTAGGTTTTGTCCTAGGCATTTTATTCTTTTTGATGGAATTGCAAATGGAATTGTTCTCTTGATTAATTTCTGCTAGTTCATAATTAGTATACAGCAAAGCAATGCATTTCTGTATATTATGTTGTATCCTGCACTTTTACTAAATCCATGTATTAGTTCTAATAGTGTTTTTGTGGAATCGTTAGGGTTTTCCGTGTATAGTATCATGTCTTTATTTCCTCCTTAGCAGTTTGGATGCCTTTTATCTCTTTTTCTTGTGTGACTGCTGTGGCTAGGACCTCCAGTGCTTTGCTGAATAGAAGTGGTGACTGTGGGCATCCTTGTCCTGATGCTGATCTTCGAGTTAAAGTTTTCAGTATTTTGTCATTCAGTGTGTTATTAGCTGTGGGTTTATTTTATATGGCCTTTATTATGTTAAGGTATGTTCCCTCTATACCCACTTTTTTGAGTTTTTGTCATGAATGGTGAAGATTCAAATGCTTTTTCAGCAACTATTGAGATGATCATATGGGTTTTATCCTTTCTTTTGCTGATGTGTTGCATCATACTGATTGATTTATGAGGCTTGTACCATTCTTGCATCCCTGGAATAAATCCTGCTTGGTTGTGATGGCTGATCATTTGATGTATTTTTGAAACCAGTTTTGTAATATTTTGTTGAGTATTTTTGCATTCAGGTTTGTCAATGATATTGTTCTGGAATTTTCTTTTTTGGATTGGCATTGTCTGTTTTCTGTAGTAGGGTGGTGCTGACCTCTTAGAATTAGTTTGGAAGTATTCTCTCCTTTATTTTTTGGAATCCTTTAAAAATGATAAGTGTTAGCCCATGTTTAAATATTTTGTAGAATTCAACCATGAAGCCATCTTGTCTTTTTTTCTTGGGCATTTTTTGATTACTATTGAATTCTTTACTGGCAATCTGTCTGTTCAGATTTATTTCATCTTCCTTGTTTAGTCTTGACGGATTGTACATTTTGAGGCATTTGTCCATTTCTTCTACACTGTCCATTTTAGTGGCATATAATTTTTCATAGAATTCTCTAATAATTCTTTGTATTTCTATGGTGTTGGTTGTGACTATTCTTTCTTTGATTCTGATTTCATTTATTTTGTGTCCTCTCCTTTTTAGAGGTTTTTGATAAATTTGGCTGTGGGTTTGTCTATTTTTTAAATTAACTCAAAAAACTAGCTCTTGGTTTCATTGTTTTTTTTTCAACTGTTTTCTTATTCTCTATTATATTTATTTGTGCACTTATCTTCATTATGTCCCTCCATCTACTAACTTTGGTCTTTCATTGTTTTACTTTATTTGAGGTCTTTGAATTCTGAGGTAAGGTTGGTCATTTGGGATTGTTTTTTGTCTAGAGGTAGGCCTGTGTCGCTATGTACTTCCTTCTTAGAAACACTTTTTTTGCATTCCACATATTTTTCACCATTGTGTTTCTGTTTTTTTGTTCTGCATGTATTGTAGGATTTCTTCTTTGAGCTGTTCATTGATCCATTGGTTATTTAGAAGTATATTGTTTAACCTCAATTGAGGCTTGTGTTTTTCTGTTTTTTGTTCCAAGTAATTAATTGCAAGTTTCATACCAGTGTGGTCTCAAAAGATGCTTGATATAATCTCAATTTTTTGAAATTAATTGATACCTTTTTTGTGTCCTAATATGTGATCTATTTGGAGAATGTTCCATATGTACTTGAGAAGAACATGTATTCTGCTGCTCTGGGATGGAAAGTTCCATATATATGCATTAATTCTATGTGGTCTAATGTCATTCAACATCACTGTTTCCTTATTTATTTTCTGTCTGGATGATCTATGCAGTGATGTAAGTAGCCTGTTAACATTTCCACAGCATTATTGTGTTGCTGTCTGTTTTTCTCTTTAGTTCTGTTAGTATCTGTTTTATATATTTTGGTCTCCTATCTTAAGTGCATAGATATTTACAGTTGTTACATCCTTCTGTTCAACTTATCCCTTTATCATTATGTAATGCCCATCTTTGTTTATTTATTTACTTTTTTTGTTTTGAATTCCATTTTATGGTTCTTTTCTTTCCTTTCTTCATCTTTATACTCTTCTCTTATGAGATTATGATTTTCTTTAGTGTTTTGCTAGATTCATTTCTTTTTATTTTTTTGTATTGGTGTGTGGTTACCATATTGTTCATATATAGAGTGGTACACATTATAACATTTGGTTTTAAGCTGATGGTTGCTCAATTTGAACCCATTCTTAAAGTAGCACTTTTTTATTCTTTTTCGTCACTCACATTTTATGTATATGTTGTAGTAGTTGGCTATCTTTGTGTATTCCTTGATGAATATTGTGTATAGTTGATTCTAGCACTTGTGTTTTTTGAACTTCACCTTGCTTTCTAAGTGGTTTGTCTACTACCTTTACTGTAGGTTTATTTGCACTGATGAAAAATATTTAGCAGTCAGAACTACATCTAACAAAATCCCTTTAACTTCCATGGTGGTAAATGGTTTTAGAGTTCATTTATTTTGGAAACTATTGGTCTTTCCTTGAAGTAGGAATAATAACCCCGCTGGGTTCCCTGTCAATATTGTGAATACTGCATGCTACTTCCATCTGCTCTGTAAAGTTTCTGAGAAGTCTGCTGATAGCCTTTTGGAATTTCCTTTATAGGGAACTGTCGGCCTTTGTCTTGCTGATTTTCAGATACTCCCTTTATCTTGAGTATTTGCCATTTAAATTACTGTGTGTCTTGGCGTTGTCCTCCTGTGTTTTGTCTTGTAAGGGGCTCTTTGTGCTTGCAGCACCTGGGT
>JAVSCE010007128.1:0-30450 GCA_032199065.1 Smutsia gigantea
CATGAGACTGTAGCCTCTTTGAGAGCAAGGACTTTGTTTCATAATATGCTATGTCCCTAGCTCCTAAAAACAGTACTTGGAACCTAAAAGGTGCTGAATAAATACCGATGGAATGAAAAGACAAACACTAATGACTTCTCGTCTAGGTACCAGGCACTACGCCAGGTGTCTAGCAACAGCCCTGTGAGGTGAGCACTTGTGCCATTTTACAGCTGAGGCTCAGAGTAGGGAGGTGAAAGGCCAGGAGTCACTCCATGTACCCCTGACTCTAAAGCCTGTGCTCTCTCTGCAGGGCCAAGGACACAGGCCTGAGAGACAAAGAGCTGGAGACGAGAAGGGACACACTCAGGAAGCAGGGACCACATGAGGACACTGACCTGGGGGGGTGGGGGCCCATCGCAGGAGGCCAGCACCAGGCATGGCAGAATACTGGGCAGGCGCAGCCGCTGGAAATACCACAGAAGATTCCAGAAGATGATGGGGTGGGCAGCAGGCAGTTCAGGCAACGCCAGCACCTCACTGCCCTCGTTCTCCACCAGCGACTCCAGCTCCTTACGCAGCACCAGGGGGCTCAGGTATGCCCACGCCCCACCCTCAACCCGCTGGGAGGCACCCTGTCAGGCACAAAGTGGGGGGGCAGTGGAAGGCGTGTACCATGGCCCCATCCTCAGAGCCATGCTTCCCCCTGAGCCACACGGCCAGCAGCATCTGGGATGCCCCTGGCCCTCTCGGTGCCCATCTCCCCAGCACCACTGGGGGCCCCCACCACAGGTTAGCACAACATCCCCCACATTATTCCTCATGCCCTTTTTGTCCCAGCCCTTACCCCCATGTGCCCATTGCAGAGCTGGGGCTCTTCCAGGGCAAGGCAGAGCCTGCGGTCACTGAGCACAGGACCTGGGCCCCCAGGGACAGGAGCGTCTCTGCTGCCACTGGCATCAGCAAAGGCAGGCTTGGGGCTGGGGACGCTGTAGGGGGACAGCAGGAAGGGTCAGCCCTCAGACCTCCACTTCCCTGTCCCACCCACAGCACTTAGCCCATTTTTGGGCACCTGGGTCGGGAATCAAGGGTCTGAACACTGAGCAGAGGCACAAAAGGACAGGCGCAGAAGGGGCAGGTTGTGTTGAGGTTGGAGTCATCAGGTGCCCAGCCAGCCATGATATCCTCATCATACACCAGCGAATCACAGGCACGGCACAGGGAGCAGCTAGATAGCAGAATCTGTAGGCAAGAAGGCCTGAGAGGCCGGCCCTGCTCGGCCTCCAGGCTCAGGAATCCAGGCGCCTTCCCAAGCCCTCCCACCTCCAAACCCAGCCCAGCCTCCTCCCACCTCCTCTCCAGCGCCCCCCTGGGCAGTGAATGGGTGTGGTGGATGTGTGTGTGCTCCAGCACATGTGTGCGTGGGGTTATCCTCACTTCTAGGGAAGGCGGCAGGAAGGACCCAGGGGTGTCACTGAGGCGCTCTGAGGAACGGCGAAGGCTCAGGCTACTGAGAGAAGATTCTGAGAGGTCCCACTCACTGCCCAGAGAGGCTGAGCTCTGCCATTACATGAGAAAGCATGGTCAGCCAACCCTATGCTCCTCTTTACCAGGATGCTAGCTTCAGCCACCCCGCAGGCCCTCTCCCCGCTAGCAGCCTCTCCCCAGCTTCCTGGTGCTAAAATGACTGTCCCCCTCCCTCGCTGGCTACCTCAGAGGCAGTGGATCCAGGGCGCTCGCGGGGGCGCAGAAGGCTGTCCATGGGGCTGTGGCGGGCTGGGTGCGGCAGCTCAGAGGGTGGCTCAGTTTGGGGAACACGAGAGGCAGGGGAGCGACGGGAGGGAGTGAGCAGCTGCTGGAGGCGGGCACCCAGCCCTCGTCGGGGGGTGCTGGCCTCGTCCTGATGCCCACCAGCCTTGGGCACCCGCCCACTTAGCCCTTCCAGCGTTTCAGTGGACTGGGTACTCAGAGCTGAGCCTGAGTCCCCCGGGCTGCTTTCGGGTGCCGGCTCCTCCCCCATCAGGCTCAAGTCTGAGAGGCTTCCGTCATGCCAGGGCACGGGTGATCCCCGCAGCTCCAGCACCCCCAAGGCCTCTATCACTGCAGGCAGAGAACATGGGGGAAAATGGAGCTTAGCCGCTCCTCCAGGAACTGAGTAACCACAATCCTGGCCGCACAAACTCTGGTACCACAAGCCCTCCCGTGATAGCGTTCTGGGCGAGATCCCTCAGAGGGCCGGCGGCCATCCTAGCCCTAGTTTCCCCTCTCTGGCAGGTGGTCATGAAAGCTGGGGGCATGAGGGGCGCACTCACTGTGGGCCACGCCGGCCTCCACAGTGGGCTGTGCCCCTCGGGCGCTGCCCAGGCTGCCGCTCTTCACCAGGCGCCCCGTGGGTGAGGCTGGGTCCCGCAGGCTTCGCCCGGCCCAAGTCGTCTGGCGCTGAAGGGGGCGGGAAGGGGAAGGGCGCTCCAGAGAGGGCTCTGTAAAAGGCAGGGAGGGGGCTGAAAGGCAGCCAGCTGGAAACCCAGCCCCCTTTTCCAAGAGGAGCTCTTTGCATAGACCTGCATTTGTAGGCTTCCTCCTAAGTAGGACGTCATCTCTTTGGTTACCCGCCAAGTGTGGTTTACCTGCCCCCAGAACAATGCCAACTACTAGGTCCCCCAGCTCTCCACCCCTCCCTGCCTGCACCCGGCGACTCCATCCCCAAGCCCACGCCACCTGTCCCCACCCACCTGTCTGGGAGCTGCCTGCCTCTCGGGCCACCTGCTGCTGCTGTTGCTGCCGTTCTCTCAAGGGCTGGCGGAACTGAGCAGCCCCCAGGACAACGTTCCGCAGCTTGGTCCAGCGCAGGCGTCCCCCGGGTGTACCAGATGGCCACTTGCTTTCTAGCACAGCCTAACAAGCATAGTGCCCATCAAGATGGCCTACTTCCACACCCTGACCCCAGCCTGACACTCACTGCCTGTCCTAGAGCCCCAGGGACCACCGTCCCCCAGCCCCAATGTCCTGCCAACGACGTAGCCAGGAAGAAGAGCCCCAAAGCAGCAGCTGGCAGCAACTACCTCTACGGGGTCTGAGGAAGCCAGAAGCAGTGGAGACAGTTTATATCCAGACTCTGCTACTTATAAACTATGTGGATTTGAAGAAGTCATTTCACTTTTTTGGTCATTAGTTTCATCTAAAAAATATGAGGCAGTTTAGTATTATGGTTAAGGGCCTGATTCACATCACTATGCCTGTGCTCCTAACTCCCTAACTTAACCTTAGACAAGTCACTGACTCTCTGCATCCTCACCACTTCACCTGGAAGGCGGGGATAGTAATCCTTCCACCTCACGGGGCTGTGGAGAAGATAAACGCTCTAAAATGTGTCATGTATTGGGAACAGTGCCTGGCTTTTGGCTAACGCGACCGGCGATTGTTGGCAGGCAGCAGTACTTGCCCCGCCTCCTTGTCAGGGCTGCTGTGAGAAGCAAAGCAGCCAAGTCTGAGAAAACTTCCTGTAGGTGCTAAGGCACCAGAGAAGCACAGTGAATGACATGGTGTATACAGACCCCGTCTCTAGGGAGAGGGGAGGGCAGCAGGTATCAGTGAGCAGCGCCCTTCCCACGCACACAGGCTGCCTCCCGGCCCTCGCCCCAAATCAGGCACCTTGTTGTAGTAGCCATAGGTGATGGTGTTGGGCACGATGCCCGCCCGCCGCATCTCCAGCATGACGCGCACAGACAGCACAGGCTGCCCGTAATGTGAGCAGAGCTGCATCAGCACTCGGTAGCACACCTGAGCCAGGAGAGGTGCAGGATGAGGGCCTCACTCCCAGCCCCGGTCCTCAAGTCTCAGCAAGCACCCTTGCCCGGCCTCCCCAGTTCTCACAGACTTCACTGGCCCCTGGCAGCTCCTGGGGCTGCTGCAGAGCCACCCACCCTTCCTGGGGACCCCACCTTCCAGTCTCCACCGCCATACTACAAACATTTCCTTTAGTGAATGTCATGGAGCACCTGCCCAGCTCCAGGGCTTATCCTTGTGCTCCCCATCTGCCTTCCCCCATCTCCACCAAGTGTCCCTCTCAGGCCTCCCAGGACTGTCATGGGTGCCCACCTCATCGGGCAGCACCACCTTGCGGCTCTCCATCTGGCGCAGCACCTGGTAGGCTGTGTGCAGTGCCCGCACCCGGGAGGATGCAGACCGCACATAGGCAGGCAGACACAGGAACCAGAGCCCATAGCAGTGCCCCAGCAGGCACCGGGCCCACAGCTCGGGCACAGCTGCTGACTTCTGCGCCATCCGCTGTGCAACCTTCATCTCCTAGGTGGGGCAGGAGACACAACTGGGTAAGTACAATGGCAGGGAAGGGCAGGTCTTAAAATGGCGTGGGCAGTGGCACCTCCCCGAGGAAGGGCCTGTGCTCTGAGGAAGCAGGGGGATGCTGCACATGCAGCCTGCAGGCTTCAGCCTTGAAGCCCCAGGCAGAAACATGTAGCCCTTGAATGTGGGTAGGTGCCCTGGGGCAGCAAGCCACTGGCTTCCCAGAGCGCTCAGAAGATGAAGACCATGGTGGTGACAGCGGGAACAATTGCTAACGTCTTGTGTGTCAGGCACATGTAAACTTCCTTCCAACGGTAGGGGGAGGTGTTATTACACCCACTTCACAGAAGCAGCAGCCCTCAGCCTGAGCCAGGTGCCTCTGGGGCCCACCTGCCGGTTACCTGTTGGGTACGGCGAGGGGCAGGGCTGCTGGGGGCACTACGGGAGGGGCCCGGCACAGGTAGAGCCCCGGGTTGCTCTCGGGGAGACTCAAACAGCTCGGCCTGTAGCTCTGGGAACCCATCATAGCTGGAGGAGCAGAGAGAAGCCACATCAGAAGCGGTCAGTGCTAAGCCAGCCTGTGGGGCCTTGGAACAAGTGAGGGGATAAGAAGCTCTCACCAGTACTGGGGAGTGGACTCACTGCCCTCTGGCACCGGAGGCTCTTCAGGAGGTGTGATAAAGACAGTGAGCTCGCTTCCCGAGAGCTCCTCCAGCTCCACCAAGGGTGTTGGCTCAGGCTTCTCCTGCTCTGGGTGAACCTAGAGCAGGACAGTAAGAGAGTGAAAATTAAGACAGTGGGCATGGAGCAGGGCCAGGGTGTGTCCAGAAGACGGCATCTCCCTGGAAAACACATCCACAGGGAAGGAGCAAGTGGGCCCAGACTCTACCTGGAGATGTAGCTGGGGGATGGAGCCAGGAATGGGAAGATGGTATATATATGAAGCCAGCCATGTATGGCTGCGCGGGCTGTGCACTGGACAATCCAGGGGCACCATCCCCATCACAGACAAGATACAGAGTTGTGTTTGTAGTGGCCCTGGAGTAACAGAGACAGCCAGGAGGAGAGCAGAGGCTGACAGGCTCAAAGCGAAGGGACAATGCCCAATACCTTGTCAACGCAAGAGTCAAAGAATTCAAGGGCAGCATGCCGAGCAGAGCCAAAAGAGCACTCCTCGATGAACTGAGAGAACATCTGCGTGTGCAGCAGCTGGGAGTACAGTTTGTGGCTGGAGCGCTCCCGGGATCTGAGGAAGCCTGAGGGGGAAGAGAAGGGGGCAGGGGACAAAGGTCACCAGGGTTCCCTAACACAGCCGCACCCCTCCTGAACCCCCTTCTGGGCTCACCACCCACTTGCCACCCAAAGCCATCAAAGCCATCTTCTAAGGCACAAACTTCCCAGATGCCAGCTGACTGGCTCAGCTCCCAGCACCATGAGCCCATGGAATCCCCCTCTTTGCACCCATGTCTCATACTGGGGTTCTCCAAGAGCAGGGTCCGCTAGGAGAGCTTTGCCCATGGGGGCAGTTCACCACAGTCGTCACTCTGCCGCCCCCCAAACCCAGGGCTCCCAGAGAAAGCGGATTCATCTTTATACCCTTACTTCCTCCAAGCCCAGAAAAGTGTATGGCTCAAAGCTGGTGTCCATAAAAACAACATTTCTGAGTGACAAAATAGCAATGGAGCGGCTCTTTCCCAGTTCCCCCTGGCTTCCCCATGGAGCCCGGCCCTTGGCCACCCCTCCTGAGACACCGTCCCCAAGCAAAGACAGGCCCTCTTTACCCTGCAGGAAGAAGAGGTTGTCAACATCACGAGCACCCTCAGAAGGGGCCTGGGTGAGCGGGCGCAGGAAGTCCCGGTAGCCCTTGAGCAGACAGGCCATGAAGCGGAGGAAGGCTCCCTGGACTTCGCGCTCCAGCCGGGCCCGGCGGCCGCACACCGCCTCATAGTCTGTCAGTAGGAATTCCAGGGATGCTTCCTCCTCAGGTCCAGTATATGCTGGCAACCAGGGCAGCCTGAGAGTCAGGACTGGCACCCACATGGCCTGCCTCAACCCTGCTTTTCACACAGAAGTCTCCATTGCTGCCTCACGACCTCCAGCTTCCAGCAGACCCTGCATCCATACTAACTGAAAAATCACCCTGAGGTCACAGTTTCAAGCCTCCTCCACAAGCTGGACCTTCCCAGCATGTTCAGGAACATTAATACTGTACGCCCCATGCTCTTTCTTCAGTTGGAATTAATTTCCCTCACTTCCACCAAATGAAATCCTGACTACCTTGTAGCCTCCTCAAGAAAGGTCTAGCTCTCCACAGGCCTCCCCAAACTGGAAGCTCAGGTCTGTAACAGTTTCCAGCCCCCAGGCCCCCCAACCAGGCTTCTCACTCTGATCCAGCTGCTGATACAGATTTGTCAGTGTGGCGAGCAGAACCTTGTAGGGTCTGCGGGGCAGGGTCCGGGTGGAGAGGGGCTTCTTTTCCTCAATCCTGTGAGATGAGCAGAAGGAAGAAAGGGCCATTGGGGTCCCCACCAGCCTCCTCTAGTTCTTGCCTGAGGCTCCTTCTGAGCAGGTGGCACGCCAGCCCTCTCGTACCGCCCTCCCTGCAGCCCTGTGAATGTGATCCGGCCCTCTTACTGGAAGAGCGTGTTGGTATCAAGATCAACACAGATGACATCGGCAGGGGGGTCATGCAGATCGAAATAGCTGGAGTGGATGCCCACAATGAAGGGCACAGGGGCGCTCAGCACATCTGCCAGCACCAGCGGGCACAGCGGAATGTAGGGGCACTGCCAGTGCAGTGGGAAGATCATCTGTAGCAGCGAGGAGTGAGAACCAGTGAGCAGGGTTGGGGCAGGGCAGCAGTGGGGGGTGTCGGGGAGAGGGGCCGGTGGCCTTGTGGGGCAGGGCCTACTGAGAGAAGCTGTTGGAGGTGGGCTACAAACAAGCGCCCCTGGTGGAAGCTGTATGTCCCTGTAGGCTGCACCCAACGGCAAGGCTGAGGAACCCTTCCCAAGGAAGGAAAATTAAGAGACCAGGCAGGGATGGGGGCACCAGAAAGAACATTCTGGGCGGGGTGGCACTCACAGAGACGAGGGCCTCACAGACACTGGTGAGCAGGTCTGGGCGCAGCGAGTGGACTAGTAGTTTGTGCTCTGTGAGCACAGCCAGCAGCAGTATGAGAGCCAGCTCGGGGCCCAGGCTCTGCAGCAGCTGCAGGAAGCTGGCACCACTGCGGGCAATGCCAAGTGAAGAAAAAGGGTCACCAGGAGACCCTGGGGACCCTTCCATAGATGATGGGCACAGAATCCATGCAGCTCAGCCTGCACAGACCTCAATAACTGTGCCCAGCTGCCTGGCACCTACCATGTCCTTGGTTATCAAAGCCCCCCACCCTAGGTACATACCTGAGGGGTAGAGGTGAGGACACAGGCTGGCAGAGGAGCAGGTTGTCATAGGGAGACATCTGGGAGGCAGAAAAGCCAGAGGTCAGGAGGATGGAAGCTAGCCCCTGCCCACTCCCCTCCTCCACCCGGCCCTGGCCTTGGCCTCAGCTCTCACCTGCACCAGAATGCGGGGCCTCTGCGGGGAAGGGAAGGGAACGTTGTGAATGAAGTGGGAGATGTGCCTGGGAAGAGAGGGGTGCCGGTAAGAAGCAGACTATCCCTGTCTGCCCTTTGTCATCTTTGCTCTTCTCCTTCACCTGACCACAAGAACCTTATTCCTCCCTGAACCCCACCTGGAGAATTGTGTCAGCTATCAGTGCCTCCATTATGTATAGAATTTGTGCAAATCACAAGACAGTTGCTCTGGGCACACAGCTTCTTACCAGGACTTAGACTGAAAGTGTGGACTGGATTTCAGACCTCACTCCCCTGGGCTGGGGCATTTTTGCTATGGACACACCGTACACTGCAGCCCTCTCCCCCACTCCTCTGCCCACTGCGCCATCCAGCTCCATCCGAATCTCTCCCACTTCCATCTCCTGGCCTTCCCACCCCTCATAATCCTGTCCCAGTGGCAGGGGAGCTGTGCTCACGCTTCCAAGGGCAGGCGGTGAGGGCCTGAGACGGAGTAGCGGTAGAGGAAGGTGAGGAAGGCGCGAAAGGCCTGGAAGGCTGGCCAGCGGGACAGCACGGCAATGGCACGGCGGCTGCGCACAGCTCGGCCCCCCAGGGCTCGGCCCCGCTCCACAGCGCTCAGCAGGCCCAGGACCCGTGCCTGCCGCTCTGACAGCCTGGCCCTCGGGAAGGCTTCATAGAACTGCAGGGCGGCACCATACACCTGGCAGGGGCGGAGGGGCAGTCAGGTGGGCCCTGCATAGCTAGGACCCCTTACCACATTCCATGCACCCACCTTATCACCGGCAGCACCCGTGAGCACGAAGGTGGAGAAGACAGGCACGGGGTACTTGGTCTGGGCAGGCCAGCACTCGACAGTGGCCCCCGTGGGCAGGCAGAAGACAGGCACTGACTCAGGCAGCGGGAACGCCTCATTGTCCTCCTCTGGGTAGCGGCCCAGCAGCTCTGCACCGCCGGCAGAGCAGGGGGTACCCAAAGGGAGGAGGATCTATCAGACTCCAGGGAAGGAACCAGGGGATCCCAGAGAAGGGTTGAGTGGCAAAGGGGAAGTGCATTCTGGGGACAGTGAAGGCGCCGTCCAAGAGGCACCAGGGCAGAGGGACATGGAGGGCCAAGGGGTCGAGGGCAATGGAACTACTCACCTGCCTCATACACCAGTGTGTTGGCTTTGGCCAGGCCCACCTTGTAGCACAGGTACACCGCTGGGCCCCACTGCCCCAGGAACGAGACAAGCAGATATATAGCTAACAAAGGTGTCTGGGGTCTACCTCCTCCACTACCCCTAAGTGGTCTTGAGAACTCCTACTAATCCCAGTCACTTAAGACCACACCCACCCCTCCCGGCCCACCCCTGCCATTAAAGGCCTCGGTCCTAGGAGGCCCTCTGTGCCCAGCGTCCTCACCGTCACACCAAGATGGTGCAGATCTCAGCTTTTGTCCCCGGGGCCTCACTCACCATGCCAGGGTTGAGATTGCGGCGTAATCGGCAGTAAGTATGAGGAGTGCCCTCGCCCTTGCTAGGCAGCACCAAGCAGAGGTCGGTGATGCCTAGGGCATGCAGCCCTGCCCCCTCAGCTGCCCGCCGGTAAGTGAGGTAGGTGCGGGGATGCCCAGGGCCTGGGGGGGCCAGGTTAGCTGAGTGGCTGTAGGGTGTTGTGTCTAACACTTGGAAGCCAGGCTTCGGATGTTCCTTCCCCTCATACAACACCCTGGGCAGAGAGCAGAGACACCAAGAGTTCAGAGCAGAGGAGACCCCAGTCCTGCCTGATCTGCCTCCCTAGTCTTACCCACCTGCCCTGCACCCTCAGCCTTGTCAAACCCTTACACCGAGGCCCACTTCTTGCTGAACTCTGCCCCCTCTTCTGCTCTCAGCTCTACTTCTTGATCAGTGACGACCCTCGAGCTTCCATGGTTCTCAAGCTCATCAATAAATGCTAAGAAAAGCTTTCATTAGCGGACTCTGTGCTAAGTCCCTTATATGGATGATCTCATTTAATCTTCTCAACCACCCTATGAGGAGGTATTATTTTCCCCATTTTACAGATGAGGAAATAGGCCGAAAGGGTTCAATGACCTGCCCAAGATCAGAATGAACAAGCAGTAGCACTAGAACATGAGCCCAAATCGTGTGAGGATGAAGCACATACAACTTCAGTCCCTCCGCCCTGGCTTCTTGCTCACTCTCTTTCCATTCCGCTTGCCCAGCCCTCATCTATACCCCCACCTCTCCTTGCCTCAACCCGGAATCCCACCCAGCCTCCCCTGCCATCCATGCGGGAAAGGGCACAAACCCCAGTTCAACGAGGGGGGGCTTGTCACGGCCCCTGCGGTAGCAGATGACAGGTTGAGTTCCGCCCAGGAGCCCAGCACTGAGTTCCAAGGGGTGGCCCCCCACAGAAGCCTGGATGCATGTGTAGCCCTGGGGCACCTCCTCGCCCAGTGCCCTCGCGATGACTGCCACATCTGTGATGGGCTCAGCTGGTCGGGGAGGGCGCAGGGGCCCACTGGGCTCAGGAACCCACGTTTCCTCAGGGATGGGGGCTCCGTTCCCTGCAAGCCCAGCTATCACGAAGTAGTCCACCAGCCGGGGGGGCCGCTCTTCCGCCATGGCCCCCCCCTCACTCACTGCATCTGGAAGGTCAAGTGGGGGAGGGATGAAGCAAGGAAGCCTGGTGTTGCCATGGCCACCAAGGTGCTCCCTCTTGCTCCCCTCCTCCTAGTCTTTCCAGGGAAAGGCAAGATCAGTGGCCAGCCAATCCTGAACTCTCCCAGGCCCTCACTGCCCACCGCAGCTCCTTAAAGAGACCTGGAACCTCCTGTTTAGTAGTACCAGCCCTCTCCCCAAAGAACCTAAATTCTACTGCACAGAGGTAACCTAGGTTCTGACATCTATTGTTCCTGATTACTTTTAAAAGTCTCTTCCCTCCTCACTACCTACCCATACGGTTATACTGGACACCACAGTCTTTTCTGTAATGGCCTGCAGTGACATCATCTATTCTGGCCATGATATCATGACATCATGACATCAAAACTTAGTCTTCCCCACCTTTCTGCTCTAGTTACCACAACATAAGAACTTCAAGATCCAGCTAATGTTCTTAAAGAGCCAACCTTTAGGTGTTTGAGGACCCCTTAGGTTTCCAGGAGCCCACAAAACCCAAGTTTTAGTGTCTTTTCACCAGACTCAGATGTCCTTCTTCCTAACTTAACTCTACTAACCTGACCAATAAAACAGTACCCCACCATCTCCAGGATCCTTAGATATCCCCTAAGTCCAAAGCAGCCGTGGGAGAGTCCCTAGCCATCCCCAAGCCACCTCCACCGAGCTGAGACTGAAACAGGCCCACCACAGCCTTCAGTAACTGTGTTCTCACCTGCCTCCATGGCCCAACCCCAGACAGTAGGAGTCCCAGGGGTCCTGGGGGCCCTAGGGTGCAGAAGCTGGGAAAGAGCTTGGTGGGTGGCTTGCAGCAGAGGATCGGAGGCGTGGGGGCTGCTTCAGAGGGGAAGGGAGGTGACTTCCTGAAACAGTGGAGGGGAAGCTGCAGCTCAACGGAAGTCAGCCTATGGGTGTGTGTGTGTGTGTGTGTGTGTGTGTGTGTGTGTGTTTGATGGTGGTGGTGGTGATGGTACTGTTTAAGATGCCAACACAGCATCATGCCAAGTCAGAACCTTAGACTAACGACCCCGAGAAGGGCAGAGGAAGCTCAGACTGGGACTAGGAGCTAGGAGGCACAGTCTTACTTAACCTCCCCACACTTCCCCTGGGAAGAGGGAGCAAGGGAATCTCATGGAGCCTGGCTCTCTCCTTAACCTGGCCTCTGGCCACACACACCCCAACTCCAGCTAAATTTAGCCTCCACGTCTGGGAGGTGAAAGCCAGGAGTCAGCGTCAGCCTCCTGATTTAGCTCTGGGGCAGAGCCCGTCCCTCTTCCACTGCAGGCGAATGGGAGCCCTGTGTCCCAGGCAGCAGCCAGGATCTCTTAGGTGGGACGAGCAGCGGGGCAAGTGGATATTCCCTATCCGCAGGATCTGCGCACTCGGGCCTCCCCTCACCGAGCCAGGGAGGAGTCCTGCAGAAGGGAGCCCTATCTCCCCGGGGACGGCAAGGGGCACGAGCGCCACTCCAGGTCCCAACGCCCACAGCCAGGTGACGGGGAGTTCGGGTTGGGGCAGACAGCGCACGGGGCAGGAGTAGGTGAGGAAAGAGCAGGAGCGCAGAAAGAAGCGGGCGCGCTGGCGGCCGGGGACGTGACGGCAGCAGCGCCGGTCGCCCCGTGACCCGAGCCGGAGGGAGGGCACACTGCATTCCCTCCCGTCTCCCAACTCGCGGGAGCAAGCGGGGTGCAGGGTGTCGGGGCACAGCTAGCTAACTCCGGGCTGTGCCCTCCCCTCCACTTTCACTTCCCCAGGAGAGAGGAACCGGAACCAGATGTGCAGCGCTGCAGAACAGCTGGGGGACAGCCCTGGCCCGCCGGCCCTCCCTCCCTTCCTCCCCCGCCCGTCGCCCCGCCCGGTCCAACCCCTACCTGCCTGCCCCGCGACTCCCCGGCCGGCCGGCCCGCGGGCGGGTGGCTCCGAGGGCGGGCTGGCGGGCCGGCGGGCCGAGGGGCTACCCAGCCCCGGACATGGCCCACCCGACTTGGGCGCCGCTCCCGCCCGGGCGGCGAGTGAAGGAAGAAGAGGCGGCCGAAGGCGCCGGGGCGCGGGACGCGGTGGAGGGAGATCCGGGCGATACCAGAGTCCCCGCCGCGCTGCGCCAGGCGGGGACTGTACTGCGGCGCCGCTGGCTCCGGCCGCGCGGGCCTCCCCACTCCCGCCGCGCTGCGGGCCGGGTGTTCCTCCGCGCGCCCCGCTTTCTCCGCTTCCCCCACCCCACCTCTGGGGCCGCGGGCGCCGCCGCTACCCTCACCCCCACTCCCCAGCCGGCGGCCGTGACCCTGTCAGCGCCTGCCCAGCGCCGGGCCGCCTGCAGCGCGACCCCTGGCGGCTGGGAGGGCCCCCTGCACGCTGGCAGCTTCCCACTACCCAGCTGAAACCTCAGGACACTGACCCTGGCGGCCCCTTAAGTCCAAGGCGCGCTGCAGTCCCTTTCTCAGTCCCACTCAGATGTGGCAGGAATGCTGGGTGACGGCCCTGAAGGCCTAGGCTGCGGACAGCAGGTGGCTCCCCCTACTTCCAGGTTTAGGGCCGACTGCATTCTCTTCGAAGCTCTCAGTTCTCTTTTCTGAGAATGACAGAGCTTTGGAAAGAGGAAGAGGAGAGGCCAGGGTTGTAGGGTGTGGAATAGTAGTAGAAGTGGGGTTAACTACTCCCCTGACTATCCTAAGTGGGGAAGAGAGGAGGTCAGCGTCTCAGATGGTCAGAGGGCTAACCAACCAAGCCTGAAAGAGGAAGCCTCTTTAGAACGTGGTTAACACTAAAGCATCTTTTGAAGGAATGAGTGAAGAGTGGGGAGGGTGAAGAGAATTCATGCATAGTGAGAGGTAAGGAAGACCCAGGAGCTTCCCTAGAATCTCTCCTGAAGGGCATGGGGTCAGAAGTTGGCCAAATACCACTTGTCTAACTTCTGGGTCCTCTTAATATTCAAGGGCCATAAAGAAGAGAGAGCGAAACCGAGACCTGCCTGGCATCCGTAGTTACTGTTAAATCCTTTCCTTGGGCGCCTGAGTACTGAGGCCAGCTCCCTGCCAGGGGAAAGCTGGGGTCATTCTACCAGTCATCAGACCTGTGAGCTTGGCCAGCTGTCAGTCACCTCCCTACACCGACTTGCTGCCAGCCCTCAGGGGTGAGGAAGAGTAGTAACATGCCTGGCCAGTCAGAGCCCCTGTCCGATGCTGCAGCTGGGCCATGGACAGGTGCAAGGACACACAGGCTGCCATGGAAGCCTACATCCAGCCTGGATCTCCAAGTCCAATGCTGGGTGCAAATCGCGAGGCTGAGAGGGCTCCACAAACCACAGTGGTGCTTCTCTGAAAGATGCAGAAAGCATACACAGATAAAAGGGCCTGTGCCCCAAGACCTCCCTAGATCCCAAGAGGCATCCAAAACAGTAGCCAACCACACCATGGGTTTGATAGAATTTTTTTATTAACATATAATATATTTAATAAAAAATAATATCCACTCTGGCTCTCTCCTCCATTGCAAGGGGAAGAGTGATAGGGAGGGGCTGGCACTGCCCACCCCTAGGCATCTGGACAAGCCCTGCCTCCAGGGCTCCCCTCTACCCCCTGCTTTCCAACAGGCTCTGACCTCCAGACAGACGCTTCAAAGTTATAAGTGCTTTAGACCCTCCCTTGAGCTCCCCCAGGCCCACCCCTTGAGGAGAACTCAGGGGCCACCTGGATATACCCCTTGCTTTTTCTCACTCTTGGGATCCCTCGTTCATGTTAGAAAGAGGAGCTTGGGGCAGAGAGTGGAGTCTCTACTGGCCAGGGGAAGGGAGGAAAGGGACGGTGATGGGAGGACAGGGCTAAGAAGAGGGATGGTGATGAGGTCCCTTCACTGGAGCCGGTCACTGCGGAATGAATCCTCCACAGCAGGATCTGGCAGCAGGGCACAGGGGTCGCTCAGCATGTTGAGCCCTTCCAGGCCCAGTGGCTCCATGCGCAGCTCCTCCTCCAGCCCCAGCCCCAGCTCCAACCCAGCTGCTGACACCTCAAAGCCAGGCACACCAGCTAGGGCGGCTGCGATCTCCTTAGAGAAACCTGGGGAGGAGTCTCCTGTGTGGGTAGAAGAGAGGTGAGGACACCGTGCCCTGTAAACTCTTCCAAACCCCCCTCGATCACCTGCTGTGCCAACAAACGCAACACTCCCTCCCTCCATCCCTTATTACCACCCATGGCTCACCTGTGAGGATGATGTTAGGCCCAGAGCCATGGCGGGAACAGTGGGTCAAGTTCTGGTGATTGAGGGCATGGGGGTCCTGGGAGCCACACACTGGCCCCTCACCCCCTAAAAATCCTGGCCCTTCAGAAAAGCCGGGAGGATTCAGCACCAGGCTGCTTGATGGGCTCTCCATGCTGAACTGCTCCAGCTGTGGGCACACAGACAGACCTTGAGGCAGGGGGCTTCAGCACAGTGTGTGCCTGCCTGCCCCTGTGTAGCCCCAGGACCTCATTCCCTTTGCCTAGCAATCTTCATCCCCCTAGGAACAAAAGCAGAGACTCAGGGAGATGGCAGCAAGCAGAATGAGGGAAGTAAGCACGGGACCCAAAGCTGGTGTAGGCACCATACCTCATGAGACAGAGCATGTACATGCCAGGAAGAGAATGGGTGAGAGCAGCCATCATCAAAGAGCAAGCTGCACTGAGGCAGCTGGGAAAGGAGACAGGAGTGGGGTCGGACGCGGGAAGAGAGGAGCCCAAGTTGGCAGTGCTGCGTTATCTGGCGGGAGAGGCGGATCTCTCCCAACCTAGATCGCCCAATCCAGAGTGCGCACAAGACCACTCAGGCTCTTTCAGACCCACCCCCAAGCCCTCCCCTGCCTCTCTGTTAGGACCTGGGTACTCACATTCCCCAGGCTGAAGTCACTCATTGGCCGGTGGTAAGACTGTTGCCCATGCGCAGTGGAGCTGGGTGGGTACAGTGTCCCGTAGTGCGGCTGCCTGCCTGGGGGCTGCCCGCCTGGGGGCTGTACTGAGCAGGCCTGAGAGGGCAGCCCTGGCTGCTGCAGAGGCTTTGGGGTGGGGGGCTGGGGGGGCAGGACCAAACTTGGTGGGCTGTACGGGTATGGAGGCAGCCGCTGGTCAGTGGGCAGTTTACTGGTGTCCAGGGGGACGCCCTGAAGAAAAGCAAGGAAAAGGAAGGACGTTTACCCCTCAGGACCCACCCAAGAAGAACTCCTGGTCAGGGTTTCCCACCTTCTTAAGCTGCAACCATCCTCAACACAAACCTGACAACATTCCACTAGGCATCCCTGGATTTGGGTGTCATTACTCAGAAAGCCGTACAAGAATGACAGCGATAGAGTGAGGCAAACACAAGGATAATTCTGAGTCCACTCCAGGAGTAAACTATTCCTAAACCTTAGTACTTTAACTATCATTAGTAATCAAGAACTTGCAACACCTCAAAAGTGACTGAGCACAACAGCGATCTTGAGAGCTGCTGTTCTAAAAGCTTCAAGAGGCCAGACGGTGTCGGGGAGGATGGAGGGTGAGAGAACGGGAGGTGGGGAGGCGGGCTCACTCTGAGACCTGAGAAAGCAGAGCCCTTGCTGGCCTGGCCTGAGTCTTTGCTCCAGAAAAGGGGACCTGTGTCAAGATGAAACACAGAACACACATTCCAGGGAAGGGCCATGGAAGAGGGGAAGGAGGGCAGAGGAGAGAGCATGAAGAGCATCAGGGCAAAAGAAGGGAGCAGAAAAGGGTGGAGGGAAGAGGTCTGGATTTTAGCACTGAGGAAAATGCCCCAAACTAGATTTCCCGTTCTGGTCCCAGCTCTTCCTAACCGGCTGTGTAAACCTGGGAAAGCCACTTTCCCTCTGGGCAGTCTCCTCATTTGTACAATGAAGGGACTTGGCTCCTAACCTGAGAGTCTCTGATGCTATGAAATCTGTGAAAAGAGGGTAGATGGGAGGGGGGTGGGACAGGATGAGGTACGAGGAAAAAACAGGTGAGAAAAAAAGGATAGAAACAAACAAGGAGAAAAGAGAAAGTATAGCTGCCGTGTGCCACATGCACCTGGCCTGGGTGTGCTGCTAAGACTTCCCATCTGTGATGTGATGTCCTTTGATCCCTACGGTGCCGTCCGTGTTTTACAAATGAGCATGCTGAGGCTCAGAGAAGTTACATCACCTGTCAGAGGACACTGCTTGCTAGTAAGAGGTAGGGCCAGGATTTGAATAGAAAGCTCAATCTCAGGGTTTGTGCTCTTAAGCCAAGAGGAGACAGGATGGATAAAAGATGGACAGAAGCACGGAAGGGGATGGACGAGACAAGAGTGCAGGTGTAAGGTGAAGAGGTGTTTGAGGCAAGGAGGGTGGGAGGGACACAACCTGGCAGGAGAGAAGGCGGAGACAGACGTGCAGGGAGGGCAGCCACGCATACCTGAGTGATGGAAGACAAGGTGGGTGACATTGCTGGCGAAAACTGTTTGGGCAGCTGCTGTTGGGACCTTCTGGCGTCGGCTGGGCCCGCGGGCAAACTCAGGGGGCTGAGGGGCACACGGCGGTGGCGGGGAGAGGCCCCAGGGGTAGAAGCTGGGTAAGGGGGAGCTCCCAGCACAGGAGGTGAAGTGGAGGAGGAGGAAGAAGAGGAGGAGAGAGTGGGGGCGCTGAGTGAGGGATGACCCAGGGAGGTGGTGGGCAGTGCGTGGCGTGCCAAGGAGGAGGCGGGCAGTGAGGGGTGACTGTGGGAGCCCTGGAGCTGGGGCTGAGGACTGTTCAGGGAAGCCTGGAGGTTGGGATTGCTTAGAGAGGACTGCAAGGATGGGTGGCTGAGAGGTGAATGAAGTCCTGCAGGCACAGACAAAAAACCAGAGATGCCAACATTACTAATGGGAACTGGGCCCCTTTCTGCCCAGAATGGGTAGCAGTGATCAGACTATGGAAATAGCAACACAATGTCCTTCCTGCTCTGTCCCTGACAGGGAGACTGGCATTGTCCACCTAGGGGCTGATCTCCATTTTCTCTCTAAGAAGCCACACCCACCAGTTCCCATAGGTAGCTATCTGCGGTGAAGGAATCCCAGCCTAACAGGTGACAGGCTGGTGTGGGCAGTCACAGGAGAACCCCAGGTGCTCAAGACCCCCACCCCTTCATCCCTCCAGTCAGGCAGCACCCCACGGACGTGAAGCCAAGACAGTCACTCACCTGGAGCATCACAGCCCGAGCCCAGGCCCAGACCCCCACTGATGCCCAGGTGGGTCATGGTGTGGGTCAAATTGGAGGTACTGCTGCCCCCACTCAGGCTGGGGTAGGCTGTCTCCTCTGGGTCCAGGGGGGTGGGCAGCAGTGGGGGAAAGTGCAGGTTGGTGAGGTCAGGTAGGGAGCCCCCCGTGTTCATGGCAGGAGGGAGGACAGGCACATTGGCAGGCTGGTCAGGAGATGGGAAAATGCTGGGGGAAGGAGAGGAAGAGAAAGATGTAAATGGTAGGGGGCAGTGGTCAGGGAAGAGCAGAGATCAGCCTCCCAAGCTTCCCTTTACTCCCCTTCCCCACCCCTTCAGCCAACCTCTAGAGGTACTTACTTAATTCCAGGGACTTCACAGGACCGAGGTCGGGAGGAGGATGAGGAGAGCTGAGGAAAGAAGGGAGAAGGGGGAAAATGAAGACAGTGCTCAGTGGAAGACCCTGGAAGACCTCCCCATGGAAAGAAGAGGGAGAATGGGCCACGCCTACCTTCTTAGCATCCCATGGCTTCAGCAAATGCTTGTCACCTAGCAAGTTCTCCTCAATAGCAGGGACTAGAAAGAGAAAGACTGGCCATGAGAGGATTGGAGAAGGAGCCAGTAAGGCAGGAGAGGAAGTGGAGGTAGGTGGGAGGGCACCCTGCTTCCTGGCCCTGCACAAATCTCCAAGACAAGCCCAGAAATTCTTCGGCATTCAGCACCCTCAAGGAGAGGGGAACACATACCTTTGGAGTCCATCTCGCCATCCAGAAAACCTGCAAAGGATGTGGTGGGGTTGACTGCAGTGCCCACCTGCCTACCTGCTTCCGATAACAGCTCCATGCCTACTCCCCACCCTGGGACATGGCCATTTACCTCCACGACGTCTCGGCAGGACGCTGGGAGGTGCAGGGCCTGGATACGTGGCCTGAGGGCTAGGGTTCATCACGCTTGTGTGAAGGGCAGAGTCAGAGCTTGTCCTGTTGGGGGACAGAGATGAGCTGGCATTCTCTCATGAGCTGGCACATGTCTTCCTGGTCGCCATGCCCTGCTCAGCAGGGGAAAACTCTAGCTGGGCTGGGACAGGGTGGGGGCCAGGAGTGGGGCTGCAGAAACTACAGGTAAGAGGATGAGTAGCCTAAAGAAGGCAAGAGCCATCACCTGTTAAGGGCAGATGGTAGTCGAAACAACTGCCCCTTCTCTGCAGGGAAATTGCCCCAGGGCATCGTCCTGGAATGGAAAAACAAAGTCAGGAGGTGGAAAGCTAGCAATGGATAAGAAGGCAGGCACGGGGGTTGGAAAATGTGGAGCAGCCAAGGTGGAGGTGGAAAGGGCTGGGCACCCAGGATCACGCCTCTTTCTGGTTCTTCTGATAACTGTGACCCATGGACCCTCTCCAACCAATCATTCTAAGAGACCTGGAAATTCTTAACTTCTCTCTGCCAGGACAAGCCTAATGGGAATCTCGGAGCCCAGCAACAATGCTGGGCATGAGTATTGGGGATGAGATGACCAGGGGAAGGGTTCAGAAATCTGAGAGCCAGAACACTCCATGCAGCAGCACGCTGGCCGGGAGGCAGCAGGCCGCCCCCTCCCCTCCCCCCACACACACGCCCCAGCTGGCCACAGCCACCATTGGCCCTGCCCTGGCTGGGCTGGCGGGCTCGGCCACCCGTGTCAACATGGCCAAGACTGGACTCTGACCCACCTACTGTGCCTGCCCCCACCCCTCCCAGCCCTGCAGTTATGGAGGAGGTACTGTTGAAAGTCTAGCCCAGCGAGCGCAGCCCTGACCCAAGCTCCCTCCAGAGACAGGTCAGAGAGTGGACAGGGATCCTGCCTGCCCTGGACACTGACCTCCGCCAGCTGGAGTCCGGAGGAGGAGATAAGTAGGCAGGACTGTAGGGAGAGCTGTCAATGTGAACAGCACCAGTTAAGGAAAAAAAGTGAGGAGGGGATAATGGGACAGAGACCAGATAAGAGAAGAAGAATGGAAGCAGCAGATGAGTTGTTTTAAGAAACAAACACTTTTCTCCTCCACACAAGGGGCAACAATAGGGTCAAAGAACGGGAGAGAAAAAGGGAATTGCGCCTAGTGGAGCTGGAAAATTTAGAATATGTGGGCAGGGCTTGGGGGAGACAGGTGTGTGGCAGTCCCTGAGACTGAAAGCTAAGAACATACATGTGAGGAGGAGGGAACCAGACTTCCATTAGCTGGAGACCTAGCAGGGAGCCCAGGCCCTGGCAGCAAAGAGCAAGCTGAAGGGAGGACAGTCAGAGGCAGCCAGAGACGGAGGGCGCAGCAGCTCCCTGTCAAAGGAGCCAGTGCCAACACACAGCCAAACGGTCACTTTTCTGGAAGGCTGGATACAAAGCAGTTCCTGGACAAGGATGGGACTGTACAACACTTCAAGTCCCTTCCTACCACAAGTTCCTGAGGAACCCTCCCACTGCCCTCCAGGCTCCCCCAATTCTCTGCGAAGGATATGTGGCGGGGGTAGCGGCGGAGTGGGGACACCATTCTTCGGGGATCTCGCTGCACCCGTTCCACCAGCCCATGATGCCGAGTGCTCCGGGATGAATCCAACGGTGAGTGGAAGGGGCTCTTCCAAGAGACAGGCGAGTCAACAGGGGAGGCTGCCTGAGAGCCCCTGCTCCCCGCTGGCTCGTGTCCACTCACCTGGAACTCAGCCAGGCCACAGCCAATCTGGTTAACGTTGGGCAGAGAACCACCATAATGGGAGCTCCTTGTGTATGCGAGTCGCAGTTTTTGGGCCTGTAACTGAGACATGGAGGACCACTGGGAATGTCAGGGAGAGTCCTGAGCATTGTTCCCATGCCTTCAGCCACCCTTGCCATCCCTGTCCCCAGGATATGCTGCTGCAGCTTTTAAGAGCTGCCAGGAGGAAAAATCATGGTGGGGGAAAGGTCCACTGAGCGCTGGTGCAAATAATCTGCCATACCTCTTCTGCAGGCTACCCACATCACTGATACCACTGATGCCTGGCATCGCCCTGCCCGGCAAAGCCTGACGTTCTGCTCAGGGCCTGTCCCAGCTGGCATCAGTCTAAACAGAGTCCCTGAGGGGCTGCCCAGAGCCCCCAGGCTAGTCACATGAATTAATTCCCGGGGCAGGGTGCCTATGAGGCACCTCTGCTTTCTCTTCCAGATGAGTCCAGGACTAATTGGAAGACAAAGGGGAAGGCCACAGGTGGATGCCACAGAGCCATTACTGCCAGCCTCTTTCCTTTCTACTCTGGAGGGCTCAGGCTTCTCAGCTCTTCAACTTCTCCAGCCTCAGGAAGGCCTCACAGAGCCTGCACCGCCTGAACCAGAACATCTAAGGAATGATGCGTCTCCTAGCTGGACAAACAGTGCAGAAACTAAGAAGCATTCTCCTACCTAGTCCTAAAGCCCCTGAATTGACACGGGAGCCTGGAGAATGGGAGTGAGAGGGGGAGCAGTAGCCGACTCCAGCCTGGGACAGAGCCATCTCCCTGGCCTCATCTCCACTTGGGGGAGATACATCTGGCACTGGAGTTAAAACACCACAACCTCAGCCTGGCATGGTTTTAGTCTGTCTACAGACCTCATGTCCCTCTGGGAGAGGTGAGCACCTACTTCTGAGGTTCAGCCACTGCCACCAGCCCAAAACGGGGCAGCTGACAAGTGGTAAATTCTAAGAGTAAGCTCCAGGGGTCACACTGTTGTGCACAGGCCAACATTAAACTGATTTTCTGTTTCAAGAGGTCAGCCCAGTGAGTTTAGTGGGCACTATGCTGACCTTTGGGCCACTTCAAGACTGTTATTGATATATATGATAAACCCACTTCTCAACAGTATAGGCCCCCAGTATCTGCCTCAAATGAATCCTCCAAGCTGGCCAGATAACAGGCTGAGTCCCAGGTCTCTTATCTCTAGCTTTAAACTTTTGGATCCCCAGGCTCTGGCCATCCATGTACATGCCCCGTAGATATTTATGTGAGGCAGAGACATTACCCAGCAGGAGCAAGGGGACCTTTTGACAGACCATGGCACTACAATGATAGAAGCCCCAGCTTGAGTTTCTCACAGCCATTCTTTGTTTGCACATACAAGCCCTAGAATCCCACCTGCCTCTTCGCTGGAGTCACAGTCCAGAGGGTAGGGCCTCAAGCTGTCAGCTGAAGATCAGCCTCTTGCCCACCTTCTTGCCTGTGCCCCTGGCCATGATCAAAAGCTCCTCAGATGGAGCAGTTAACAGTTGGATCATGATCCTCAGGCCAGTTAAATGGGGTTATGTGCACATATGAGCAAACACAGCTTGCTTCCCCTCTCTGTTCTGACTCCCACAAACTAGGACACATGGTCTCTAGAGACTCAAAGGGGGAAAAAAAAACACAAAAAAGACTAACAGAGTCAAGGGAGACACACACAAAAATACAACCAGAGTCACAGTCAAAGAGATACAATCACACACAGGTCAGAAGAAAGTGCTTTGAAATGTGGTATTCCATCTCCCCTTAAATTCCTTCTAGCTCTATGCCATGAGCTATCACTCCAATACCCTCACTTGCTGTTTTGAGAATAATGTGTCCTTAAATTAGCACTGCACACCAGATGGGCAAACTCCCACCCCTTGCTCCCTCTGACACCCAGCCTGGGAAGCAAAAAGCCAAGGCCAGAGAGGCTTCAGAGGCAACTCTTCCAGGATCCCTTCTTTCTGTACCTTCCTAGGAATAAATATTCCCTACACAGAAGACCCTCCAAGGCATCCCATAACTGACCCAGAAAGCAGCCATGTCCCTTTTAGAAAGCTCAGCAAACCCTCGGGATCCATATAACCTATAGCCAACTTTGGAGATTCAAAGCCCTACCTCTCCTCCAAGGCGGCCAGTACAAAACACCAAGCACCAGTCTGTGAGCAATGGACCTCACCTTCACTCACATCAGGAAACCACAAGAAATATTTGAAAAAGGAAGCAAAGGGACGGGACTCAGGAGGGGACTTCCTGCACCACTATACCCAGCGCTGCTGCTCAAACCACTCAAGGGGCCCTTTCCCGGAGGTAGTGAAGTGCGGAACGGCACAACAGGGCAGGGGGACCAGACTGGAGATTACCAACTCAAAGGAGCCACCCAGACTAGGGCAGGCACACCATCTCCTAAGCCATACCCACATCAAGGATGCTTCAGTAGAGTCCCCGAGAGGACTCAGTCAGGGATGCACAAGGACCACCCACCTCCTACCTCCGCGTAGGGGACCGTTTCCTCTCTCCGCCGGCTCCCGCCTCACCTACTGGGTTCCCTACTCGTTCCCAAACCCCCAAACCTCCCTGGTGTTTCGGCCCACCCCCCGCCCCCCCTCCGGCAAAATCCGTCTTCCTGCCCCTCAGCCCTTAACCCGTGCCTCCCAGACGGCGGCGCCCGCAGCCCCGGCCCCGTTCCGCCTCCTTCTCTGCGGCTCCCGCCCCCGCCCCGCCTCTCGGCTCGCCGCTCCGTAACTTCTCTGCTCCGCTCCCGCTCCCCGCGCGGCCCCTCACCCGGGTGGAGCCGATGTCCATCATCACCTCCTCGAAGGCCGCCGTCTCCTCGGCCTGACGCTGCTTCTGCAGCGCGATCTTCTCACTAAACTTGCGCGGATTAGAGGCTGAGGCCGTGGCGGAGCCGGGCCCGTTCGCCCCCGACGTCGCCATCTTCCTCCTCCGTCCCTCCCCGCCACCCTCCCAGTACAAGCCACGGCCTCCGCCGCGGGCTCCGGCCCGGCTCTTCCAGCCGTAGCCGCCGCCACCGCCTCAGCGAGCACCGCGAACCCGGCCCCAGCCGAGCCCAGACCTGCTGCGCGCGGGGACCGCCGGGAACTGTAGTTTGTTTACGTGACTCCTTTACAGCCCCAGGCACACAGTACGGAGAGGAAACGGACCCCATTTCCCAACAGCCCAATTGACTCCGGGAACTGGGGACTTTGCTCCTCCCCCTCGGCTCCTCCCTGCGCGGGGCAAGCTGGGAAAAGTAGTTCTCGATTGGTCCCGAGCCTCCGAACGCGAAGGGGAGAGGGATTAAGGAGAGAGGAAAAGAAGAGGGGAGGAAGGGGAAGGGGTGGAGACAGGGAGGGAAGTACGAAAAGACCAGAGGAGAACGTATGGTCATCTTCAAGGAAGGGGACCAGAGAGGCCTGAATGAAGAGTGAGTCCAGGAATACTGAAACAGCTGTAAACATCTGAGACTCAGGCTCTCTCAAACTGGCCATGTGCCCACCCCTTTCCCAAGACAAACGAATCAGATAGTGTCCAAATGTATAGAAACATCTTTTATTTGGGTAACATGTCCCAAAACAGGTCAGTTAGTAAAATAGACTTTAGAGAATATGGTACTATGCACAGTCCTCCCTCCCCAAAAATAACCCTGGGGTGAGCCTTTCCCTCCCTCCCCGGGGCTCCTCTGATATATAAAAAAGGTTTTGGCAGCTCAATGTTTATCATCTGGGCATAGGCACCATGTCCATGTTCAGTATTCCTCGAGTGCAGTAGTGGTAGAGGGCTGTAAGCGCTGCCAACCCTCCCCCCACCCAGACCCCAAACATATCTGCCCCACCCCAGGATCTGGGACCAAAAATAAAGAGCAAGCAGGCCTCCTCCACGAGGTGTTGGGCAGGGCTCAGTGCCATCACTGTGCTTTAAGAAAAAGGGAGGGGATTTATTTGGCACTTTAAACACAGAGGAGTAAGCCAGACTGGAGAAGTCATAGAAGGTATTAAAAGTGGCAGGAAGAGGCCACTTGGCACTAGTCCCCAGGGAGAGGAAAAGAGAGAGAGAGAGAGAGAGAGAGAGAGAGAGAAATGACAATAGGAGCTAAGAAAAGTAGGAGGGGTCTATTTCAGAGGGCTGAAATGGCTAGAACCAATAGGACTGTGGACTCTGGGCCTTTGCCCTCTCTATACCTTTATCCCACAGCAGCTGGGTGCCCACCTCCAGCATCCCCAGTGTCAGCTTGTCCCTATATCTAGTGTCTGATCCAAATTCTAGCACTCAGTGTCTTCTCCAACACTCATGTCCCTTGATCATGTCTCTAGTGACTTGACCATCCCTTGTCCCTTGGGCCTAGGAGCCAGGCTCTTGTCTGCCCACTTCCCTCTCATTGGTCAGATAGTCCCAAAGGCTCCATCCCAATCTCCCAGAAAACTCTTTGGTCCTCAATACCTCCCCTCCCCACTGCTTCCTATGCCTCACACTTTGGGAGGGGAGGAAGGCCAAAGAGCACCTGATACCCAACCTCCCCAGCCCCTCTTGGGGCCCCCTAGACTTGGATGAAGAGCAGGCCTGTGAGCAGGGCAAAGCCTGCTAGGAGCAGAATGACCTTGAGGATCCTCTGCTCAGAAGTGGCCAGCTCCTGGGGAAGGATTTCCAGGAAGGTGATATACAGAAAGGTGCCGGCTGCCATGCCCTCCAGCACAGACTGGGCCAGCTGGTGCAGTGGCCCAGCCGACTCTGCCAGAGCCGCACCCAGCCCAATGCCCAGAGGTGTCATGCACGAGAAGAGGATCCCACAGCCAGCCACCACCTGCACTCGCAAGTGGCTCTGCAGCAGCCGCAGAGACAAGCTGACTGCCAGGATACCCTTGTGGAGCAGCAAAGCCAGGCACAGCTCCATGGCCCGAGCCCGGTCTCGCTGAAGCCCCACTGCCAGCCCCTCAAACACTGAGTGCAGAGCCAGAGAGAAGACCAGTACACAGGCACGCAGGGCTGAGGGGGCTGCTGGGGCGCCACCTGCCTGTGGGACCCCTGGCCCATCATGCCAGTGCTGTGGCCCACCATTCGCTGTTCCCAGCAGAGCCCTTGTCTCCTCTCGAGGTGGTGGCCCCGACTGCTCCTTGTAAGCCAGCGTGATCTGTTCCATCACCAGGACCAGGAAGAAGCCCATGGCCAGGATGAACTCTTGTAGGGGGAACTGGAGCTGTGGGCAGAGGGAGCAGCAAGGAGTTTAGGGAACAGGCCAAGAATGAGAAGTCAGATTCAGAGTCTGACGGAGTCCCATTTACACACGCCTAGGATCTCACACAGAGAGAGGGCCACTCTCAGTGCTAAAAGAGTTACTTGGTGACAGAGAGAATGACATACAATCACGCACATTATGGTGTTACTCCCTGTTACATAAAGACCAAAGTTTCTCAACTTTGGCACTATTAACACTTAGAGTCTGCTGTGCGGCTGTCCTGTACGCAGGACGATGTTTAGCTGCATCCCTAGCCTCTACTGATCAGATGCCAGTAGCAAGCATAACACCTTCCCTCTCTAAGTTGTAAACACCAAAAATGTCTCCAGACATTACCAAATGTTTCCAGTGGCAAGGGTGCAAACTCACCCCCAGCTTAAAGTCACTGATATAGATGTATACAAAGTGTCACATGTAGGCACACAACCAAAGGATCACAATCGGCCTACCTCCCTAAATGCTCACACAGGCTACATACTGTCATGGGGACATTCAGGTTTACAGTCACATGAAGACAGAGGTCACTCAGTCAGAGGCACACAGAGGGTTACAGCCACTGTTACTTCCTCAGTCTTAGGGAAAGAAAGGAAGAGCCCCGGGTGCCTTCCTCATCACTGCCCACCTGTTTCAGTTTTTCCTATGAGACTTTCCTATGCTGTGGACTTGATCTTCTCCACATCCTACTTCCTTGGGCTATGGCCTTTTTGGTCAGTAACACCAGGCCCCTGGGAATTGCCTCCTATCCTTTCCAGGCTTGTAGGGACTTCTATCCCCAGCCCTTCACGGAAGTGATAAGAGGGTAGAGAAGATTCTTAGAGCACTATTAACTTCTGGGAGGCTGGAACTGAGAAACACAAAGAGTAGGTCACACACCTGGTAATAAGGCTCCTTACACTGTCTCAAAGGTTGCATAAGGGATCACATAGAGGCTAGGGTATCAGGGGCAGGGAACCCACAAAAAGCTATGCCTTGTGACTAAAAATCGCAGTTCATAGGGTCCCATGCCAAGCGGCTTCCACTGTCACAGAGTGACACAGGAAGAGATCCATACATCCACCTCTCCTAGTGGTATGCGATTGAACATACACACATAGGGTCCCATGCAGCTGGCCAGCGCTCACCGTCACATGCAGGGCCGCCAAGGCCTCATCTATGGCAGCCAGGTAGTCAGGCAGCAGGTCCAGGAGACAGGTGGCCAGAAAGACACCCCCCGCAAAGCAGCTTACTAGGCTCAGGGCTCTTTGGCGGGAGGCTGGGCAGAAGTGGAGCACAAAGGATAATGAACAAATGAACCCCCTCCAGCCCCACTACCCCATCCCAAGCAATGGTCACTCTTGCCTTCCCCTCCTTAGGGCACTTTCCTCAGTCCCAGAGCCTTCCTTACATCCAGGGCAGCAGGAAAGAGGAGAGGCTTACCTGAGGCCTCGGGGCTAGCTCCAGGCCGGCGCAGCACACAGATGGGCACCAGACTACAGATGAGAGTCAGTGCCAGCAGCAGCACTAGGGCCCCCAACTTCACCTCCAGTCCCATGGGCACTGGAGGCTCCGAGGCCACCGCCTCAGGGCGCCACACCAGGAGCTCTGGCTCTCCCCAGGGCCCCATGGTGGCTGTGGCTGCTCCAGTGACTCTTCGACCTGGGTAGACAGTGAGCGGAAGATGATCACACAAGGACAGACGGGACCATGGAAAGGGGAAGGCTAGTCAGCAGAGTCCAGCTCCTTACCCCAGCCACTTTCTGACCTTTCCATGCCAACGTGACTCACCCACCCCTTAGGGGCAACACTCCCCTTTCCCCTCAGACTGTCTCTTCCAAGGGACTTTCGCAGAAACCCAGCAAGGGGGAAACTGAGGCATAAGGACGGTGTGGGTATCTCAGGACCCTTTCACCTGGAGTTCCCAGGGAACTAAGGAGCTGAGGTCCTCCAAGGAAAGTAAAAGCCAGGCCCTTCCCCCCAGGAAGTGGATGAAGCGAAGGGGGTTTGCGACTGTGGAGATGTCGCCGGCGGCCTCGTGGACCACCTCGACAGCGTGAGTTTGGGTGTACTCTCCGCTCCGTTTCCCAGCGCCATCCTCCACGAAAGCAGAGAGCGACTGCTGCAGGCCACTGGATGGGACGTCGGCGTAGAGGACCAAAGGAGAGAGGCCCTAGGGGTCTGGGGTCCCGGAACAGGCTGACACAACAACTGAGGGCTGTGTCTGGAAGTCCGGGCTCCGCGAGGCAGGGTCCGAGGCCGCCAGCCTCGGGAAGCAGAAGAATGTGAGAGCCTGCTCTCTGGCTCCTAGGTCCCGGGGGGCCGGGCGGCCGATCCGGATCCTGCCCCGGGGTAGCCCTCACTCACCTCGCGAGGGTCTCTCTACTCGTCATCCGCTCAGTTCCGGCCTGGAGTCGGGAATTCCCGCCCCCTCCCCATCGCTCCTGCTCCCCCCAGCCGCAGCGTACCCGTCCCGACAACCAATGAGCGAGGAAGGAGGGCGGGGATCGACTCGGAGCGACGTGAGCTAGGAGCAATCAGAGAGCGGCACCGAAGCCGGCGGGGGCATCAGGGCAGAATGGGGAGAGCAAGGGTCCAGGGTTAGGGAGAGCAAGGGTCCAGGGTTAGGGAGAGGACCCAGCTAGGGGCTAGGGGCCTGGGGCGCTGCGGTGGAGGGCTAATGGGCCAGAGCTGGCTGGTCTACAAAGGCGTTAATTATTTGGAGATTTTAAAAGAGAAAGCTAAAAACCACATACCCACCCCGTATTCCCAAGTTTTCCGCCCTACAAATCTGCGGAAAGCTGCCTGATCTTGGGCCTAAGTCTTATCTATCAATTGGAAGACTCCTAGGACCCCTTCTGTGCACCTTGGCGCCAAAGGGAAAGCATCCCCTTCTCATGACTGGTTTCCCTCGTCAGCAACCACTAGAAAGAGAAAAGACAAGGCACAGTCGGAAAAGGGCAATAGCAAAGGGAGGACAATTCTTGAAAACCCCCCTCTTGACTGCCAATGGCCTGAGCTGTCTTCTGTGGTTTCTTGCCTTCTCCGAGTGGATGGAGAAACGGTGAGACCCAGCGCAGGGGCTGCCACTCAGTGAAGAACTGCTCCAACTTACTATTTGCACCATGCCTCAAGGCCTCTGCCTATCTCTCCAAATTCATCTCCGCTGCTCTACCTGCAGCCCTTCTGGCCTCGCTTCTGTTCTCTGTTCCTTGAGTGCACCAAGGTGTTTTCAATTCAGAACCTTCACTGTGTCTTTAACCTGAATCCTCTTGGTCTGCAACCCTGTGTTATCAAAGTCCTTTTCTAGCCTCATGTGGGGGTGTGGGGTGTGTGTGTGTGTGTGTGTGTGTGTGTAAAAGGCCTCATTGCTTAAGAAGCAACAGAGTGAAGCTCTGATAAGGCTCTGGAAATGGAGGCCAGCAATTTCGTTTGGGGGAATGTGAGAACCTCTTGAGGGAGGAAGGGTCTGGAAAGAAGGAATCATGTGGGACTCTAAAATCAGGATGTAAGTGAAATGGAGTATTGGTTTCCCACCATTTAATAACAATTATCATAGCTGTTCCAAGCTCTTGAATTAAAAAATAAAAAGTATTAGTAGAGGCAACTCTCAATTATTCAAGGGAACGTTGTGGTTTGTGGGAAATTATGCTTTCAAGATCATTGATAATTAGTGACATTAACAAGAAATCACAGATTGGGAGTCAGGACACCTGGTTACTAGTCCCAGCTCTAACTTAATTTGATGTGTGATCTTAGGCAAGTCATTTTCTTTCTCAGGAGCTTGATAAATCAGGTGGAAGACTGAAGTTAGACTAGGAGATAATGCAGAGATTCCTTCTAGTTCTAACATTAATGGAACTGATTCTATTTTCCACTGAATCATACTGCACATGCAGCCCACAGGAAGCCCTTTGAAACCTTTCTTGTTCTAGGAAAGATCTAAGCTAGGATGGCTGTGCTTTCCTTAGAGCGCTGCAGCAATCTAGGAAGGCTGCTTGTCACTACTTGAGCAAGATGCTGGGAGATGAGCAGGAAAGAAAAGAGTCGGGAAATTTGAGACAGTGCCAGTGAGTTAGCCTAGTACAGTGCAAAGAAATGGGCTCAGGCAACCAGACCTTGATTCAGCTACTTTGAGTAATCTTGAGAGAGTTAACTTTTCTCTGCCAGCTGTGAGTTACTATGACAACTGGGAGTAACATGCAAGTGCTGACCACATAATAGTTACTCAATAAATATTAGATCCTGTTCCTGTCTTTATCCTTAGCCCATTCAAATTTTCACAAGGAGAATAACAGTTTGGATTCTGGATCCACACCCCAACTTTCCTGCTTTATTCACCCAGCCATCCTTTATCCTACCTGTATCAGTTTAACTGCATTAATATATTTGAAGCTAATTCCTAGGCTGTCAGTCACTAGACCAAGGGAAAAAAATCCTGAGTTTTGGTATTGCTACATTCTAGTCATGGATCTCTGCCTCCTCATCAGCAAATTAATAAAATAGTATGCCCTGTCTACCTCAGAGCTGTTGTGTATTAACACGAAAGAACAATGTTATGAAAACATTTTGTGAACTACAAGTGCAGGGCTCATACTGTTGTTGATAGTTGTACACAAACAGTAAGATAAATTCCCACCCCAAACCCAACTATTTTTTAACCTTTTGCAGTTCTACAGACCCTGTCCCCTCCATTAGTTAGCACAATCCAGTGAGTGTGTATGTATAGGTGCCGTTCTTTATCAGCAACGTAATGCACAGATTACGGATTTGTGCAAACCACGATTGCGCGACTTTCCGCCCGCT